>CAWUFW010007928.1:600000-948342 GCA_963921515.1 Calotriton arnoldi
TTTTCTTGTGAAACTCTGGCCTTAATTCTCAGGAGCGGTATAGTCTCCACATGTGTTTTATCCCCAGAGAAACGGGTTTACCCCTTGCTTAAAAGAAGGGTAAGGTAGAGGGAAGTGCTACACTTATCGAACGAAACAGTATTCTTGCAAGATAGAATAAACTATCTCTTTTGTTTAGTGAAAACAGGCAATGGAAATGTGTTTTACGTTGTAACTAATAAGATCAGTCAGGAGAAAAACTGCCGATAATTTTTGTAAAGGAGGGGTCAGGAGTAGAACTGACGTTGACAAAGACCGCGCTGGGATTGGCCAGTGGGGGAAAAACGAAGAGCGTCCTGATTGGTGCGTTGGTGTGAGACGCGCTGGGATAGGTCCGAATAGCACACAGTAAACAGAATAGAGTTGTGAGTTCGACGAAAAGGAAGAATCGTGAAATATGGCTTATTATGAGTACTGTAGAGAGAAACCGTCATGGATGGCGAAAATTAAGAACTTTTTCAAGAAGGACAAAAAGGTAGTGACTAGGGAAGATCAACTAATTCCTCCGCCGAAAACGCCAGCTTCTCACATGATGTTGAAATATGGTTATCATACTTGCATTTGGTTAGAGAATTGGACAAAATATACTCAGAATGATGGAGTATTGGCTTTTCCAGAAAATGGTTCATTTAGCACAGCTGTACTTCGGAATTTGAGAGAGAAAATTATGAAACTTGAGCCAAGACCTAGGCCGACGCAGTTTGAAGCGTTAGGTGAATGGGAAGACGAGATGTATGAAAGAGAAAGACACAGAGGTGCAAAAAATTATAGTTTAGTTCATGGAAGAGTATGGGGAGTGAATCATGAAGACAGAATGAGGCGATGGAGATACGCTAATATGACGGATGGTTTGTTTCCAGCCTTAACAGTTGAAGAGGTTGCAGGAAGGAAGTGTACGGAGAAAAGGAAACATACAGCTACAGAGAGGTATGGGTATGGAGGTAGCGAAACAGAGGATGAATTGCTGGAGGACATTTTAAACAGAAAACCACCTCCATATCAACAGAATTCTGCGGTGGTGACACCCAATGCACCACCGATGGAAACTGGGAGGAATAAAAGCCCAGAACGAAGATATGATATAAATAGGTCAAATGAACATTTAGAAACTCCACAAAATGAGAAGCATGACAGTGGTAATACAGCTGAGTTAGCAAGAACCACAAGAGAATTGACTGAGAAAATAAGAGAGTTAACAATGAACATGGAAGCTGTGACTGTACCAGTGACAATAGGACCAGTAATACCAGTATTTGAAAACCAAAGAATAGATGAGCATTCCTTAACCATCCCAATGAACTCAAATATGCAAAGAATGAGAGAAGGGATAATTACAGAAACTAGAGAGACAAAAGATTTGGTCAGCTCATATAGACCGAGTCCACCTACTAACTTGACAGTAAATGAGAGTGAGATAAAAGGATTCCTATGGGAACTGAGTCAGCAACTGAGACCCCAGAGAGAAGCACAAATTGGATAGAAATAAATAGTACACCTGTAGGTCCGACTCCAGAAGAATTAAATGAGTGGATGAGAAATTTACAAAAGAAAGATGCAGAACCACAACCATTGGATGTAATCAGACTAAAGATAGACATGGAGGAGTTGATTTTAGGGACTATTGGTACAGAAAAATTGAAATCATATCAGGATGAAGAGATTATGTTTTTATGTAAGTGTATTACTTGGAGAGCTAGAAATTTACATGAAAAGTTGGAAGAGACAGCGAATGAACTAGGAGTAGAATTTGGGAAACTCAGGAGTTTGCAGAAACCGTATAGGGTAGATTTTTGTGAAAAAGATATAGAAAATCTGAACACATCAGGACGACTAACCCAGATAAAAGAACTGATTGTCTTGCTGAGAAAATGGGGAGATGTGGACAGATGGAGGAGCAGGTGGACCAAAAGAAAAGAGGGAACAACCGATAAAGCGTCTTTGGCTTTTACGGTGAAAGAAAAGGAATCAATCGTACAGGAGTATCCAATGAGAGAAACTCCAGGAGGTAGCTATGTACATGTCCCATGGTCCAGACAAGATATATTGTCATTTACAAATGATTTTCCAAAATTGAGAGAAAAACCTGTAGAATGGTATAGACAAGTGGAAAGATTTGTCAAAGTTTCGAAGGTGTTGTGGGTAGATTTGGATGGATTGTTGACATTGTAGTACCAGCAGATTTATGGACAGAATGTAAGATTACCATCGATTGGCCAACAGAAGAATATCCTAGAGATGCAAAAACAGGGGCGCCAGGTCCAGAAGTAATGAGAAAGTATGGCCAGGTTATTACGTTCTTGAAAAACAAAATTCCACCAAAAGAAACAGATTGGGTAAAGATTGATAGAACAACACAGGAGAGTAAGGAATCTGTACATGCCTACTATGAAAGGCTACTTTTGGTTTTCAAACAGTATAGTGGTTATGAGACTTTGAGTGAAAAGGACATGAGTCATTTTGTATATAGATTTGTCTATGGATTGAAACCAGAGATAAGTGAAATGATTAAGCAGCACATGTTGTGTTGGCAAAATAGCACTGTGGACGAAGTATTAAGATATGCTAAATATTGTAGTGATGACATTGAGTGTAGACAACGTAAATTAAAAGAAAAGGCGATGTGGGCACAAGTAAAGGTTGCAGAAAAACAAGAAGCTCAAATGAATAATCAGACTGGTGAGACAGGACAGACTAAATCCAAACCGAATATAGGTAAAGGTAAAGGTCAAATGAGTATAGAAGAGGCCAAAAAGAAATGGCCCTGTCACAATTGCGGAAAATTAGGGCATTGGAGAAACGAGTGTAAATTTCCTCCAAAAGCTAATACGGAATATCAATCATTAAATCCACAGGTGCAGAGTGAGGTGAGTTACCAACAGCTGCAACAGCCGCAGGTAGTTACTCAACAGAGTCAGGTGCCACAACCACCTCTACCCAAGAGTGTAAACCCCCAGAGATACAGTGCAGAGACAGGATTCTACGGAGGAGAGCAGGTAACAAAATTACCGCGCGCAGCTGCAATATCGCAGTATTGGTTACGACAGGATGGAAATGAATCGGATGAAAGTTTATGACGGTGCCTAGGAGAGGAGGAAGAGTGCGTGCTTGGCGCAACTCTAGAGGTAGATCAGTCAGGTCCATTTGTGGATGGAGAAGTGAATGGTGTAAATGTTACATTCCTTGTGGACACTGGAGCTACCCGTTCTACTGTTAGATCAGTGGAAATTCCAACCCTTCCTCTCTCAGGTGAATTTATCCAAGTTGTAGGTGTTTCAAACCAGCAGATTAAAGCGCCTCTTACCAAACCAGTAGAGGTGAAAGTTGGACCATTCAGAGAAATGCATCGATTTGTGGTGTGTGATTGCAGTCCTGTAAACTTGCTAGGACGTGATCTGCTTTGTAAAATGAATTGCACCATTTATTGTACCCCGGATGGTATTGCATTTCAGACACCAGATGAAGATGTTCTGTATAAAATGACAATGGCAGAACTAGAACCAGGAGTAAATGACATGTTTCCTGTGTTTGATGTAGAGAAAATCCCAATTGAATTAAAAGAAACAGTCAGATCTGATGTATGGGATTTCACAGGCGAAGACATTGGGTTAATGAGAGGAGTAGACCCTGTAAAAATCACTGTAAGAGAAGGAACAAATTACCCAAATACTCCACAGTACAAATTAACACCAGAAATTATTGAAGAAATAACACCTGGAGTCAATAAAATGATTGAACAGGGGATTTTGAAAGAAATAATGAGTAGCCCATGTAATTCACCTATAATGGGATTGAAAAAGCCGAACGGGACATATAGGATAGTTCAAGATTTGAGGAAAATAAATAAAATTGTTATTCCTTGTTGTCCGATTGTGCCAAACCCCGCTGTGATACTGTATCAGATTCCGCATGATGCAGAATGGTACACAGTTATTGATCTGTGCCATGCATTTTTCTCTATTCCATTACATCCAGATAGCCAGCCATTATTTGCGTTCCGGTTCGGAGAGCGTATTTTGGCATGGTGCCGAATTCCTCAAGGGTATACGGAAAGCCCCTCAATCTTTAATCAGATCTTTAAGAAATCATTAGAAGATTTAAAAATGCCTGAAAAATCTGTGATGGTTCAGTACATTGATGACCTGTTAGTGGCATCAAAGACCAAAGAAGCATGTGTTACCGACACAATTGCTTTATTGAACCACTTGGCAGAAGGAGGGCACAAAGTGTCTCCGTCAAAACTGCAATTTTGTCAACAGGAAGTACAATACCTAGGTCATAAGATTGAAAAAGGGATGCGAAAGGTAACAACAGAAAGAATAAAAATTATCCGAGGAATGAGAGCTCCAATGACACAGAGAGAGGTGAGAATGTTCCTTTGAATGGTTGGGTATTGCCGACAGTGGATAAGTGGATTTTCATTGATTGCAAAACCTTTACAGCGATTGACAAAAAGAGATGTTAAAGATCCGTTTGAGTTGAACGAGGAAGAAATGAAAGCTTTCAAAGAACTAAAAACAAGGTTGTGTGAAGCACCGGCATTGGGAATGCCTGATTGTGAAAAAGAATTTGAGCTATATTGTAGTGAGAGAGATGGATGTGCACTTTCAGTGTTAGTGCAAAGGCATGGAAAAATGAAAAGAGCCATTGCTTATTTTTCAGCTGTTTTGGATCCGGTAGCAAAAGCGTTGCCTGGTTGTCTGAAAGCAGTAGCTGCTACTTGTGTGAGTCTGGAACAGAGTGAAGGCATTGTGATGGGATATCCGTTAAGAGTATAGGTTCCACATTCTGTTGAAATTCTCCTGACCAGAACCAAAACCCAATTCATGACACATAGTCGGCTGACTAGGTATGAAAAGGTGATTTTGAGTGCAGACAATGTAACCATTGATAGATGCACAAGTGTGAATCCTTCAACTTCACTGCCAGACGAAGAGAATGTAGGAGTTAAGGATGAAGTCGATCATAAATGTCTGGATGCACTTGAGTTTTGTACAAAGCCTCGTCCAGACATTAAAGATGAGCCCTGGAAAGAATCAGATTATGTGATGTTTGTGGATGGATCGTGTCTGAGGACAAGTACAGGAGTTTTAAGTGCTGCGTATGCTGTATGTACAGTAGCTGCCATAATGGAAGCATTCTGTTTGAGAGGGATACGTTCAGCCCAAGTAGCTGAGTTGATTGCTCTGATTCAGGCGTGCAAACTGGGAAAGAATGTCCGAATTACGGTGATCACGGATAGCCAGTATGGCTTTGGAGTGGTCCACGATTTTGGACAGATCTGGTCCCAGAGAGGTTTCTTGACGTCTGCAGGAACTCCAATTAGGAATGGTGAGTTTGTGAAGAAATTGCTTGAGGCGATACAGCTGCCTAAACAGATTGCAGTGGTGAAGTGTGCCGCACACAAAAATGGGGCAGACTATATTGCAGTTGGCAACAAGTATGCGGATGAAATAGCCCAATACTGTGCCAGAAATATGGTCTCGTTAAACAGAAGGAGAGAAAAGGAAAATGTTTCATGTCCATTGCAGTTTACTAACATTGTCGAAACATGGGATGAGGTAAGGCAATTACAGGAAGAAGCAAACGAAGAGGAGAAAGATGGTTGGATAAAAGCAGGTTGCAGGAAAAGAGAAGAAGATGACGTTTGGGTTTACAGAGATGACAGACCAGTTATGCCTGATAGCATGATTTCTAACATGGCACGGATGTACCATGGACAAGCTCATATTGGTAGGGATGCCATGATTAGGCTTTTCAGACAGACTTGGTACAATCCAAAATTCAGAGCTATAGCTGAAAGTCTCTGCCAAAGATGTCTTACATGCCAACAGATAAATCAAGGAAGGAAAACAGTAGTAAGTCTAGGTACAATAGGATGTGAAGGAGGTCCTTTTACCAGAATGCAACTAGATTTTATCAAAATGCCTCCAAGCAATAGACTGAAGTATGTTCTTGTGGTTGTTTGTTTGTTTTCTCGTTGGGTGGAAGCCTATCCGACAAGAAGGAATGATGGAGTTACTGTAGCTAAGCTCCTGCTGAGAGAATTCATTCCAAGAAATGGTTTTCCAGTAACGATTGAAACAGATAGAGGAACACATTTTCAAAATGAATTAATACAGCTGATATGTGAAGCTCTTGACATTCAACAGAAATTACATTGTGCTTATAGACCAGAGGCTTCTGGGGTGGTGGAACAGGTAAATGGAACAATAAAGAATAGGTTAGGGAAAATTTGTCAAGCCACAGGACTCAAATGGCCTGATACCCTACCATTGGTACTGATGACTATCAGAAGCATACCTGACAGAAAAACAGGTCTAAGTCCTCATGAGATAATCATGGGACGAGCAATGAGACAAGCACATGTACCTGTCAACAAACTGCTGACTATAACTGATGATCTCGTATTGGACTTTTGCAAAGGATTGGCTGATGTGGTACATTCTGTGTTTCATCAGGTTGGACCGGATGCAACCACTCTTGAAAGAAAACCAGCTCATGATTTGAATCCAGGAGACTGGGTCCACATAAAAGTCCACAGAAGAAGAAACTGTTTGGTTCCTCGCTGGGATAAGCCACGTCAAGTGATCCTGGTGACAACAACTGCTGTCAAATGTGCTGGAGTGAAAAACTGGGTGCATGCCAGTCACACTATCAGAGATCCAGATCCTGAAGCTCGACCTGTAAGTCGACATCTGGAGATATCTGATACCAGTTCAGCATCTGAAGCAGAACCTTAGACAAGCAGAGTTCCAGATCTTGAAGCTCGACCTGTAAGTCGACATCTGGAAGAACAAAGTACAAGTTTTACAACTGAAGAAGAACCTGAACCGATTGAAAATCCAGATTTTGAAGATCGACCTGTAAGTCGACATCTGGAAATATCAGATACCAGTTCAGCATCTGAAACAGACCAACCAGAAATTGATGAAAGACAAAGGAGAAAATTACACACTGACATTATAAACGAAGAAACTGAACCAAGAGACAGTGATAGTGAACAACCAAGTACAAGTTATGGGAAAATTCCTCCAGAAATAGTCGAACTAACTGAGGGAGATTTAGATACAGATAGAGAGATAGAGGAAGAAGCGGAAGAAATTCGAGGAGTAGTAGGGACAGATCAACATTTTGAAGAAATACAGGGAAATTTAGACTTAGACAGAAAGATTAATAAAAATTCGGAAGACAATCGAGGAGGGATAGAATCAAGCGACCCAACAGGAGAGATACAAGAAGGTTCAGATTCAGAGAATAAAACAGAGATCATAAAGTTCAAAGTTAGAGGAAGTGAAGTGAGATCTGAAACAGAATCAGAAGAAAGAAAGGAGAGACTAGGACCAAGAAAGAGGACTTGGAGAACTGAACGAGAGGAAAGGGAAGGTGAACCAAAAAGGCCAAGAAAAGGAGACAATTGGCCCCACGAAGTCAAAACACTGAGATACAAGATAATAAATTTGAACAGAGATGATGCGGAACAAGTAAATGAGATAACAAGTCAAAAAGGAAAACAATTGCAGAAAGCAAAAAGAGTGAAAAGACCTAATTTGAAATATAAGTCACCTGAGTGGCTATACATCGCATTGACTGACATTAAAGAAGAGGATAATACTCACGAGAGCCCAGACGAAAGCTGTAAACCAATGGGTGAGAGTGAAATACAACAAACCTGAGAACAAGAAAAGAGGAAAACTCGGACTGGACACAAAAATCTGAATGAGACAAGAGAGAGTTCTGAAAAGAACTGAAGAAAGCACCAAACGAGACAAAGTAAAAGGGTAGAGTGGCTGAGACGTCATTCTGAGGTGTGGTGACACATTTTCTGTACATATATATATATAGCCAAGTAATAGAATAGAATGGTAGACACAGAAGCTAGAAAATCTAGAAGTGAGTTTTTGCGTAGATGGTGTAGAATGTGTTTCTTTTGTACAGGTTTATTAATGTTTGTCTGGCTTATTTTAGCAATAACAATTCCAATTAGGTTTGCAGTAGAGGAAACGTCCATATTAGGGAATAACACGAAAAAGGACAAAGAAGTTAACACCCAGAACATTGCGACATTAATAGATAGTACCGATTTGCATAAAGATAAGTCTATAACTGACTTCTCCAAGAATGTCTTCACGAAATTATTGTATGAATATGTGGAGACAATGGATGTGAGGGATTGTTATGTTTGTATGCAATTACCTGCGTCTGTCACAGAAGGTGTGACCTATCATCACCTTCCTTTGACGTATGGGATAACATGTAGCGTGTTGGCTAGTTTATTTTATAAAACAGGTAGATTAGAATATTATTACACTGACATAAACGATGTTTTTGCGAAAGTTCCTATAATTCCTGAATTAAACAAGGTGAAAGAAGCAAAAATGTTTGGTGAATTCTTCTTGGAAGATAAAGATTTAACATTAGAGTATGTAGTTAGACACAATCTTACCTGTGAATTAAAGAAAGAGGAAAAAGTTTTCTTAGAGATGGTAGAAAACAGAAGAGTTAAGTTTCAAAGAAAAGTGATAGAAGAAAAGACAAAAACACCACTTTGGGCATTTGGAGAGAGAAATCATGACAAAAGAGAGACAAATGCAGCTATGACTTTGGATTGGTCCCAACAGGGAAAGTTGTGTATTAGTAGAAATAAGACTATGGGGCCGATTCCGATCTCGGCCGGTAGGGCTCCGAATCGGCTTCGGCTTTACCGGATCCGATTCGGAGCCCTGTTTCCCGACCGATCCGTACGCGCGTCCGGATGAGCGAGTACGATGCGAAATCGCCGACCGACTCGTCCGGGCATCCCGACCGCTCCGACCGACTCGTTCCCGGCTCGAACCGCACCGACCGACTCGCTCGGACTCGACTCGCACCGCGCAATGGAGACGTTTCCCGGCCGGGTGAGTACGATGCGCGCCGCGAGCAGTCCGACCGAGCCGTGCACTCCGGCTCGAAAGAGCTGTCGGAGCCGTACTTTGGGGTCCGTGTCGGACCCCTGTACGCGTAGCCGCGCGAGTCGCACACAGGGGGACCCATGGGTCCCCCTACCTGTGCGTGTCCGGCGCGATCGCTCGCCGCGTACCCGCTGTAGGGGCGCACTTGTCCGACTCGCACCCATTGAGTCAATGGGAGCCCGCGTACGCGTTGTGCGACCGGCTCCCATTGACTTCAATGGGAGTCCGACCGACTCGGGTCCGATGGCATACGTGCGCATCGTACTCGTTCGGTCGGACTGCACGGAGTCCGATTCGGTCGGAAATCTCTCCGGGTCCGGCTCGGTCGGAGAAATTTCCGGCCCGAATCGGAATCGACCCCTATGTATGATAATTATTTCGTAGGTTCCAGTGAATGCCGAGATACATATAAAATTTTCAGAGGATGGGGATTTAAAGGAGGAAAAGATCCAATATTTCCTGGGATCTATTATATATGTGGGAGTAGAGCTTATTATAGGTTGCCGGATCATTGGTATGGGTCATGTTATTTAGGTCTGGTCTTTCCAAAGATTTTTCATATGGAGAGAGGAAAAAAAGAAATACATGTAATAGGCAAAACATTAACACGTAGAAGGAGGGAAAGCTTTTCAGAAATAATAGGTGACATTTTTGGAGCATTGATACCAGCTGTGGGTATATCTTTGAATGCATTTAAGATTCGGAAACTGTCCACAGTAGTAGATCGTTTATCAACGGATACTGCTGGAGGGTTCTTGATGGTAAATACCGAAATGGTTGCCATGAGAGCTATGGTGATGCAAAATCGACTTGCCCTTGACATTCTTTTGGCAAAAGAGGGTGGAGTCTGTGGAATGTTGAAAGTTCAACATTGTTGCACTTACATTCCAGATAAAAGTGAAAATATACAGAAGTATATAAAGAATATTACTGATTTGCACAAAGAAATTGCTCCACTGGAGGTTGAAGGTGTCTGGGAGAAACTTGGTAAGAGTTTTTCCTCAATACAAAAATGGTTTACCGAAATAGGTGGTTTCCTTATTGGGAAAATATTAATATCAGTAACAGTAGTAATAATAGTAATGTTGTCAGCAAAATTAGCATATGTGTGCATTAAGAGGAGAAAAACACAAAATAGAATAAAAAGAGAAAATGAGACAAATAAAGAAAGAGAACGAGAAATAGGAGAAATAGAATTAGAAGAACTGAAAGAGAACATGTATAAAAGATCAAAAAGACAAGATGAGGAAGACACTGTTGTGTGAACCAATGAAAAGGCAAAATGGACAAGAAACATTTATCTAATAAATTGTGTTACATGGATTATGTGGTGATATTAAAAATCACCAAAGGGGGGAGTTGATGGAGCAAGGTAAATGAAATAATTTTGAAACCCCCTAAAATAACACTAATAAATTAATGTTACTAATTGTTTGATGAACTAACCAACAATTTGCACCCTTGGTAAACATTTACACAAATGGTAATCGCTATTTATGTGCAAATTTAACTTATTTACAATTGTAAAGTAAATTAATATTAATATAGTGATTTGCGTACTAATTAGAGCAAAATCGCATGATTTGTGCTATGTAGTAAAATTGTATTGTGGCAAAAGAATGCGGATGGTAAGTAAAAATAGCTTTAAATGTCGCTTCCGCTAGGTAACACCTAACACGGGTTCTTAGAATGATGGGTGGTAAACAGAAAGGCTTATTTTCTTTATTTTAATTATGATTGTGTTTGTTTTATGATAGTTCCCTCTGGCCTATTAGGCCAGGTTGAGAAAATGGCTGCCGAGGCAGATGAGATCATGCGCAGAAACAAAGATGACCTCTAAGCGGAAGAAAGCAATGGAGCTAAACCACGTGGGTGCAGCTCGAGTCCGGAGTGAGAGATGTCAAGGTCATGACGACCTAACATGAGGAAAGTGCCAAGAAAGACTCAGCACGTATCCGTGAGAATGGAGTATAAACCAAAATGAAGTAACAATGGACTGACCAAATTGTGACCATCAAAAAGTAACATTACGGACTGTCAATTGGGACTGCATTTACCCAAAGGTCATGGGAAAGCACAATCCATTAAACCATTTTAAAACCAGTTTGAACAAGGAGGGCAATGAGGTAATTCTCGCCACCCCTCCAATGGACCAATTAGCGTGATTCTCGCCCCCAAAGATTGCAACATTCGGTTTAGTAAGCTATTAGTAGGGTATAAGAGGACCTACTCTTAAGTAGGAGGAGCGTTGTTCCTGCATATTTTCAGCACTGAGCGTTGATACTGAAGAAGCTGCTACTATTTTCTATAGGCCGTTTTTTTTTTCTTTGCAGAATTATTCTTTTGAACTTTAAATTTGACTGGGAAAAGGAACGAGACCGATGCGGGAAACCTGTATGGGAAGGTCCGTCGAGGAGGCCTTTAGCGGGACAGTCAGTCAGTTTTGGGAGTTCCATGCTGTGATCTACAATTTATCTGCTTTGGTGAACCTTTTTCAATCTGCATCAAAGAGGGGTATGCATAAAATTCTTTATAAAATTTATTTCTTATATGCTATTGAAATGTATTAAAATGATTAATAAACTTGAATCTCACTCATGCACTTAAGAAAATAGATACAATTTTATTCTAATTAAAACAACGAGTCTTTGGTTCTTTAGCTCAATAATAAGTGTAATGATTAACAGGTTTTAAATGTGATTGAGCTGGTCTTAATCACCATCAACTTATTCTACTAGTTGGTCCATCGACCAAAGAGCGGAATACCTTGATGTTTTGGAACTGACAGGATTAAACTGATTATGTATGATGTTTAAGTTAATATTCTGTTAACTTTAATAAGGTATTCTGTTCCTCCAGCAATTCGTTCTTCTCCTAGTGAAAGTGGATGTGATCCAGGGAATAACTGAGTGAGTGTATGGTATGCGGTGTTATGGGCCCCACCGTCATATAGTATGGTAGATGTGAATGATTTTTACCTGGATTCGTGTTCAAAGGAGAAATTTATATTAGCCGCGCTGGATCACCACCAAAAGGATTGTTTAAGTAAGTCAAGGGTTTTTTTATGTCCTAGGTGTCCTGCTAACACATGTAAATGACACCATTCAAGTGCTTGTAGCTGTAAGGCCTTGGTAGGGAGATCTAAACCTCCGTGAATGTACAAGAGGTTGTGAATCCTCACTCCTTGGTGTTTGATTTCGTATTCCTTGGTTTCCTCAGTTTTTTGTGCCTGAAGCACTTCCTTCAAAAATGATTCCTCCGAACATGTACCTCCCAAAATACGCTCAGGACTTAAGATAAGGGGTTGATCAGGAACGTTCTGGGTATCAGTTAGATCATAACCATATCGTGATAGGGCGTCTGCTTTACCATGTTTGTTACCGGCCTGGAACTGAATGATGTAATCAAAGTTGCTGAAATAATGTGTCCATCGTAACTTCCACATGGATAAAGCCCTAGCTGCCTTCAGGAACAGCAAATTTCTGTGATCTTTAATGACAGTGACAGTGTGCAATGCCCCTAATAAGTATTGACGCCATTCTTCAAAGGCGCGTTTGATAGCCAATAATTCACTGTCTCCCACCGAATAATTCTGTTCAGGCGGTGTGAGTTTGTGTGAATAGAAGGCAACAGAGGGTAGATGTCCAGTTTGCCTGTCTCTCTGGGACAATACTCCTCCGATAGCCACTTGGGATGCATCTGCTTCCACTATCAATGGCTGTGAGGAGTCAGGATGTTTCAGGACAGGGGCGGTAACAAATTATCTTTTTAGACAGGAAAAGGCTTCGTCAGCAGCTGGCGTCCACGAGAAAGGTATCCCTTTTTTCAGGAGTTTAGTAATAGGGGACGCTAAAGATGCAAACCCGTTTATAAATCGTCTGTAGAAATTAGCAAAACCCAGGAAACTCTGTACTTCTTTCACAGAACTAGGAGAAGGCCATTTCATAATGGCTGTGACCTTTTGGGGAGCCATGGTCACCCATTTTGTGGACAACACAAAGCCTAAAAAGGTTACTTCAGGAACTTGGAACTCACATTTGTCCAGTTTCACATAGAGATTGTTGTCTCATGCGATCTAACACACTTTTCACATGACCAATGTGTTCTTCGTGGAAGAGGAATAGATTAGAATATCGTCTATGTAGGCAATGGTGCTCACATCCAATACTTCTCTCAAAACTTCATCAATAAAGAATTATATGTTATTTATATTATTATATAAAGGGCATAACCAAATATTCATAGAGCCCAAATTTAGTATGAAAGGCGGTCTTCCATTCATCTCCCTCTCTTACCCGCACTAAATGGTAGGCTCCTCTCAGGTCTAGTTTAGTGAAGATGGTAGCCTCTTTCACCTGATCCAGTAATGACTGAATCAGGGGCAGGGGGTACCGATTTTTTATTGTTATATAGTTGAGGGCTCTAAAGTCTATGCAGCACCTGAGTCCCCCTTCCTGTTTGGGTATAAAAAAAAGGGGGGAAGATGCGGCAGATCTAGAAGGCCGAATTAATCCTTTCTGTAACATATCATCCAACTACTCTCTCAAATAGATATTTTCCTTTTCTGTTAATGCATTTATACGACTGCACAGAATGTTTGCTCCAGGTACTAAATCAATGCGGCAGTCGTATGGACGATGAGGTGGTAGAACAGAGGCCTTAACTTTATCGAAGACTTCTCTTAAGGAATGATAACAGGCAGGTAACTCAGGCAAATTGGAGTCAGTAGTCACAGCTATGTGTTGTGATGTGGCCTCACTCTTCAGACAATGTAATTTACAAAAATCAGAATTGAAACACAGGGAATGGTCTCTCCTTTTTATATCTGGGTCATGTTTCATCAACCAAGGAAGTCCTACGATTGCTTGAAAGTGAGGAGAAGAAATAACATCAAATTGAATAGTTTCACAGTGACTATTATGTATGTGAAGACCCAATTCTTTAGTGGAATGAGTGACAGGTCCTGATTTCATGTGGCTCCCATCGATAGTCTTTACTATTTCTGTTGTCTTTTTTGGTTAAACTGGTATTTCCATGCTTTCAACCCATGTAGAGTCTATGAAGTTCCCCGTTGCTCCTGAATCTAGCATGATCTGAACGTCTACAGATTTATTTCCCCAACTCACTTGAGCAGTAAAGAAAAAATGGTGCAGCAGGAAAAAGGCATAGTTCTGACTTAGAAGTTGGGAGACCATTAAACCTGACCTACCCGAGCAACCTGTCTCCACCTTGCTCGGGCTTCTTAGTTTCCTGACTCCGTACTTCTTTCTAGTTTA
This sequence comes from Calotriton arnoldi, assembly GCA_963921515.1. Taxonomy (NCBI): domain Eukaryota; kingdom Metazoa; phylum Chordata; class Amphibia; order Caudata; family Salamandridae; genus Calotriton; species Calotriton arnoldi. Next base: position 614,264 of record CAWUFW010007928.1, read on the forward strand.
ACCGGGCAGTCTCGCAAGAAATGTCCTGCTTTGCCACAATATAAATAGCTTACTGTCCCTCCATCTTTGTCTTTCTTCAGCACTCAAAGGCCCTTTAATACTACCTATCTGCATAGGTTCAGGCTCATCAATATTTTTGTCTGGATCTGGCTTCTTTTCTTTATACGTAAGGAACTTAGGGCCAGATATACGACGCGCAAAAGAGCGCCTCGCAAATTGCGAGTCGTTTGCGACTCGCAATTTGCGAGGCACTATTTTGCATGTACAACAGTGTGTTTAACACTGTTTGCGATTCCCAATGGGGTCGCAAATTGCGAGGCTCATGAATATTAATGAGCCTCTTGCAATTTGCGAGCCCATTGGAAATGACAGGCCCTCCCAGCGATGGTGGCCTGCTGGGCTCAGCAGACCACCATGTCTGGGATTGCTTTTAAATAAAGCAGCTCTTTTTTTTAAATGCAGCCCGTTTTCCTTAAAGGAAACCGGGATGCCCAGTGTAAACTGGTGGAGTGAGCACCACTCCCTTGCAGACAGTCAGCAGCAGTGACCCTGCCCCAAAACACAGCTCGTGCTGGGGAAAGGGAAAAAGAAAATGGTAATAAATGAATTTTATTACCATTTTATTTTTCACCTTTGTGGCATTGGCAGCAGGTGGGAGAATCTCTTCTGCCGTACTGAATGGGCCATCACTGCTGGGGAACCAGGTTTGAGTACCAGCTTAGGTTCAACATTAGGCCTGGGCCTGAAATTCCGCTCCGCTCGCACAGTTTGAGGAGTTTTTCTCACACCCCGTTGCGCGCGGAATTCCAAAAAACTCTGCTCTGCATAGCGAAGCAGAGTTTTTTCCTCGCTCACCAATGTTAAGTTGGCGAGCGCGAGCGTGGATAATCTTACTCCAGACCATCTCCCAACGAGATTTCTCAACACAGGGGGTCACGGATGGCCGCTAACGCTCACGTTGAGAAAACGTCCTTTGTGTTGAGGAAGCTGCCGCTCGAGTAGAACTTCTACTCAAGCGGAGAAAGAAGCAGTGCCATTTGCGCTGCCCATGGTGCCATTCGCGCTTATTGTCCAGTATGTGACAAATACCCAGCACTAAAAATCCGCGCGAACGACAAGACTCAATGCACTCTGCCGCTTGCGGAGCTCCGCATAGCGTGGTGGAGTTTTTTGGTCACTACATGGAACTAACTCCACGAACTCTGCCCAGGCCTACTCAATATCCTCTGATTCTTGGCAAATCACTTAGGGGTTGATAACGAGTTTTGCAATCCGGGGACCACCGTCGGCGGCAGGAACACCGCCGTCAAGTAGGCGGTCCAACCGGCCAATTACGAACATGGTGGTAGGACCGCCACAAGACCGCCACCACCAGCAATATCCTGGATCCTGCGACCCCTCCATGAAAAGGTTGGCGGAAAGGCAGGGAAGAGGCCCCAAACAGGGCCCCTAGGTGCTTTTGCCCATTGAGCATTGTGGCTGGGGGCACATGTTGTGCTCCCCATGCCTGCACTGTCATGCGCGCACTGTGTGCCATGCACGACATGGTGCCAGGCAACAGTGCGCGCACGACAGTGCAGGCACTGCCTTCAGGCTCACTCTGTGAGCTGAAGCATACCGCAGCCTCAAGGCCACTGCTTGCACACCACCGGCCCGGCGGATAACTTGTAATGCGACGGTCGGGACGCCGCCGGCTTGGTGGTGTTCTACCGACTGCCGCAACTCATAATCAGCCCCTAAATCTCCTGTGCTTAAAATAAAATTAATTCGACCATGTTGTATTGTAATCTGCTGCTCATGTAAAGTGCTCCAATGCTCTTGGGCTGTGTTTGCGCAATATAAAAGTTTGGGAAGCAAGGAATTTGGGTAATTCTCAAGTTTAGGTGGAGCGCAGATCATATATAGAGCACTCTGCAACATCAGCTGCACTTTGAATCTGCTCACCTCAAATGTCTGTTTTCCTAGCAAAGTTTTTAGACATAGGGTTAGCGCAGTGCCATCCACGCTGAGTGAGAAAGCGACAAAGTCTTTTGACATTCTTACCGCAAATTCTTTAAGCGTAGGATTAGCTAGTGCCATCCATGCAGAGCTGAAAAATTACAAAAACCTTTTACCACTCCAGCCGCAGCTTTGGGTTGGTAAAATACGATGCAAGTCAACGTGGAATAAATAAAAGCAACCTCTGGCATGTGTTTCTCTCTTGTTATGAGCTCTTCAGTGAGGAATAGCTTTGTCCAGACACAAGGGAGCACCCAGTATAAGTCAAATCAATACCCTTTCAAGCTTAGAGTGCACCATAAATTATGCAAAAAATAAATTCCTGTCTCTGATTCCTCTATTTGGATTTTTGTCATCTTGATGTTATTCTTTTTATTAAAATGTACTTTATTTTTCTAATTCAGTTTGGGATTTTTAGTGCTTGGTGTTTTGATTTTATTACTGTTTAGGTACTGCATAAATACTTTACACATTACCCCAAGTTAAGCTTGCCTGTGTAATCTATGCCATAGCTTTCTGGTGGTTGAACTCAGTTTAATTTAGTGACTTTTGTCGTTCATCCTGACAAGTTAGTGTTATTATTCCTTGAGGTCGGCTACCGCCCATCCGAAATATTAATTCACTTTCTTATAATTACCATGTTGTTTCTCCTGCTTGCTTCTGCCTTTCTCATCTCATGAATGTCTCTCCAGTCTCTGCCAACGCCTCCTCAATCCCTTATGCTTGCCTTGCGCCCCACAAAGAACCAATGGAACCCCTTCCATGCCTCATACCTGCCCCATCCCACACCCCGTGGATTTAAAAAACTTTTACTTATGCAACTTTTATTTAAAATCTTTATAGAAAACTATTACTTCAAAGGATAAAGTGGGGCTAAAGAAAGATTAAAAAACATTGATCTGGGATATTTATTTCATTTTCTTTTACCTTTAGCACATTTCAGCCTTTGGGGCACCACACCATAAAAAAAGAGAAATAGCGACAATGGCAAATTTCACAACATATCCCTTGATTCCCAGATAAATGTCTGTAAAAACAAGTGCCAAGTACAGATTCCTGGAACGTAAGCACTTTCTTCCAGCATGCAATAATTCTGGGCACATGCAAATTAAACGAGCCAAGGTTTTCACTTCCTCAAACATAAAATTGGCATACACTGTGTCTACCCTTCCCTGTATGCAGGGTTCTTCAGTTTACCATTGTCCTCTATAGCAGTGGTTTGACGAAACGGCTCAGTCAGAAATTCACTCGACACCTTTAATGTGTGGAAAACGCTGCTTTTTGTATGTTTAATAAGATTTATTAGCAACAAAGAATGCGAAGCGAGAAGGGCAATCTTTACAAATGAAATACAAATTGATGAGAATAGTAACAACCCAGTAGAAGAGAAAGCTGTTTACAATTTTTAACAGATATTATGGGAAGGGGAGGAAGAAAACGCTGCTTTAATGAGCCAGGTGCGCATAACAAAGCATTACCGTGGGCTCGTAGCCTTACAGACTAAACGTGCCTCACTAAACAACGAGATGTCACTACGTTATTTCCCCCGCCCCTAAATAACCATTCTACCAAACCTACCAAACACAACCGTGTTAAGACTCCTGAAACGGGCGGCTTCAAACTTCCTGTTTATGACCGGATTGCCGGTCTTATTAGTAACCTTGGGCCTGATTCACAGAACTAACTTACGTCAAAATCCTAAACTTACAACAATTTTGGTATTCACAGAATGAACTTACACATTTGGGTATTCACAGAATGAACTTACACATTTGGGTATTCACAGAATGAACTTACACATTTGGGTATTCACAGAATGAACTTACAACAATTTTGGTATTCACAGAATGAACTTACACATTTGGGTATTCACAGAATGAACTTACAACAATTTTGGTATTCACAGAATTAACTTACTCATTTTGGTATTCCCAGAAGGCACTTACTCATCAATGAGTAAGTGCCTTCTGTGAATACCAAAATGTGTAAGTTACACAAAATGTGTGTTACACAAAATGTGTAAGTTACACAAAATGAGTAAGTTACACAAAATGTGTAAGTTACACAAAATGTGTAAGTGTCTTCTGTGAATACCAAAATGAGTAAGTTTATTCTGTGAATACCAAAATGAGTAAGTTCATTCTGTGAATACCAAAATGGTAGTAAGTTTAGGATTTTGTCGTAAGTTAGTTCTGTGAATCGGGCCCCTTGAACTTTTTTATTCTGACCGGAATGCCAACCTTACACTCCCTTTTTAAGCTGCCTTGCCTCCCTAACTTGTAATAAAAAAACTGTTTATAAACTAAAACGTCACTCAATATCACCGCTCAGAAAAACCCTTACTACAGGAGTTTACCTGCCCCCTCCCAAATACGGAAAAATCGACTTCTCCATAGCTGTACCCCCAATACCTCCGCCTCTGCTTTTCTCGCTGCTTCAGATAGACATCCATGCCCATGACAGATGAGTGGATGCCATCCGCTCAAACATAAGCTTCGGATGTGGCATTCTGCCTGTCCCTTCTCCCTACAAATCCTCCTGATTTCACCTGTTGACCTTTCTGCAAGCTCTGTTCATTGCTGCCCCCGCCACACTCTTTGGGGAATAAACTCTGTCCACACACATAGGTCCCTGACCACAATGTTTTCAGCTCTTTCAAATCTCTCTTCTTTGCTTCAATCTAAGCCAATCCTTTTACCTTAGCCGAGTTATTTTTGCCTAAATGCACCCCCAAAACATCTGAGTTCCCATCTCTCCTCAACCTGTTATTCAAAGTGTTCAGCACCTCCTGCCATCTCATACACCTTTCCTAATCAATTAACTGAACCTTTAACTCATCTAACCCCAACTGTGTCCCGTGCCTACGTATCGCAGCGTATCGCAGTGTATCGCAGCCTGTTTCTGCGTCCATTTAACAAACGAGTGGCCACAGACCCACACCGACATCCAGTTGGTGGAGGGGCACGGCACAGAACCTGAAAGACAACAACCAACATGTTAGAACAGATTAAACTTTCTCTAGTTCTCTATGCATGTAGGACCTATAACAATCAGACGGCCATCTTGCCAACTCTTCAATCCTGCCTGCCCCCCAACCTCTTTTGCCTGCCGCAGTTGCTACCCCTCTTCTAAAGGAGTGTGTACCATAATCTTCGCCTTGCATGCCCAATGCTCTTAGAGCATTTTGTAACCCTTTCCATACGGTATCTGTCCCACCGTCATACTGGACACCAACACACTACCGAGTAGGCCTGCACCAACACCCTCTCGCCTTTTGCTTCTCTGATCCGACTTTGACTTTCTCAATAACAGGCAAAATGCAGCCTTAATATCGCTTTTTGCCATTCTTTTTTTTTTATTTTTTTTATTTCTGATTGAACAATTAGCAAAGTACACATCTTAAACAGTACAACTGCAATAATCAATTGCATACAATAAGAAACCTGGTTATCAACATAGCAACTCCCCTCCCCCTTTGATTCATGCAGGTTTATGTTCGCCACCAGTGTCTTCACATGTCTGTTATACGGTATCATTTGGGTCTAGGTAACAATAGTAGTTGGCCACCAAGTATTTCCTCTAGGGCGGTCCTCTCTCAGGTCCCCTTACAGGTCTCTCCTGTGTTGTGTGTGTTACGGAATGTTGTGTGTCGTCTCCCAAGTCCAGCCCAAAATGTCGTCTCCACGGGTCCCAAATCCTGTGGAATCTTTTGGGACACCCCCTGCTACGATACGTGGTTTGCTCAGCTGTCATGTATAAGTCCATTCCCCTCGTCCACTCCTGAATCGTAGGTTTTTCAGCCACCCCCCATCTTCTGGCTATATCCCTTTTGGCCACCACCAGTCCCAGGGAGGCGAAATTTAGCTGTGCTCTGGTGACATCTACCTCACTCGGTATCCCCAATATCACGAACCGTGGCTCAATCGGCAATGTCACTCCTAGGACCATTCCCAGTAGGACACTTACCTGCGTCCAGTATATCTGCAGCTAGGGGCATGCCCAGACTGTGTGAAAGAAGTTTGCTTTTGGCCGTTGTGCAGGTAAGGCAGTGTGGCGACTCTGCCCTTCCCATTTTATTCAACCTATCCCTGTCGTAATATGTTCTATGTAATATCTTATATTGAATGAGACGGAGCCTTGCCTTTATGGCAACTTCTCTGGGGTGCATTAATGCCGCCTCCCAATCTATATCCTCCATGGACCCCACCTCTTTCTCCCACCGTGCTCATAGCCCTATCAGACCGTCTGGGATGTTGTTGTTAATAGTTTTATAGGTGAAGGAGACCGCCTTATGTATTAGTTCTTCTTGTAGGAGTCTGCCCTCTAGAGGTACATATTTTGGAAGTTGTTCGCTTTGATTATTCTCTGTCTGCCATGCGTGACGCAGTTGCGCATATTTGATGAATTGGGAATTATTCATGTCGTACTCCTGCTTAAGCTTTGCCCATGTTTTGAGCTCTCCTCTTTCAACGATGTCTCCTATTGTGGAGATCCCTAGGAGATCCCAGGTCCCAAACCCTTTTAACTTTTGCAGCTCCTTGAGCCAAGTTCCTTCCCAGAGCGGAGTGCTCGTGACCCGACCTGTCCAGCCCATGGTCTTGGTCGCCCTAGCCCATGCCGTCAGAGTCACTTGTGTCGCGGGTAACAGGCGGGAACCCCCTTAAGTAGTGTAGGTACGTATGCAGTAACATTTCTTCCCTCTCAAGGCGGTACGTAGGGTGGTCCCTATTTTTATGTATCCATTTGTTTATAGGTATCAGGTGGGACGCCCAGTAGTAGGCCTCTATATCTGGAAGTGCAATACCACCGTTATATGGATTGCGTTGCAGTGTTTTGAGCGCTATCCTGGGGTGCCCCCCACCACAATAGTGTTCGAATTCTACTAGCTATCTCCGTAAAGGTGACTCTGGGGAGTGGGTGGTATGAGTTTTAAAGGGCGTATAGCAGTTGGGGCAGGGCAATCATTTTAAAGATGGCTGCCCGTCCAAGCAAGGTGAGGGGGAGGTCCCTCCACCTCTCCACGTCTGATTTAAAATTACTCAGGACTGTCCCTAGGTTTTCCTTCCTGCATGCCTCTTGATGCGGGGTAACTAATATTCCTAGGTATTTAAAGCCCCCTTGCACTACTCTCAATTTGCCAGGCAAAGGCCAGTCTATTTGGGCGTTAGTCGGGCAGTAGATCGTGGATTTATTCCAATTGATTTTGTAGCCAGAGTGACAGCCATATTCAGTTATAGTTTCAAAAAGGGCCGGGATAGTCGTGGTGGGGTTGGTGATATACAGTAAGAGATCATCGGCGTATAAGGAATTTTTTTCCTCTCCGTTATCTGCGGGATTGCTTCGAAAACCTCGGATGGAGGGATGCAGTCTGACTGTGCAGGCCAGAGATTCGAGGGTTAGTGCAAAGAGGAGGGTCGAGAGAGGGCACCCCTGTCGTGTCCCTCTCTCAATGGGGAAGGGTTCTGAGCACTTGCCATTGACGTGCACTGTAGCTACCGGTTGGTTATAAAGGAGTACCACCCAGCTGTGAAATTTCGTCCCGAACCCGAATTTAGTCAGAGTGGCATCGAGGAACGACCAGTTCACGACGTCGAACACCTTTTCGGCGTCTAGTGATAAAAACACCTGCGGACTTGTCCAGTTCCTCACCTTCATTAGCCAATTGTTGGTTCGTCTGAGGTTCAGGCGGGTAGATCGGCCTGACATGAATCCCGACTGGTCTTCGTGTACCAGGGCCGTGACAACCCTCAGGAGATGGGTTGCCAAGATGGTGGCCAAGATCTAAACTTCTGAGTTTAGCAACGATATGGGTCTATAAGAGCCACATTGGTCATGGGGCTTACCCTCTTTGTGTATGACCACTATAGTTGCCACCCTCAGGTCCAGAGGTAGGACACCGTCCGTATGGGAGTCTATGAAAAGCCGAAGTAGGTGGGGGCCAGTGTTCCCTGTAAGGTGCGCACCTGCGCGCCCGCTCACCTTTAAGGCACCGAGCGCGCAGTGTCTCGTGTGAAGCGCGCACACGTTCGCGCTGCCGCCCGCTTTTAAAACAGGAGCGGCGAAAAACGGCAATTTCCCGGTTGCCTGAGGCTTTTGTGAAAGGATTCCTGTTAATCACAGCGTCCGTCATGCGCTGCAATTAACAGGAATACTTTCACAGATGCCCACAATCAGCCCGCAGCCTCTCTCTATTGAGAAAGACATGCAGCAAGTCCAAAAGCACGACGTGTGCTTTACACGTCGTGCTTTCAGACTTGCTTCATTTCTTTTCTAAATAGAGAGAGGCTGCGGGCTGATTGTGGGCCTGAAAATATTTATGTTAATAGCAGCGCATGACAGTGCTACAATTAACAGGAATCCTTTCACAAAGGCCCACAATCAGCCCACAGCCGGGATCCATAAAAATGCAGCAAGTCCAAAAGCATGACGTGTAAAGCACACGTCATGCTTTTGGACTTTAGGCATATCTTGATTGTGGGCATATGTGAAAGTATTCCTGTTAATTGCAGCGCATAACGGGCGCTGTGATTAACAGGAATACTTTCACAAATGTCCATCTATCGAGCTTGTTCCTTTTCAAGGAATTCAGTTTTTATTGGTGAAGCACCTGAAAAAAGCTTTGTCTTTGGGTCCTTTGTGTTTGGTTGCAGTTTAGGAGTTTTTTTGTTTTACCAAAGAGGTTTGCAGTTGAGGTGTTTTTGCAATAATGCTGATGTACAGTGATATTATTGTAACTTCTGTACAGTTCTCACCATCCGTTAAAACCAGCCTAGTTAAAAGTGACAGACATGAGGGCTTGCAGTTAATGCACAAACTGGTGATGGACTTCTTTTTAATTTCCCATTCTCTTGTTGATTCTGAGCAGAGGCAAGTTGAAACTGTCGATTGCGCATTTCTCATTTGCCTTTTCTGACAGTGACTTTTGTTTCTCCTCTGACTTTCAAATTTTATTGGGTTTTTTTTGTCCAAAGGGGTGGAATCCCAAGTTTTCAAAAAAGTTGAAACTATGATTATCCTCTTGCTCTTAATAAGACTTTAAGATAGCAAATCTCTCCCAGTCCTCGATTCGTGGCCTGGCCAGGCTTCAAATTTCAGAATGATCTACTCCCTCGCCATGCAGAATTATTTTGCCTATCTTTATTTTGAAACGTCGCCCTGGTTGCCAACGATTTCATCATCTGCAGATTATATATGTATTTTGGGCTACCACTGAAAACATTTTCTGCTTTGATGAGATCCCGGTGTTGGGACGTGACTTTTCTGCCTTTAAATCAACTAACAGGGCCATATTTGCACTTCCTGTGCAAGGTCTATTTTTAAAATCCCTCAGTCTGGGACATTTTGCAGCTGCTACTGTACAGAATCCCCCACAACCTTTGAACAAGAGTGGGGACACACTTTGTGTTTGCGGGGGCAGTCTAGCGGCTAGTGCCCCACCTTGTGGCGCTTCAGTTGTTCCACTCCTACTGACTTGCTTAGAAACTACCCTAACATTTTGTGAAATTTCCCTCTAGTTGTTTTTTAGTGGATTTATACCAGATAAACCAGGCGCTTGGCTCTCAGTATTTAATTGTTCACAGCTGATTTTATTCATAGATACTGCCATGTTGTGGTTGCAATAAAAAATACATTTCGATGTAATCAGCACCACAAAGGATTGCTTGAAATGACAGTTTACAGTGGTAAAGCAAGAGCCCCACGGGCACCGTTCTGCAAGGAGGTAAGAGAACTCCCGGAATCGTCATCTGGTAGTAAAAGAGAGATGGCTGTGGGCCCCTCATGCCCCTGGGCTTAGGGGCCACTAACTTTAAACCTTTCCCTAGCCAGGCCTTTCCAGGTCTCGCCTAAAGACAGCCTTTAGCTGTTGTCGAAGACGTATTGTGGACACAGGTGTAGCCAAAAAGCAAACTAAAATACCCCCCCCAATTCGATTGGTACCTCAAATGCCATCAGGAGTGTGAAGCTAGTAAGGCCTGTCCTCCCTAGAACAGGTCCTTTCATCCCTCCTATCTATTAATCTCTCCACCCTTTAAGCCTTTCATCCAGCGTCCATTTCACCTGTCTATTCATGCTCCCATCCGTCTGTCTTTTCATCTAATCCATCCATCCTTCCTTTACCATTCCATCCATCCATCTATCCATTCACCCATCCATCCATCCACCCACCCATCCATCCACCCATCCATTCATCCATCATTTCACCCACCTTTTATCAATCACCCATCCTTTCACCCTTCCATCCAGGTTTCCATCCATCCAAACATTCATCCTTCAATCCATTCTTACGTGCACCCACCCATGCAAATATAACTTTACTCTTCCATCTCTCAAACCTTTCACCTTTGTATCCATCCTTTTATTGAATTCTCCTTCTTGTCGTGGTTTCTTCCTTCTTTTCATATTTCCTATATTTCATTCTTCCTTTCTGCCCTCCCTTTCTCTTTCCCTCTATTTTCCTCATTCTTCCTCCATCTGTTATGGTTTCTGCCCCGCATTTAGAAAAGAAATGCAGCAAGTTTTTATATAGTGCAAACTCAACCCAAAAGTATTGGAGCACTTAACATGATTTATTATTATATATTTTTTTGTATGCATGGGGAGATTAATTGATTTGCCCAGAATCACAGGATGTTAGGCTGACCCGAGACTCAAACCCCATCTCCTAAGTTGACAGCTCGAGCATTAAGCCACAACCTCAGCCACAAGAGCGGAAGCATTTTCAATATTATATACAACTTGATGCAAAAAATAACCATTGACAAAGCCAATAGTCTTGGCTTCTTGTAGGTGTAATGTCACACGTATTATATATCTGCATGCAATGACAGAAGCAGCAAAATATCAGTCGGGTGGCACACTATGCGATGCACATATTTTTAGCTTAATTGCTTTTAAGCCACACCCTTAATTGCATTGGTTACGCCCCTTTGAAAGATCCCCGAGTTTTTTCATCCCACTCAAAGCCCTGGTCTACACACGCGGTCAGGTTCTTGGCGCACATAGGCTTGGCTGCAGTGCACAGAGACCTTACTCTGCCGCACACAGAGGAAAATAATTAGAGGGAACATTGGTGGGGGCCCAGGATATCAATGTAGCGCATATAGAATTCTGCCGGCAATCCATTGGTGCCAGGGGTTTTCCCCGGGCGGAGTTTCGTCACCGTCTCCTGAATCTCTGTTAGGGACAGATCTTCTTCTAGGCCCTGAGCTTCCTCCTCTCCTAGCACTGGGGTGGGAATTGCCACCAGGTAGTGCCTTATCTCCGTATGTGATTTAGGCGTTCGAGCCCGATATAGGTCTCTGTAGTAATCCGCAAATGCTTTTGCCACTCCCTCATCTGTGGATTGGTTAACTCCCTGGAGGTCGGTTACCTCTCTTACCCATCTATCTTGGACCTCCTTTTTGCTAATCCAGGCTAGGAGCTTTCCCGCCTTGTCCCCCACCTCATAGAGGCGGTGTAATGTAGCTAAGTGCTGTTTTTTGGCATTGTCCATGGCCAGTTGCTTGTATTCAAGTCTCAGAGTGGTCAGCCTACGAGTCAGTTTGGGGTCCTTTCTCTGGGCTACTTGTTGGTCAAGCTCGGTTATCCTGTGCTCCATCGTAACAAGGCATTTGTCTTTCTCTTTTTTCTCCCAGGCTATACGGTTTTGGGCTCTGTCCCGTAGCACGGTGTTAAATGCTTCCCACACCGTCACCCCGGAGGGGACCGAGCCTTTGTTTTCTAGGAAGTAGACCTCTGTATCTGCCCTAATCCCACTTGCTATTTTGGTGTTACTCAGGTCCCATGGGTTTAGTCTCCATTTGCAGGCTCTGTCCTGTTCCCTCAGGCCCATCTCGACTAAGAGCGGGGAGTGGTCAGAGAGACCTCTAGCTGTGTAATCTGCATGCCCTACGTCGTGTAGTTCTCCTTTGGGGATAAATATATAGTCCAGTCTGGAGTGTGTGTCGTGAGCCCCTGAGTGATGAGAGAACTGTCTAGCCTGGGGGTGTTTCTCTTTCCATGCATCTATTAATCCCATTGTTGTGGAGAATCGTCTCAAGGGAGTGGTTTGTGTGGATCTGTCTACCCCCCAAGTGCGGTCTATTACTCGGTCCATCACATCGTTGAAATCGCCGCCTACTATATGTAGGGCGGAGGGTGTCTCGATCAAGATGTTGATTATCTTATTCATAGTGGACGCCTGTAGTCTAGGTGGTGCATAGACGCATATCAATGTGACCTCTGTCCTTCCCGATAGCCCCGAAACTCCCACGTATCTACCCAGGGGGTCCTGCCAGAGGCGTGAGGTCTGGAAGGGAATGTTTTTCTTAATCAAAATGGCTACTCCCCTCGCCCCAGACGTGAATCCTGAATGTGCCAGAACCTTGTAGGCCTTGCGGCCTATAAAACCACACTGCGTACCTTTGAGGTGCGTTTCTTGAAGCAGTGCAATACCTGGGTGAAGCCTTTTAATGAGTTGTGACACTAGCCCTCTTTTAATCTTGCCCCCTAACCCATTAACGTTCCATGTCAGAACCGTTAAGTTGGGCTGTCGGGTCATGTTATGTCTGGTGGTAGTGTGCGTGTAGCACCGGGGTCCAGGGGTGGAGGAGAGTGGTACTCCCCGGTGTCCCTTGATCTATAGGAGTTTCTCGTTGTGGCGGCCCTTGTGATCAATGAACCAATGTGCAAACAATTAAACCCCAACTGTGTAGTCTCCCAACCTTCCCCCCACCTCCCTTCGCCCCCCCTCAGCCTTCTGTTCCCCCATCGCAGGAAGTGACTCTCAGCTGGAGAGAGTAGGTCGGTCTGTCGTCCCCCCTCCCAACTATATACCCTAAAACCCCAACTCTTACAGTTTGTAGCTCAGTTTTTCAAGGTAGTCTCAGTTCGAAGCTCTGGATGCTTCGGAAGGGGCTCGATACTGATTCTTGTTACCTTCCCTCCAGTGTTCAAGTTGCAGTACCCAGTTCATTCGGGTCAATCTCCGCAGGTAGAGTTCCTTCTGTGGGCCTCTCGGTCTCTTCACTTTGCTCTAGAGCATGGATTGCTTCTACTAGTGGATGTCTTGATTCTCGTCCTGAGGACATGTCGTTGTTATCCGAATCCGTCTGTTGGTTCAGGGATTCAGTCCTTTGGGCCGTGTCGGTTTCGCATTCGGATCGATCGCCTTTTGGCTGCTCTTGGCGCCCCTTATCTTGTGTGAGTTTTCCTAGGGCATATGGAGTTCCTTTGCCTAATCTCCTCGGCCAACCAGCAGTTGTGCGTTGTTTTCTTCGTGGAGACACCTCTCCATTTGTTCTGCTCCGTGTCGTGAGGTTATCAGTCTGTGATCCTCCTGAGGGCCGAAGCACTGGTCTTTCCTCCACCCATGCCCAGGCCTCCTCTGGGGTTTGGAAGAAGAAGGCTTTCCCCTGAAAGAGGACCTTCAATTTTGCTGGAAACAGGAGCATGTATTGAAGTTGGAGGGCCCTTAGCTTGACCTTGACAGAGTGAAAGTTCGCCGTTGTTTCTGCACTTCGCGGCTGTAGTCCGGGAACGTCATGATCTTCGAGTTTTCGTAGCCGACTTCCCCCTTGCGACGCATTTCACGCAGTATTATGTCCCTGTCCATAAAGTTAAATATTTTCGCAATTATCGGCCTTGGTGGTGCCCCTGGGGGAGGTTTGGCACTCAGTGCGCGATGCGCGCGTTCTATGACGAAGCATTGAGAGAACTGTTCTGCCGGGATGAGATCTGTCAGCCAGGATGTCAGGTTGCCCTCCGCTCCCTCCGGAAATCCCACAAAGCGGAGGTTGCTCCTCCGGGCTCGATTTTCCGCATCGTCGATCCTCCATAGCATGTCTGCTGCGGTGCTATGCATGTCTCTCATCCCCTTTTGTAGGTCTTTTACGGCGTCCTCCACTTCTGATACCCGAGTCTCAGCCTCCGTTACTCTCTCTGACACCTTACGGAGGTCTTGTCGAAGCAACAATACCTCTGAGCAAACCTCCCCAATCTTGACTTCCAGGGCTTCTCTGGGGCTTTGTATTGCTTGGAGGAGCAGTGCCGTATCCGTTAGTGGTTGCGCTGCCTCGGCCGATTCTGCTTGCGCCGGGAGTACCTTAGATTATTTGTCCATTTTCCCCTGCCTGGTGAGTTTCGGATCCTTATCCTTGGCCATGGTGTTAGTTATTGTCCCTCCTGGCCGGGTGTGGTGGCTCCGTTCCGCGTTCTTTCTCGTACCAGGTCGGGAGGGGTTCTCTCCCTGCCTCTCTTTGGGCGTGCGACGTCGTCTTATAATATTAGGGCTGCCCTCCGTTTTCAAGCTTGAGACTGGGGATGTACTCCTCCATTTGGTGTGACCTGCGCTGCGTCTCACTGTTTTCGGGGCCCTCCTGCAACCTCCCTCGTCTCAGCCACGCTCTCCTGTGAGCCTGACATTTGATTCTGGCGCCTCCCGCATCACCTGGTCCTTCCTTGGGCCTCTTGCCGCTCCTTTGCTCCTGTAGGCTGAGCCTTGCCTGCTCTTCAGATAAAGGATGGTCGCCCGGGGTGCGGCGGCTCCTGGCACCCGTCTCCGGTGTCTCCCCCTCTTTGTGTGCACCCCGATGTATGCGTCCCGGCATCCCCGAGGTAGGGGACTGACCACCAGCTGGTTTCAATGCCTTCAGACACCACTGCGCCAGGGGTGTGTGGGCTTAGCTCTGCCCCATAGTGAGGGGGGCGGGCTTCCTCTGAGTCTCCTGTCTCCCAGCGTCTAGCCACAGCACCCCGTATCCTCTGGCCTGCCCGGGCCGTTTTCAGCACGCAGGGGGGGGAGCAGCCCCACCTCTCCCCTCCCGCTTCTGTGTGCCCCCCTGTGCCGGAGGATCTCACCTCCACTCTCACGACGTTACTGGGTTCCTGTGGGCCCCTCTGCGCCCGCCACCAGGATCCTCCACCGCTGGCTTCTTTCTTGTCCTATGGTGTCTGATAGTAGTAGGCTCCCCCTCGGCTTATTCACCTGGTAAGCCGCCTCCTCCCTCAGCCCATCCGGCCTGTGGATCTGGCTTCCAGTCGGATGCAGGCGGTCCGGGGGCCCCGCCTCCGGTCGCTGCCTCCCCGGTAGTAGGACCCAAAGTCCTCGCCCCTCAGATGTCCCGGCCGTCAGGCTCTATGCGGAGGGGTGCCTTCTCAAGGAAGCCGACGTGCACGGCTGGTGCGTCGGGGCACCTCGCTCTTCTCTGCTGGGGGTGGGTGGGAATGGGTCCCTCTCTCCCCCCCGACCTCCCTTAGTCCCGGCAGTGCTTACGCCTATCGCGGGGCTCTATGGGCACGGCAGGGCCGGGATTACCTTCTGGGCCGCAGCCTGCGGCTGTGTTGCACGGGCCCTCCCTTTGGCTCGATCCCTCAGCTGCACGCCGCCCCGCTCGGGGGAGGGAGCACCTCACCTCGTCTGCTGGGCCTCTCTCCTGGGGCCGGACGTGACAGGGCCGCCCCGGGTCTTCCTCCAGTCCTCTCGGCGTCACTGAAGGGGCTCTGTGGCTCCACCATCGCAGCGAGCCACCATTTTAAGTCATCCGCAGCTGATCGGCTCACGGACCAGGAGCGCTTTGCCTTATCGTTTCTGGTGCTTGTCGGGCCTTCGCTGAGCGCTGGTGGGGACCAGCCCGTCGGGGAAGCTTTCCTTGGGTATGAAATTTCATGGGTTACTGCAGGATTCGGCACGGATTCAGGGCTCTGGCGGGAGCTCGTCTTCAGTGCGTCTTACTCGGCCATGAGCTAGGCCACGCCCCCCGCTTTTTGCCATTCTTGCTCCTGCTCCTACCCTCTTCACCAACCCAACCACCACATCCACCGAAGAGTAGGCGATTGATGCCAATTCCTCCTAAATGAATTATTCACTGAACTGCCTTCTGGCCATGAAGAGTGCTGTATTAGTCTGACTTGCCCTTTCTCTTTTTTGGTTGCCACCCCAATTGGAGACTTAATCAAATTAGCCAGTGGCCACTCCCCAAGCCTACTCGCCATTCTGCCTTCCTGATCTTCCTTCTGCAATTTCACCCCCACCACCTCCTTCCATTCCTTTGCCGATTTCAGAATCTCTGCCCATCTTTTCACCCTTGTCCTTGAAACCCTGCAACAGGTCTCAACACTGAGTTAAGCCCCTGGGGAGTTCTGCTGTTCAGTCTCTTGACCCTTGTATGTGTCGCAGCTTTAGGTGGTCTGTACACCATGTGCCCAGGGTGTACAGACTCTGAATGGACAGTTCCTGTTCTCTGCTGAGAGCCTACCGCTGATTGTGGCCTGTGCTTCAGTTCCAGCAGCCCGCTACTTTGGGAAGAATAGGGGGGGAGAGAAGGATGCTCCAATGCCCTCTCGTGGGGGCTTTCTCACCAGCTTGGTCTAATGTGGAGTAGAGGCTTATTCAGTAGCACCTTCAACCAGTCTGGCCCGTTTTGGAACGTTCAGTGCACACGTATTATAGTTATACCAGGTGTCGTCTCACTGAAGGGTTGAATTCGCTCTAACGAATGCGCCCCACTGTTGAATGGCAATCTGCTAAAACACATCTGGGGGCTGCCTTAGTAGGGTGACCAGACGTCCCGGTTTTCCCTTGACGGTCCCGGTTTTTGGAGCAGTGTCCCGACACTTTGCTCCAAATTAAAGAAATGTCCCGGGTTTTGCGCAGTGCCCGGGTTAAACAAATAAATGTCCTGGTTTTTAAATAGTGTCTCGGTGCCCCTGCTGTACTTCTGAAGTCAGTGTGAGCATCGATTCTGAGCCCCACCCTATTTAACTTGTATGTGGGTCCACTGGCTGAGCTAGTGGAAAAACATGAGGTGTCTATAGTTTCCTATGCTGACGACACGCAGCTAATTGTGATGCTGTCACAAGATAAGGAACAGGCAGCTATTCGATTTTCCAAATGCCTGGGAGAGGTGGCTGAATGGATGTCGGACCACTGCCTCAAGTTGAATGGAAGCAAGACAGAAGTAATGGTGGTAGGCAAGACACCGACCATATGGTCTTCAGCATGGTGGCCTGAAACACTGGGCCAACAACCATCACTAAAAAAGGAGGTAAAAAACCTCGGGATTTGGTTCGACTCCGAACTGACTTTTGATGGGCAAACCCGGAAGGTGGCCAGCAAATGCTATGGGGCCATGAAAATCCTAAGGAAAGTTCTGGATCTTCTGCCCCCAAACGCCAGGAAAACTATAGTGCATGCGGTGGTAACCTCCCAAATTGATTATGGGAATGTATTGTATCTTGGAGCTTCTAAAGCAGGAATATCAAGACTACAGACAGTTCAGAATGCGGCGGCTCGCCTAGTTCTTAGTCTGCCGAGAAGAGCCAACACAAAGAAAGCTCTGACAGCACTACATTGGCTGCTGGTGGAAAAGAGAGTTGTGTTCAAGGCGATGTGCCTATGTCACCGAATTCTATCAAAGAGAGGCCCTAGGTACCTTCATCCACTACTAATTCAGTACACACCCGGACGGTGTCTAAGATCTAGGGGAAAGGCACTGGTAACTGTACCGAGAATTCGCAGAGCGAGAATGGGTGCGCGCTCTTTCAGGTACATCGCAGCTAAAACATGGAACACCTTACCAGTGGCTTTAAGAACCGAACCTTGCGAAAGCAGTTTTCGCAAACAACTTAAAACTTGGCTGTTCGCAAAAACTAAATAATAAAGAAGTTCTGACAGTCTGTGTGGGCTACGCAGTGAGATACGCGGATCGCTGCTATTTTTCTCCCACAGTGTCTTGCTCAGCGCGGGGACACACCGGTGGTGTAACCATGCGCTCTATAAATGGCTAAAATAAATAAATAAATAAATTGTGAGCCAGGCGCAGTGAGAAGGTGCAGCCGCCCAGGAGGCGTCACAATGGGGAGTGGAAAGCCAGCCAGTCGAGCAGCTCAGTGCGTTAATGCACCGACCGCGGGGATCTGCATCAAACCTGAAGGCCACCTGTTCACAGGCCAGCAGGATGGGGTTACTTCTGGGACCGGGCAAATGCGACGGGTCTCTATCGGGCTCTCCATTTTTGCCCTCACGGTGACAAAATAAATCTTACTGCTGCAGCGGTACCACGCTTCAGTTCCTTCAAAGAGACCCGTTATAGTTCTTTCACAGTCTCATCATTCCAGAACTGAAGCATTTTCAATGTTATGTACAGCGAAGCCAAAGTTGTTGCTTATTTAGCTTATGCAGCTAACAACAATTGACAAAGCTAATAGTCCTGGCTTGTTGTATGTGTATTGTTGCTCATTGTATTATTTATCTGGATACAATGACAGAAGCAGCACATTTTTCTGGCGGGACGCTATGCTAGGCACTGATTTTTTTAGCTCATGTGTTTTAAGCCACGTCCTTAATTACATCGGCCACGCCCCTTGAGAGACCCCCCCACCCTGTTTTTTCATCACACTTAAAGCCCTGGGTACTTCTGTCAGTCCTACTTCTATGTCTATGACCTGTCCCGGTTTTTTGTTTTGAGAATCTGGTCACCCTATGCCTTAGGGAAGCTCTCCTCTGTTCCTGCCCACGTCTCAATACTCACAGTCACCATTTTGCGGGCTCAGCCTCGTGACACCTGTAGATCTTGGAAGGCAGGAGTGGGGGGTGTTTAGGCATCAATAACCCCACTCTGCTGCTACATCACAATTCAGCACTCACTCCCCAGGTGTGTTTATCCTCCGTGCTCTGGTGGGTACTGCAGAGGCCCCCGGTGTGCGCCCAGTCTGTAGCCCAGGCCAAGGACTCCCCGATTTGCTGTTCTGGGCGGCAGGGGCGGGGAAGGGAAAGAGGGAGATAATATAGGGGGGGTCCCTCCTCGAGGGAGCTCCCTCTTAGCTGTGGTGCCTACTGCTGCCCTCGCAGTTGAGGACCACCCTCGCTTACTGTTAGTGTCAACGTGGATGCTATAGTCTGCTGCTTCTCTCTCCAGTGCCGCTCAGGCCCGGGCTCGGCTCTCCCAGTTCTGGTTAGGGCAATCACCCACACCGCAGGCAGCGCAGCAATCGTCTCGCCACCAGCCACTGTCTCAGGTTCATCAAACCCTGCCACAGTCCGCCATTCTCCTCGTCTCTATTTCCTGGGCTGCTGCTTGGAGCCCCCTCGCCAGGCGAGCCATCAGCTGGTGTTGTTGGAAGGGCATCTATTGTGTCGCCGCCAGTACTCACAGTTACTGAGTACCGGCACTTCTTATTTTTGCCGATCAGAGTACCAGCACTTCTCCACTGCCAAGGAGAGTACCAGTACTCATTGAACGTAAGCTCATTGGTGATAGTGCTGCTGAGCTCGAGGCAGCCAGAGTGGAGCAGATCTGTACGGCACTCTGACAGCCAGAGCGCCTCACTAGCTCTTAGCTTAGTCACTGCTGAACCATTCAGCAGCGGCTCATTTGCGTTATGCAAGGGATGCCAGTGTGTTGAAAATTTCAGGTCTTGCTGTGTATGATAGAGTAGGGCCCATTCAGGCCCTGCTCTGTCAATCACATTCATACTGTCGCTTGCTGTGCAGTAACGCAGGAATAATACAAAGTGGACCTTTTTTGGTGAGTATTTGTCTGCTTGTTTGTGTGTGTGTGTTTGCCTGCTTCTGTGTATGTTTGAGTGTGAGAGAGAAAGCGACCTCAAAGAGGAAGAGAATCGGGACTCTCTCAGGAGGTAGTTTTAAAGAAATGCGTGGAATGCTTTTGTGTGTGCATGTCTGCTTGTTTCTGTGTGTATATACAAGTATTGTGCCAAAAGCAAACAAATAGGAACAGTAAGTATGACAGTAAGAAGCTGCAAATATTGCAAAACAAGGAAACCTTAACATATCATGTTAGGCCTTTATTTTTGTAATGAGTTAACATGTTTTGTTTATATTGATACTTTTCTCACATGTTTTGGTATGTCCTGCAACTGGCGTAGCACTCATTATTAATGCTGTTATTTCAAAGTCTCTTTTGTTCTGAAAGCTCCTTCCATTATGATTTAGGGCCTGCTCCCAGCAGGTCTTTTACACCACTCTTTATTATCATATGGAGCTGTTAATCTGCATATATGGCAAGTTTGAAACTACTATCAAGGGAAATGCAAGGGCAAAATGAATACTCAATAAAAATGTCTTGTATCATCATGTCTCGTCCCGCCACCTACCCCACCCACTAGCCATGCCCCTAGCTCAATTTAATGAGTACTTACACTTACTTTTTTCCATTTAAAGCACTAGTCGCCGCAAATCACGGCTCGAGGGGTATTGATTCAGGCCCCCCTAGTTGACAGCATTGCGGAGCCATTACCGGGTCGCTACTAGTTTGCATCCTTGCTCGCCTCCCAGGTTAGACAGTCATGGCCGCCATTTTGGGTCGTCTGCCGCACAGCCCTTAGTGCCAATATCAGCAACATACCCCTCCTGCAAACCCCAACAATCTCATAATAAACACACAAGACACATTGTTTGTTGGAGAAAACATTGCTGCAGGTTTATTTGCATAATAAAAATATGCCAACATGCTGGGTCAACTTACGGGCGATCCAAAGGCAGGCAGCAGTGACACCACTAAGCTGCCCTGCCCACCTGATGAGCCAAATTGCACCGTGGCCCTAACCAATCGGTGCTCACAATTTTGGGGGATTACCCCTTACCACCAGTCCACCCATTTACTCACGCCCCTTGAGGGGGCGGAATGTATCCAGGCAAGCCCCCGGTTGCTCAGGTTTACAACAGCCCGCAGGACTAACGGGGCGCCGTCGGTCCTGCCGTAAGGACGTCCTGGGGTTGTTTGGCATTTGAACCCTTGTTGTGCTCCTGAAGAGGGTACACCTATGTACCATTCAGCCTCTGGATCGCCCTGTAACTCCACCATGGCTCTGGGTGTGGCATCCGTCACACCCAGGGCCCCCCCACCAAGGCAGGCATTCTTTCTTACCATTCTTACTTACACCCAGCTGATTTTATGGCATCCCCTAAGTCCAACAGAAACAGGTCCATGCCCACTCTGGACAAGTGAACCCCATCCGCATCAAAACATCCCGTGGACTTGGCATGTAAGAGTCTGTGTCTGATAAATCCAAAACCCCTCTGTCCTGTGAATTTGTGCATGGCGCTGTTTACTCTCCTGCGAGAGATTTCCACGGCCTCACCAGACCTGGCCCCAAGGCAAACTACACGTGGCGTAATCTCAGACCACCATAATTCACATTTACCTAATTGGTTGCTCAATTTACACATAGTGGCTTTCATTGCTTGCAGCAGAACCTTCCTACCCAAAAAAGTCAAGTCATTGCCTCCCAGGTGTATGACCAAAATGTTGGGAGGAAATCTGCCTCCCGCCAGTCTTTGCCGCAGCTTCTTCAGCAAGCTGTGCCAACGCATGCCTGGGAACCCCAACCAGACTATCTCAGTGAAGGAAAACCCATGCCTCCAATTCCTGCTTTCGGCCCATCGCGCCACTCTGGCGATGTGGGAATGGCCAATCACTCAAACCTTTGATCCTGGCAAAATAAAGAAATGCAGAGTTGCAACACACCTTTTATTTGAAACACTGCACACAATTTATACATACTACGCAAATTGCACATAATTTGCTCAGAGATCAACATTGCACACATAATACCACATGATGCACAGCAAAATTGCTCATAATTTGTTTAAAATTCACGCTGCACACCTCTTAACACATGGTGCCGCGCAAGCTTGCACTTAGTTTACACAGAGGTTGACTGGACCCTTATTAATACATGGTGCCACCAGGCGCCCTCTGCCCTTGCCGGCGTTATGGACGGATGTACCGCTTGAAACACTGGGATTCCCACTGCCCAACCCGCTTGATGCGGTCCGGTGGCATGCCTACCTTGAATGCTGAAGTAGCTGCCCCTATCCTAAACGAATGGCTGCAAAAACGCTTGTCAGGACCAGCATTACCTGACAATGTTAAGCACGATTTCATAACTTGTTGTACTTGAAACTTAGTAAGGGTCATGCGATCCTCATGAATCAATAAGTAGCCTCCCCTCGGGGGTCGCCAAGCCAGGTAAGGTGCGACCAGGCCCACCGGGCAGTACCTCATGTCCCCCAGTTGCTGTAACCAGATCTCCTTACCCTGCCTGGTCTTTTTTGGATCTCTTAACTAGTATTTTAAGGGATTTACCTGTGAGCACTGTATCCTGCTCGCCTACTGCATCCCCGAATTGATCATTCTTGGACCTTGCCACTAATTTGCTTATTCTCAGAACCCCAAAGAATGCTAGAAAGCTGCTGAAAAGAGGGCGGCCTCGTAAGGAGAAAAGGTTGCCTTGTCTACTACATTGATCATGTCCTGTAATGTTCTGAATTCGATGGGGGACCTGGTGTCAGGGGCCTGGGGTTCTCCTCTCGCCCAACCCTTTAGCGCCACCCTGATGAGGAAAGACTTAGTGGGATCAATCTGGCCCTTCAATTTAACGTAATGACCTACCGCAGTCAGGTGGCCTGAGACCCAGGAGTGGCTCTTGCCCTGGTCCTTAGCCCACACTATAAAGGTTTGGACCTTTCGCTCCAAGGCTGTCATATCCTCCTCCCAGGCCCCCACTACCTTGCAGAACATAACAATGCACGCTTTGTAGCGCTTCCTGGTCCCTGGTGCTAAGGCACGTTCACCTAATTCCCTCAGTCGTTCCACTGGAGGAGGAACCGGAGGTGCGGTGGGAAAGGGGTCATCTCCTCTCTCGGCCACACCTCCCAGAAACGGCGCCACTGAAAACGAGAGAGAGCATCAGCTACCACATTCTGCACCCCTTGGATATGTCTAGCCCTGCATTCCACGTTGTTAAAGAAGCACGCCCGCACCAGGTCCCTCAACAAGCATAGCACCAAAAGACAATTAGCTGTTTGCATGTTTATAGCCTGGACCACTGCCATGTTATCTGACCAGAAAAGCACTCGTCGGGCTGCCAGCTCCTCTGGCCAGAGGTGGAACGCAACAACTATTGGAAACAGTTTCAGAACCGTCACATTGGCCGTGATTTTTCTCTTGTGCCATGCGTTCGGCCACCTCTCAGCGTACCATTCGCTCCCCAAGATTGCCCCAAAGCCCTCCCTACCCACTGCGTCCGTGAACAGGGATCTAGATTCACCCACAATAGTGTCAAGTTCAATCCCTAGGAAAGTCAGGACCGGCGCTGGACCCTCAGTCTTACCTGGGGCCAGGGGGACCCCCAAATGGTTAGCTAACCTTCCAAATTTCGAAAGAGCTTTGCAGAAGTTCTGCGACCCTCCTCCCCAATGAACAGAAAATCATCAACGTAGTGGGTAACACTTTTCACATCGTAGGTTACCTGGAGCGCCCATTGCAAAAAGCAGCTGAAAGCCTCAAAATACGCACAGGAGACTGCGCAACCCATGGGCATGCATCTGTCATAATAAAACATGCCGTCCAGCTTGAATCCTAGTAAATGTTGGCTAATCGGGTGGACTGGCAGCAAGCCGAAAGCCGATTCGATATCTGCTTTCGCTAGCCAGGCCCCTTTTCCCGCCCTCCTGACCAAATCTACAGCTACATCAAGGGTGCAATATGACACCGAGCAGGTACCCTCCTCCAGTCCATGATTCACTGACTCACCTTCAGGGTAAGAGAGATGGTGTATCAGCCTGAATGCCCCAGGATCCTTTTTAGGGACCACCCCCAATGGGGAAACAATGAAGTTGTCCAGCGGAGGGCAGGGGAAGGGTCCTGTCACTCTCCCAACGCCCGTTCTTTCACAACTTTGGCCTGCACCACTGCCGGATGCTCTTTAGCAGATTTAAGGTTGTCTGCCTCTCTACTTGCCAGGGTGCCGACGTAAGGGATCTTAAAACCTTCGGTAAAGCCTGATGATAGCAGCTGACTGTCCTGCCTGTTGGGGTAACGGCTAAGTAACGGGATGAGGCGATCGAGGGCTACCGGAGACGGGCCCTTGACTGCGCACTCCGGAGATAAGACAAAGTCCGGCCGAGCTAGGAGGCCAGCACGTGGAGGAGGGGCAGGTAGAACCAGGGGTGAGCTGTGTCGTGGTGTCGGAAGCAAGGGGGGAGGGTGGGGGGGACCTGTTCCTTCTCAACTGTCTTGTTTGTTCCTGCCAGGGGGCTGCTGCTCGTGCTTGCTGTAACATGCTGCTGCGGGGTGGGGGGCCCCACACTTGTTGCACGTGTGTGCAAATTTACATGACTTGCCCCAGGAGCAGGCACCAGCGTTGTACAGCCTACAAGTCCCCGAGAACGTGCGTTTGAAACCTCCCCTCTGACTTGCCCCCCCCAGCGCACCTCGAAACGGGTGTCTAAAGTTACACCTCCCGGACTGAAAAGAGCCCCTTCCTGCTGAGTGCCCACCCTGGTATTTAGTTTGGTGTTCCTTGTACTGTGGGGTATGCTTACCCATGTGCTACATCCACAATTGTACTTCCTTCTGGTCCCAACTCATCTGGGGGCACAAAGCCATCTTTTCCTAAACTCCCTATCATAATTATACCAACCAATGCCCCCCACTTGAGCGCTTCATTATGGATGGTCCTGGAGTATTGGAATAAACCTTGGCCCAATTCAGGGTGTTTTTCCATTATCACTGCCGACAATATGGAGAAAGCCTCGAGCCAGTTTTCAATTGTATTCTCCGGCCACGCTTGGTACTTAACCTTTTTCTCATCCTCCTTCCCCCCATCTTCCTTGTGTCTAAACCATCAAGCCCATGCATAAGGAGGGTGAAGATATCAATGAACTCCTGCCACCATATCCCCTCCTTGGCAGCCAGGGGGACCTGCCATGCTAGGGAGCAATGACCAGACAGCAAGGGAGCAACAGTAATAGGAGGCGGGAGGGGTGGTGCTACCGGTGATACCATCTGGGAGCCCAGGTCGGCGTTCGGCATGACAGGGGCCTGGATGAGCGTAACAGGAGCCGCTGCGAGGGGGGTGGGCTGGTGTACTCACGGCTGCATCTGGCATAGCAGGGGAGGGCCTGGGTGAGGTGGAGGGAATGGTCCCTGGCGCGCTACTTGTTGGTGCTGTAACCACTGTGGTCAGCTCATGCCCTGTTTGCTTTCCCACCTCTGTAGGAATTGTCGGCACGGCCACTGCGGGAACCACGCTGGGTGTTTGAGTTTGGCTTGAGTGTGTCCCCCACACTTTCGCAATTGCTTGTCCCACCTCCAAACCACTGTTATCACTTTTGTGGGATGACCTGGGGCCGTATCCTGATAATCCGGATTTAAATTCTGACATGAAACTGATCATAGTGTCCATGAGCTTACCCATTTTGTCCATACAAACAGTGTTTGCCGAAGCTGACCAACTGTCTATCAGGGCCCCAGACCCCAGTCCTGTGCATGGGGGAGGAAGGGGGGGTGGACGTCTTCTCGAGGGATCGACTGCGCTCTACTTCTGTGTGCTGACGGTTCGGCGGGGAAGTCTTTGTTGGTGGGTCTGCGTGCCCGTTTCGGCCTAGAAGGTCCTGTGTCTGTGTTCGCCTGCTTCTCGGGGAGGGGTCCGTCAACGACGACCCCCGAATCTTCCGGCTCGTGTGAGTTCAAAATTCCCTTCGCCCATGCCAATCCCTTGGTCTTGGCCATCTGCTTGAAGGCAGCCCATTGTACCTCCTGTGACGTGCTTGGCAGAGTATCCTTCACCGGGGACATCTGGGAAAATAGGGGAGGGGAGCACTGGCTATCCATGCCGCTCTTTGGGTCGAAGGCCACCGAGCGACCGATCTGAAGGAGAAAAAACTGTGTGTAAGACAAGACCCTGCATCTGCCCAACTGCTTCTGCCTGGCACACAGTGCGCCCCTTGTCTCCACCATGTCCTCACTCCACTCCCCGCTTCCCCGTACTTAATTATTCCGTTATTGACCTTGTTGTAACCTGATGATGGCGGTCGCCCTACCTAAAGATCGACGGTTATTCTGAATGCGAGGATGGAAAAAACAACACATTAGCCACTGTATCCCTACTAATATGCACCCACTCTGCGTTGGTCTATCAGGAGTTGCTGAATTCCAGATAGCTCTCACCCGCCGTGCCCTACAATACTCCCCGTCAGTATTCCTGTATAGGTGCTCGCTCGCTGGCCCTTCAGCCTTGCGCGCCTGCGTACGCATACCTGGAAGAGCCCTTCTGATTCCTCTCTCCTGCAAGACGGCTGCTTAATCCAGGCCCGCTCTTCTTGATTATGTGCCGCTCCTGTAATACATTATCTCATTATTGACTTCCCTCAAGTCCCCGTGCCCGACCAATGTTGCCCCTTCCTAAGCTGCTATTAGCGCCAATGGGTTTCCTATCAGCTCAACCTGTACCTGCTGTGAACAAACTGGTCCGTACGTGCGCACTCACACTGTCACCGTTCTTGCTAGTCCTGGGACTGCTCCGCTAGCTGGGGACACAAAGATAAACATTAATGCTCAACTCCCCCTCCATCGCACAAGGTGCCCCAGATATCGTGCACCTGCCTCCCGATTCAGCGCAGGGCGGAGCAGCGCCCCCTCAGAAACCCTCCCCGCGCCTAACTGCTCAGTGGGGGGGGAAGGGGGAGGAGGCGAGAGACAACGCCCCGCAATGGGGCAATCCCTGTTGATGATCACTTGCCTTTTTCACCTCATCCTACACCCTGGACTGGCAATTCAATTCTGTGTACACACGGGGAGGATGGCGGAACGCCCGGCTCAAATGCTACCCCAGGGTGCCCCCCCCCTATGCCCTCAAGCTTACCACAAGTTAGCATAGTGCCACCTCACTGGTCATTTGCTGCTTCTGTCATTGCATCCCTATCTATAATACACAAGTGAATTAAACCTACAGCACGCCGGGCCTATTGGCTTTGCCAATGGTTGTTAGTTGCATGAGAGAAATAAGCAACAACTATGGGGCCGATTCCGATCTCGGTCGGAGGCGTACCCAACACCATTCAGTCGGGAAAAAAGCCATGCGAAAGCCTGTTTCCCGACCGATCCGTACAGCACACCGAACGAGTAAGTACGATGCGCACAACAGCAAAGAATCCGGACGAGCCGTACTCACCCAAACCAGGTCCTGTTCCCCGACCGAGGCGAATCCGGAAACGCTGAATCGAGTCGCACGGAAGGGAAAATGCAGCTCCGTCCGGCCAAACGAGTACGATGCGCTTTCCGTACGCGCCGAACCCGTCGCTACGCACGGCACGTCAAAGCATCCGGGAGAGGCGCACATAAGCTCCGATTTGCGCCACAACACGATCCACGGCTCCGAGACGAACACGGCAGCGACGAGGACGACGCGAAGCGACGAGGACGAGGCGAAGCGACGAGGACGACGCGAAGCAACGAGAAGGACGAACGACACGAACTAACCATGAATCCCTTCGTCCCGATCATACCAATATTCTACATTTACTACCGGAACAGGCACGGACGCGTACGGCGCAGAAGGTAAGCCAGACACCAACCACAAAACACATACAACACGTACACGACACATCACACACACACAGAGGGATGCAGAATATACTTACACCAGCAACAGCAGCACCATAGGGGCGGGATGCCCATCACCAATGCCACATATGCACACAGGGGCCTGAATGCGCACCACCACCCCTACCCAGGGGGGGCTGGATGCCTACCACTACTACCACCCTCACCCAGGGGGGGCTGGATGCCTACCACCACCCTTACCCATGGGAGGGCTGGATGCCTACCACCACTACCACCCTCACCCAGGGGGGGCAGGATGCCTACCACTACTACCACCCTTAGCCAGGGGGGGCTGGATGCCTACCACTACTACCACCCTTACCCAGGGGGGGCTGGATGCCTACCACTACTACCACCCTTACCCAGGGGGGGCTGGAGGCCTACCACCACTACCACCCTCACCCAGGGGGGGCAGGATGCCTACCACTACTACCACCCTTACCCAGGGGGGGCAGGATGCCTACCACTACTACCACCCTTACCCAGGGGGCAGGATGCCTACCACTACTACCACCCTTAGCCAGGGGGGCAGGATGCCTACCACTACTACCACCCTTACCCAGGGGGGCAGAGATGCCTACCACTACTACCACCCTTACCCAGGGGGCTGGATGCCTACCACTACTACCACCCTTACCCAGGGGGCTGGATGCCTACCACCACTACCACCCTCACCCAGGGGGGCAGGATGCCTACCACTACTGCCACCCTTAGCCAGGGGGGCTAGATGCCTACCACTACTACCACCCTTAGCCAGGGGGGCTGGATGCCTACCACTACTACCACCCTCACCCAGGGGGCTGGATGCCTACCACTACTACCACCCTCACCCAGGGGGGCTGGATGCCTACCACTACTACCACCCTTAGCCAGGGGGGCAGGATGCCTACCACTACTACCACCCTCACCCAGGGGGGCAGGATGCCTACCACTACTACCACCCTCACCCAGGGGGGCTGGATGCCTACCATTACTATCACCCTTACCCAGGGGGGGCAGGATGCCTACCACCACCCTTAGCCAGGGGGGGCTGGATGCCTACCACTACTACCACCCTTAGCCAGGGGGGGCTGGATGCCTACCACTACTACCACCCTGAGCCAGGGGGGGCTGGATGCCTACCACTACCACCCTCACCCAGGGTGGGCAGGATGCCTACCACTACTACCACCCTTAGCCAGGGGGGGCTGGATGCCTACCACCACTACCACCCTCACCCAGGGGGGGGCAGGATGCCTACCACTACTACCACCCTTACCCAGGGGGGGCAGGATGCCTACCACTACTACCACCCTTACCCAGGGGGGCTGGATGCCTACCACCACCCTTAGCCAGGGGGGGCTGGATGCCTACCACTACTACCACCCCCACTCATAGGATGGACAATGCATGACACAACCAGCACACCACAACCTAGGGAATGCAAGAAGAAGACATCCCCCCAACACCATGACAAGCGTGTGTATACTGTGTCAAATGCCTACAACACCGAACATGACTTTGAACATACAATGTGACCCCCTAGCACATGTGCCACACATATATGTGTGTGGCACCCACAATGCAAGCAGGCCATGACCATTGTGGCAATGGGGTCCAAACCCCCATCATCACAGTGACCAAAATGTAAGTGTGGGGTCCATAGCTGAAGCACACTTTGAACAATGTGGCAATGGGGTCCAAACCCCCATCATCACAGTGACCAAAAGGTAAGTGTGGGGTCCATAGCTGAAGCACATCAAACCCCCATCATCACAGTGACCAAAATGTGGCAATGGGGACCAAAATGTAAGTGTGGGGTCCATAGCTGAAGCACATTTCGAACATTGTGGCAATGGGGTCCAAACCCCCATCATCACAGTGACCAAAATGTAAGTGTGGGGTCCATAGCTGAAGCACACTTTGAACATTGTGGCAATGGGTTCCAAACCCCCATCATCACAGTGACCAAAATGTAAGTGTGGGGTCCATAGCTGAAGCACACTTTGAACATTGTGGCAATGGGTTCCAAACCCCCATCATCACAGTGACCAAAATGTAAGTGTGGGGTCCATAGCTGAAGCACACTTTGAACATTGTGGCAATGGGTTCCAAACCCCCATCATCACAGTGACCAAAATGTAAGTGTGGGGTCCATAGCTGAAGCACACTTTGAACATTGTGGCAATGGGTTCCAAACCCCCATCATCACAGTGACCAAAAGGTAAGTGTGGGGTCCATAGCTGAAGCACACTTTGAACATTGTGGCAATGGGTTCCAAACCCCCATCATCACAGTGACCAAAATGTAAGTGTGGGGTCCATAGCTGAAGCACACTTTGAACATTGTGGCAATGGGTTCCAAACCCCCATCATCACAGTGACCAAAAGGTAAGTGTGGGGTCCATAGCTGAAGCACATTTTGAACATTGTGGCAATGGGGTCCAAACCCCCATCATCACAGTGACCAAAATGTAAGTGTGGGGTCCATAGCTGAAGCACATTTCGAACATTGTGGCAATGGGTTCCAAACCCCCATCATCACAGTGACCAAAATGTAAGTGTGGGGTCCATAGCTGAAGCACATTTCGAACATTGTGGCAATGGGTTCCAAACCCCCATCATCACAGTGACCAAAAGGTAAGTGTTGACAAAGAAAGAGGTGCAACTGCCAAACTGCATGGATGATTCCTGGTCACAGAACAACAAACACATCAGTGGCAAAGTAGTGTATGTGTCCGATTGCAACATAAATTGGGGGAGCCAAATCCTGCAGTGCAAATAAGACATACCTTTGGCCATGTGCAGACAAACAACACCCATGGGGGCTGACACCGTCAACAATCATCAATGACACAATGACAGAAGTGACCATCAGAATGCAGACCCACATATTTGCACCAATGGGCACACACATGCAGATACCCTGTGGAGACTGCAGATGTGAGGTGAACAGATACCATACCATGGCAGCAATGGGACACACAAACCATGATCATTGTGCTGACCGATGACCTAGGAGTCCCAGGGACAGCAGGGGAAACCCACAAAACTACATACAGCCAATGGCACACCCAAGATATGCCAATGCAGTGGTGCAGATGCACAAACACAAACAGGCAGACCCACACTGCACATCATACACAACAGGTGAGGGGGGGTGCCAGTGTCCCCAGGCAACCACACAACACATGAGGAGACCTGAATACCATCATACAGATGTGCATACAGTGCCACACAAAGGTAACTCATGGATCCAAATCCCCTATGTGGGCAAGCAGGCATTGTCAGATGAGAGGGAGCACAAATCACACAGGCACGTAGGGACAGCAACTGACACAGCAAGACACAGACACACCACAGCACCACCCCCAGGGCCCCCACAATGTGGTGACCCTGGGCTGCATTACAATCCCACTGTGATGACAAAGCTAAATGTGGTTCACACTGTGAACCACAGTCATGTGTACTGAGCAACTAACTACCATCACACTTACACAAGCACAAATCAAACAGCATGGCCAGTAAGCCAAGGCCAACATGGAGGCAGGGGCCTAGCCGGGCAACAACTCTCATCTGCACACACTCAACACCACACCCCTCGACCTCCAACAATGTGCAGCAGTGAAGCACACATGCACTGGTGACATTGCACATGCACCCATGACTATTCCAGGGTGGTGGGTGGGAACCAAGGTACAGAAACACATCACACATGGACACTCAACAAGACTCCTGAATGTCTGACACACTGCACACTACGCTGTACATGGACATGACGGCAATACCACACCAACCAATGGGATCCCAGCCACAGTCACACACCAATGAAGAAGTCAAGGTCACCCACAAAGAACACACATAGACAACAACCAACATTGCAGCCCGGACCCTGAGGAGTGCCAGCAGTCACACACACAACGTGTCACAATCACTGAAAGATAACACAAACTGGAAATCACATGACAGGGGCAAACAACAAGTGCCAAGGGGAAACCTGACTGTGATCCATCTGCGTCTGCACACAAACTCAGCCCTGACAGCAAACACACCTATGGGTGACACCCTGATGACCAGTAATGTGCCATGCTCCCACATCACAGAGTACCCAGGGAGAAGACTTTGGGGAAACATAGGTCAACTCAGCTAGCATCACAAACAGGTACAACACTAGGGATCACAGCATGCACAGCTAAACGGAAGTGAAAACACAGACATGCACATACAACACACACCTTGGGCGCAGGCAATGTCACAGGAGTACACACTGCCATGAGGGGACTCCACTCCTGTGTGAGGAAAGCTGTGCCATATGTTGCCTCAGTAGGGCCCCATCATGTCAGCTGAGCACTTGGTCACACAATCAACAATTAGCACCAAATGAGGGCTCCCGTCACATCAGCCTGGTCATGGAAGTGCCAACGGAATCATCAGCACAGATCCAACACACTTGTATAGCAATGTTGCACTGACAACACAGATGAGTCCTTCCCCATTGATGCCCAAACCTGCATGTCCACTGGAGATGGCCACACGGTCAGGGAAGTAGGCGAATTGAACAATGGCAGGCACAACAGATGTGCAGGGGTGGAAGCCACAGATGTGAAATTGCCAATCTAAGTAGGAAATCCCATGGCCAAATACTGAACACATGACACCCTCAGATGCTGCTATGGATGACATGGATACACCACAGGATAGGACACATTCCCCCTGGACCACATGGGTTCCTGCACAGTAACACTTCATTATCATGAGACCAAATATCACCATCACTGCAGCAAGGGCATGGTTAGCATCATCAACATCATGTACATCAGAAGCAAAAGCACTAGAGAACAGAAAGTTGCTTTATTCAGCATATGTGGCATTAAAAGTAGAAGTCCGGTAGAACATAAACAAAGGCCAATGGCCAGTCCATCAACAAAGTCACAAGTGGGTGACAGTGGCAGATGCCACCCTACACATGCCTGCACAAAACCAGGGACAATCCACTAGGAGGGGCAACCGGGGGTAGGCCAGGCACCGCAGGGACAGGATCAGGGCTCACCAGGAGGAAGCAGGGAAGGGGTGGTGGGTGCTGGAGAGCCACTGACAACTGCAGTGGAGGTGTCTGACATGGTGTGTGCCGGCACAACTGGGGGCATGGCTCAGATGTTGTGGGTGCCGGCACGACTGCAGTGGACCCTGCAGATGGAGTGGACAGGTCCGCCACTGCAGTGCCCAAGTCAGACAGGGTGGTAGTGGACTCCACTGCAGTGCCTACCACCAGGGGAGGAGAATGGGGAACAGGCAAGGTGGGCTGGACAGAGGGGGAGGACACCCTCACCACATCAGTGGCACAGACAAGCGCAGCGGGGGTGTGGTGCCGGGAGAGCAAGTGGCAGGGGGAGAAGGCCGGAGCCTCTTGGGGATGGTATATCTGTGGGTGGGGGAACCTGGAGCAGGGTGTGGTGGGGGCACCTGTGGAGTGGGGGCCTGAGGGATGGAGGAAGGAGACCTGGTGCTTGAGCTGCAGGGCGGCGGCGGGGTCTTGCTCTTACCACTCCGGGGGACTTGCGGGTGGGGGCCTCAGTCTGTCTGCGCCTGGGGGAGGGTGTCCGGGGGCGAGGGGCACTTTGCTCCGTGTGGGGGCTTCCTCTTCACCCTGGATGCTGGAGCAGCTGGATCGGAGGGGAAGAGGCCGAGGTCACTGAGGAAGAGGCGCTGGGTCTTTGGGGTTGCAGGTGAGGCAAGGGAGGGTGCTTTGGAGGGAGAGGCAACTGAGGACTGCGCAGTGCCCGTGGATGCGTGTGTGTGTACCAGGGCCCCATCCCCTGTGAGTCTGGTTTCAGTCCCCTGACTGTGCGTGCATGTGCGTTTTGTTTGTGGCGTGTGTGTCTGTGTGCTGGACGTGTGTGTGCTGGTGTGTGCCTGTGCCGGTGTGTGTGTGCTTGGGACGGGTAAGGTGCTGGGGAGTGTGGATGGAGCAGAGGCAGGAGGGGTGAGGGACTGTCTGAGGAGGGACACTGCTGCCGTCAGGGAGGAGTCCATGGACCTATTGCCCCTCTGTAGGTCAGACATGCCCGATGAGATGCCCTCCATGAACGACACCAGCTGAGTCAACAGTGCGGTGTGCGCATGGAGGACACTCAGCATGGCTGTCTGCCCTACATGGAGCTGGCGAAGGAGGTACACAGACTCCTCACTCAGGGCAGCAGGGGACACAGGGACAGTGGGTGCGGTGCCTGGCCCAAAGGAGACACGCTCCCGAACATGGGAGCCTCCACGGACCTGGGGAATGGGAGCCGATGGGAGGGCGGTGGTGGTGCTGGTGGTGGCGGGGACAGCAACACTAGCTGGGGTGTGGTGGCTGCTGACACCCGCCTCCACAAGGGAGTCATCCTCCGAGTTGCTCTGGTCCTCAGCTGAGGTGGATGGTGCTGAGGACTCCTCGGTGTGGCTCCCTCGCCCTCCGTGCCACTGGGTCCCTCCGACCACTCCTCGGCTGCTGACCCAGTCTGGCTCTCTGGCTCCTCCTGGTCCGTGGAGCTGTCCCCTTCCGTGGCCGTGGATGTATCTGCAAACAATGGGGAAACAGACAGACATCAGTCACCTGCACCAAACGCACACACCACTGTGAGCACAGCACATTACAGAGCAAGCCCTGGCATCATTAGTTGTACATTGCTAAAAGTGCCCTAACTGAACAGGAGAAGCCAATTGTCAGTCTGATGCCAAGCATGGCACTCACATCCCACATGGCCTTGCACCCATCTGTCTGGTGTCTGTTGGATTGCAACACCCCAGTGTGGACACATGCACCAAGTACACAGTAGTTGGACAGTGCAGAGGACACGGTGTGGCATGTGGACATGCACACATCACAGCTCTTGCCACTGAGTCAGTACAGGTTTCCGGATGAAAGGGATGCCCAGAGTCAAATAGGAAATGCATGTGATGCATACCAGCGACAGACACCATGATGCACCCATGTCCTGATAGCCATCGCCACAATGGTGTGCATGTAGCACATGTCACTCCCCTGAAGGACCACCAATAAGTTGACACATGCCATGGCAGAGGCATGACTGCTAAGTCATACATCACTGTCTCAGTGATGTATGACTTGGCAGCCAGACAACAACACTATGCACTGTGTCACAATAGTAGGTCATGGGGAATGCAAGTCCTGGAGCTGCACAAGTGCACATGTACATCCCCCACACAATACATCATCTTAACCCTCAGCTGTCCAGGTCATACCTATTGGACATATGGGAGACCTGTGACACTACCCTCTGAACCTGAGCCCCTCACAATTTGCTGTGAATGGGGAACAGCTGCCTGAACTTCACATTCGCATACCACAGTCTGCACGGGCAGCTGATCAAACACCTATGTGACACACAAGTATCGTCTCCTATGGTCACATCTCCAGGGGCATGCTGAGCCCCTACCAAGAAACACCCCAGCAGTCCTGGCAACTAATCCACAGCACACTGACACAGAGGCAGACACCTGAGGGGTCAAATCACTGTGCACAATGTGTCAGCTGATACACGGGAGTGGGAGTACAGAGTGCATTGCATGGCCTGGAGTAGGCATGACTGTCCTGCTCCACATGAATGAGGGATGTGCCCTGGACAGTGGATAGCTGGCTATGTATGTGTGACACACGTAATCTGCACACTCCTGGGGCCCAAACATTGTTCCCACCCGCTGCATGGGCGTGTGCCACATACCCCAGGCACATGTGGTGGCTCAGCTCAGCAAGTGGACCGCATATCAAAGCAACACGCAGATCACATGTCCAAACACAGGCGTTGTGTGAACAATGGACCCACCCATGATGCCCACAACAGAGTTAGGGAAACAGATGCTGTCCCCCACCTTTAGTGAAGCAAACTGCAAGGACACAGTCCCAAGTGACACAATTCCCTGAATGTAAGGGCCACACCTGGGTATCAGATGAGCAGTGGGCAGTGCACAATAGAGGGACATGGCTCCTGGACAACATGACTGCTGCACTGTGGCAGTTGAACCAGGCCAGAGGAGGGCACAAAGCATGTAATACAGAGTTCACAGTGCAGTCTTTGACTCACCCCCTTCTTGCTGCTGTCTGGCCTTCAGCTGCCCATCCAGGTCTGGAAACACCACCGCCAGGATCTGGAGCATGTGGGGGTCAGGGTCCGTGTTCCGCCCCTCCTGCGAGGAGGCGACAGCTTCAGCTGGACCCGTGCAATCCTCCGGGTCCAGCCCCGAAGGTCCTGCCACCTCTTCTGGCAGTTGCGGATCCGGCGCTTGTAGACCCCCACGGACCGGACGGCCCGGACGATGTCCTTCCAGATCTCCTGCTTCCGATGGGCATTAACCTGTCAGGATGACAAAGTGAAAAGGCCATTACCACACATGCAACATATCCGTGCATGACACAGTTGTATATACATGTCTCAATCACAGGGGCACATGATGTACACAGGCAGTGCAAAGCTGCCCATGGACAGTTTGCCAGACGTCACTACATGGTATCATTGCATGGGAAGTAAAACCTTGTTCAAATGCACTGTCACTGCACCATACCTGTCCAGTGCATGTCACTACACACTATGGGGGTGACAACTACTCAGTGAGCCTGCTAGCCAGTGGCGTGCAGACTTTCAGCCTTGCTAGTCAGACAAAATGCACATTCAGAAAGGCAGTGCACAGAACACTCACCTGCTCCCCTGGTGTCCCATACAGCTTGCTGTACTGTGGAAGTAGGCTGTCCAGCAGGGCCTGGTTCTCTTCAAGGCTGAAGGCTGGGGCTCTCTCCACAGTACGTGCCATTGCAGGGTCCAGAGGGGCAGAGACAGCAGCAGTGCAGTGGCAGATGTCGTCCTGGAGCATGTAGTGCAGGCAAGTGAGCTCTCAGGGGAACAGCCAGCAATATATATGTGCTGGAGAGGCAGATACTGTCCCTTGTGTCCAAAGTGATAGGTCCAAGTTGTTTGCATCTTCTGAATCTGGCCAATCCATGGAATAGCAGCACCAAAATACGCCCACAGCATCCTTCAAATCTTCAACTTCATGACATACATGATTTTGCAACATTGTTGTGGTTGACCAACTGATTTTCCAGCAACCGACTCGTTCAAAATTCGAAAACGCGTCCGTTGCCAGGCAAGCCCATTGTCAATGGGTGCGCACCGATCGGTCCATTGCGGTACAACGCGTACAGGGGTACATCGCGTACCCGCACACATTGAATGCAATGGGCCGGCCGGAGGCACCGATCGGTCCATTGCGGTACAACGCGTACAGGGGTACAACGCGTACCCGCACACATTGAATGCAATGGGCCGGACGGAGGCACCGATCGGTCCATTGCAGTTCAACGCGTACAGGGGTACAACGTGTACCCGCACACATTGAATGCAATGGGCCGGACGGAGGCACCGATCGGTCCATTGCAGTTCAACGCGTACAGGGGTACAACGCGTACCCGCACACATTGAATGCAATGGGCCGGACGGAGGCACCGATCGGTCCATTGTGGTACAACGCGTACAGGGGTACAACGTGTACCCGCACACATTGAATGCAATGGGCCGGCCGGAGGCACCGATCGGTCCATTGCGGTACAACGCGTACAGGGGTACAACGCGTACCCGCACACATTGAATGCAATGGGCCGGCCGGGGCACCGATCGGTCCATTGCAGTACAACGCGTACAGGGGTACAACGCGTACTCACACACATTGAATGCAATGGGCCGGCCGAAGGCACCGATCGGTCCATTGCAGTACAACGCGTACAGGGGTACAACGCGTACCCGCACACATTGAATGCAATGGGCCGGCCGGGGGCACCGATCGGTCCATTGCAGTACAACGCATCACTGTACATGTGACTGGCATATGTCAGCATGCCTGTCTCAGATGGACATATGCCAGCCACAGATAGCTCCCAGGGAGTGAGGGGCACACCTACATCACGACAGCCTGTCCAAACTTTATCATAAGGCATGTAAGGCTGCATTTCCTATTGTGTGTATGTTGGTGTACATGTTGTCCTGTGGGTGTCACCTGTGGGCAGCCACCCCCAGGCTGTGCACGTGTTCATGGGGACAGGATCCTGGGTGTTACGTGTGCATGACCACTGTGATGTGCAACTGTTCATATCTGTGCATGTGCCATGGTCACATTTCATGGTGGTGTATGTGTATGTCATGTCACATACCCCGTGAGTCCCATGTGGGACGGTATGTTTGAGCCAGGGTGTCCCAGTGGCACAATAGTGATGGTCCTCCACAGTCTTTGTGCATGTAGTGTTTACAATGTCTCTGATTTCATGTGCACAATGGGAGACAGTCTCCACATCCAGGTTGTGTGTGCATGGACTTTGATGTTGTGCGTGTGTGTGTCACAGACGTCCATGTCTGTCCTGCCGTGGCAAGTGGGGCCACTACCTGTGGGGGTCATGGTTGTTTTGCTGTGGTGTATACATGATACTCCATGTAATGCCAGTGTCCATGTGGCAATACAGGGTCCCTGGGAATGTACCTGTTGTTGAGCTGTGGTGCCTGGGGCACATCTGTCCTCACATGTCACTGTGGGGGTTATTGTGACACGGCAGCAGGAGATGGGAACTGTGACACGGCCTCATGATATCCAATGGGCCAACCTGGGACTAATTGATGCCACCTGTTGGACCGTGTTGACAGATGTTGCCCATGTATGTACCATACATGTCCTTCCGGAACTGCACACTTCATGTAGTTGTGCCTCATAATGATGTATGTTGGGATCTTGAGTGTGTTCAATGCCGCATATGTGGGGTGACTGACAATCTTGCTTACTTCTCCTCTGCACTGCAGGGCTCCTGCTGTCCATCGACCATTCCCAGACCTGGCAACGATGGTGGAACGGGACAGCATCCGACGGTACCGCTTCACCAGGCAGCTGATTGAGGATTTGGCAGTGCAGTTGTCCCCACATTTGCAGCCTGGCCGCCGTATCCTACAGCGCTGACCCCCAAGGTGAAGGTGATGGCAGCCCTACAATTCTTTGCCACCGGTACCTTCCAACATACTGTGGCGACTGCTGGTGGGATGTCACAGACCATGTTGAGCCGTGTGCTCCGCGATGTTTTGGCGGCAATGTTGCTATTCCTGAACCGGTACATCTATTTCCCTAGACTGCGACGACTCACTGACGTGAAGAGTGACTTTTATGCCCTGGGGAGGATGCCGCATGTCATTGGCTCCATTGATGGGACACATGTGGCTTTGGTACCACCACAGGCCCAGGAGCAGGCCTACAGGAACCGCAAGCACTACCACTCGGTCAATGCACTGGTGGTGTGTCTTGCAGACATGACCATCACACACGTGTGTGCCCGTTTCCCTGGTTCAGCACACGATGCCTTTGTGATGAGGAGTAGTCGCATCCCCAGGATGATGGCACAGATGCAGAACCAGCGTGCCTGGCTTGTCGGTGTGTACTGACTTTGTGCCATTGTGTGTGATCTGATCTGTAGTATTCCGCCCACTTTTCCAAGTCAGCTAATGTGCACTTGTCTGTCCGTAGGTGACTCGGGATACCCCAACATGCCGTGGTTGCTGACACCCCTCAGGAACCCTGTGACACCAGCCCAGATGCGCTACAATGAGGCACATGGTCGGACCAGGAGAGTGATTGAGCGGACATTTGGTCTCCTGAAGAGCCGCTTCCGCTGCCTGGACAACACCGGAGGGTCCCTCCCATATGCCCCTGCGAAAGTGTGCAAGATTATCATCGTCTGCTGCATGCTCCACAACCTGGCAGTGCGGAAGGAGTTGCTTCTCATCCAGGATGACAATGACCAACATCCACCACCTGTGGAGGATCCTGGCCTGGACCACGATGCCAGTGACGATGATGATGATGATGATGGTGATGTCCGCACACAGCTCATCACCAACTTCTTTAGCTGAATGTGAGTATCCTGAGGTGTCATGTCAATGATGTGAGTTGGCATGATGTGTAGGTGGTGCTCTGGTGCTGTTGGAGTGTGTCCATGGGCTACTTGACTGGATGTGTGTTGCGATGTGTGCTAACAGGTGGGCTGTACTCCCCAACAGTGTTGACATGCTAACTTGGTTCTGGGTGGGTATCTTGTAACATGTATTGTGCATGAGTTTTGCTGTTCTGTCCTGTACTCCATTGCTTTTGACTGTGTGTCATTTCTGTCCTTCACAGGGTACTTTCAGATTCGTTTGGTCAACTGTGTCCACCGACGACGTGATTGCACATCCAGGGTGGTAGCTGTTGTGTCCCTACAGGTGATGTGCGCCACACCCATGGACTTCCTTCCGTCTAGAGTTGTTGACTGTGTGCCCGCTGCCAGGTGGGATTACCTTGCATCTGTAGTGGTTACAACATGTTGCAACTGTGTAATAAACCTGTGCTTCACTTTGTGATGTGCGTTGTCTGTGGTCACACATTTGAGTGCCATTTGCTTACTGCACCTGTGGGCTACTTGACTACAACTGGGAATGGGTGTGGTGTCTGTGCATTGCACCGTCTTCCCTGGCAACATCAGTGTAGGCAATGAGTCAGATGGCCTAGGTGTGTATGTGTTGTGTAGCCCTGGTGGTGTGTCTCCCTCATATGTGTCACGTTGCCTTTACTCACATGCCTGTGTTGTCCTTGCTGTTGCAGTTCGCATACACAGTGTAATTTTGCAGTTCATCATCCCCATAACAGCACCCACGTTGGAATCACGACAGAGGCAAGTATGGTGTATTAGTGTGTTTATTGTGATACATTTGTGTTAATAGTGCATAGGATGGGTAGTGCTGTACATAAATCTTGCAATCCGAAGTTCCTAGGTGAATTGAAAGTCCTGGTAGACAGGATCCCCAGTATCGGGCCACAGTTGTCTGACACATTGGTCCAACTTGTACTCCCCATGCAATGTGTGGGAGTAGTGTTGCCGTCAACAGGGTGAACAGTCTGTGCACAAAGGCGAACATCCAGAACAGGTTCAGGCTTCCTGGGAGTTGCGCTTGGCCATCGGCCCTCACTTTTCCCTCCTCGGACGACCCCTCTTCTTGGGGGGGCCCCTCAAGTACAGGCTGCTGCGGTGCAGGGGACTCTCCGCCAGAGTCCTCCTCCCTCCCTGTGGCAGTTGCAGTTTGTTCGGCACCAGATGTTGTTGGCACACAGGGAGGTGTGGACTGGTTGCTGTTCATCTGGCGGAGGCATTGTAAAATGTCCCTGTGCACCGCCGTCATCTCATGCAGTGCATCCCACTTGGACTCCACGCAGGACATGTGTGAGTCCACGCGGGACATGTGTGACTCCACGTGGGACATGTGGGAGTCCAAGCGGGCATGATGGGCAGCCTGCTGCTGTTTCATGTCTCTGAGGAGCCCCACTACCTGGCTGAGGTCTCCGGTGCTGGACTGGTACGCATCAGCTATGCGTACCAGTTGTGGGTCATCATGCACACCAGCAACGTCTGCAAGCAGCGACCTCTGTCTCCCACCCCTCCCACCACCCCTGCTGACATGTGCAGTGTGTGCAGTGGCACGCACAGATAACCCTGGTCCACCTTGGGGGTTGGTGGTGGTGGTGGTGTCCATGGCCCCAGGTTGGTCCAGGGTCCCTGTGCTGGTGTTGCTCCTTGTTCTGTCCATGTCGGCAGGGATGGTATTTGTGGTGACAGTCGTTGGAGGGGTGGGTGCAGGGGGTGCAGCTGGTGGTCCTGCTGGTGCTGCAGCTGGTGGTCCTGCTGGTGCTGCATGTTGACTTGCACCGGATGTGCCAGGTTGGTCTTCATCGTCCGAGGAGGACAGAGGCTGTACGACGCCAGTGAGCTCCGCATCCTCTTGAGCATGGGACTGGGACTCCTCAGCGTCTGCTGCTGTGTCCCCATCATCACCTGTTTTTGGGAGACACAAACAATGTATGTTATGTTTCTGCAGGCATCAATGGTTGACACACATGACAGTTGTGACTGTGCCTCTGGGTGCGGGCCTGTACATTGCATTGTCCTAAGTCGTCACAGTCAGGGGTT
The DNA here is from genome assembly GCA_963921515.1 of Calotriton arnoldi. Lineage (NCBI taxonomy): Eukaryota > Metazoa > Chordata > Amphibia > Caudata > Salamandridae > Calotriton > Calotriton arnoldi. The sequence goes on from CAWUFW010007928.1 coordinate 655,651, forward strand.
GATATTGGTGTGGCACATTGTCCTGCATTATTTGGGCATTTCTATGTATTTTCTGGGGTGTGAACATGGTCTGCATTGGTTGTGTTTGGTTGACAGCCGGCCCTCCTTCCCACACACCCAGCCAGTCAGTTATCCCACCATGGAACGTGCTTGCGTTGCAGGGAGTGGAAGTTGTCTCTCAGGATGTCAGTCAGTGGTGTCCTGCTGTTTGTTGGTGCACAGTTGGCAGCAGGGCCTTGTGCTCCCCACAGCAGTAGCCAGTGTCAGCCATCTTGTGAGTCCTTCTCCACTCCCTGTGATGTGAGCATGGTTCAGGGTGGTGTTGATGGGACAGTTGTGGGGGTGAGCTATGTCTGTGACTACGACTCCCATCATGCTATTGCCTCCACCCCACTTCCCAGCATTCCCATACTTACTTGCTTTTTGGGGAGTTCAGTGTGTGTGGGTGTGAGAGCAATGGCAAGATGGCTGACAGTGGTGTCCTGCGGTTGGTTGGTGTGCAGTACCCAGCATGCCCTTGTGCTCCCCACGACACAGCAACAGTGTCAGACATCTTTGATGGGCCTTTCCACTCTCTGTGGGATGTGCATGCGTGAGTGTGAGCTTGCTGGGCCATGTGGTGGGGATGTAGAGCTGTGACTACGACTCCCATCATGCTATTGCCTCCTCCCCCTTCCCAGCATGCCCATGCTTGCTTCCTTTGACTCTGCTTCCCTGTGGGGTGGGCTGGCTGTGCTGACAGGATGGCTGGGAGTGTTGTCCTGGCAGTTGTTTGGCTAGAAGTCCCAAGAGTGTCCCTGTGCTTCACACAACATAACCCAGGGTGGTGGTTCTTTGTGGGATCTTGTGTTAGGATGGGGGCATTGCATTCTACCAGGTGGGTTCTGTGGAGTTTGTGTTGGGGTGTGTGTGAGGGGAGGTGCTTGTGACTATGGTCAGTGCTGCAAGTCCTCCTTCCCACCCAGCTAGCCAGATATCCCACCATGGAATGTGCTTGCATTGCAGGGAGTGTAAGTTGTCTCTCAGGATGTCAGTCAGTGGTGTCCTGCTGTTTGTTGGTGCACAGTTGGCAGCAGGGCCTTGTGCTCCCCACAGCAGTAGCCAGTGTCAGCCATCTTGTGAGTCCTTCTCCACTCCCTGTGATGTGAGCATGGTTCAGGGTGGTGTTGATGGGACAGTTGTGGGGGTGAGCTATGTCTGTGACTACGACTCCCATCATGCTATTGCCTCCACCCCACTTCCCAGCATTCCCATACTTACTTGCTTTTGTGGGGAGTTCAGTGTGTGTGGGTGTGAGAGCAATGGCAAGATGGCTGACAGTGGTGTCCTGCTGTTGGTTGGTGTGCAGTACCCAGCATGCCCTTGTGCTCCCCACGACACAGCAACAGTGTCAGACATCTTTGATGGGCCTTTCCACTCTCTGTGGGATGTGCATGCGTGAGTGTGAGCTTGCTGGGCCATGTGGTGGGGGATGTAGAGCTGTGACTACGACTCCCATCATGCTATTGCCTCCTCCCCCTTCCCAGCATGCTCATGCTTCCTTCCTTTTGACTCTGCTTCCCTGTGGGGTGGGCTGGCTGTGCTGACAGGATGGCTGGGAGTGTTGTCCTGGCAGTTGTTTGGCTAGAAGTCCCAAGAGTGGCCCTGTGCTTCACACAACATAACCCAGGGTGGTGGTTCTTTGTGGGATCTTGTGTTAGGATGGGGGCATTGCATTCTACCAGGTGGGTTCTGTGGAGTTTGTGTTGGGGTGTGTGTGAGGGGAGGTGCTTGTGAATATGGTCAGTGCTGCAAGTCCTCCTTCCCACCCAGCTAGCCAGATATCCCACCATGGAACGTGCTTGCATTGCAGGGAGTGGAAGTTGTCTCTCAGGATGTCAGTCAGTGGTGTCCTGCTGTTTGTTGGTGCACAGTTGCCAGCAGGGCCTTGTGCTCCCCACAGCAGTAGCCAGTGTCAGCCATCTTGTGAGTCCTTCTCCACTTCCTGTGATGTGAGCATGGTTCAGGGTGGTGTTGATGGGACAGTTGTGGGGGTGACCAATATCAGTGACTACGACTCCCATCATGCTATTGCCTCCACCCCCTTCCCAGCATGCCCATGCTTCCTTCCTTTTGACTCTGCTTCCCTGTGGGGTGGGCTGGCTGTGCTGACAGGATGGCTGGGAGTGTTGTCCTGGCAGTTGTTTGGCTAAAAGTCCCAAGAATGGCCCTGTGCTTCACACAACATAACCCAGGGTGGTGGTTCTTTGTGGGATCTTGTGTTAGGATGGGGGGCATTGCATTCTACCAGGTGGGTTCTGTGGAGTTTGTGTTGGGGTGTGTGTGAGGGGAGGTGCTTGTGACTATGGTCAGTGCTGCAAGACCTCCTTCCCACCCAGCTAGCCAGATATCCCGCCATGGAACGTGCTTGCATTGCAGGGAGTGGAAGTTGTCTCTCAGGATGTCAGTCAGTGGTGTCCTGCTGTTTGTTGGTGCACAGTTGCCAGCAGGGCCTTGTGCTCCCCACAGCAGTAGCCAGTGTCAGCCATCTTGTGAGTCCTTCTCCACTTCCTGTGATGTGAGCATGGTTCAGGGTGGTGTTGATGGGACAGTTGTGGGGGTGACCAATATCAGTGACTACGACTCCCATCATGCTATTGCCTCCACCCCCCTTCCCAGCATGCCCATGCTTCCTTCCTTTTGACTCTGCTTCCCTGTGGGGTGGGCTGGCTGTGCTGACAGGATGGCTGGGAGTGTTGTCCTGGCAGTTGTTTGGCTAAAAGTCCCAAGAGTGGCCCTGTGCTTCACACAACATAACCCAGGGTGGTGGTTCTTTGTGGGATCTTGTGTTAGGATGGGGGCATTGCATTCTACCAGGTGGGTTCTGTGGAGTTTGTGTTGGGGTGTGTGTGAGGGGAGGTGCTTGTGACTATGGTCAGTGCTGCAAGTCCTCCTTCCCACCCAGCTAGCCAGATATCCCACCATGGTACGTGCTTGCATTGCAGGGAGTGTAAGTTGTCTCTCAGGATGTCAGTCAGTGGTGTCCTGCTGTTTGTTGGTGCACAGTTGGCAGCAGGGCCTTGTGCTCCCCACAGCAGTAGCCAGTGTCAGCCATCTTGTGAGTCCTTCTCCACTCCCTGTGATGTGAGCATGGTTCAGGGTGGTGTTGATGGGACAGTTGTGGGGGGGCAATATGTGTGACTGCGACTCCCATGATGCTATTGGCTACACTGACTTGGCCAGCATACACAGAATTCCTTCCTTTGAGTGGTCTTCACTGTGTGTTGGTGTTGTTGTGGTGGCTACATGTCTGGATGTGTTTGTTAGTTCTATTTGTGCCACTGCCTAGCTGTAGTTGTAGTTGTGTTTGTACATGTGTTGGCACAGTTGGATGTGACTTTTTTGATGGCATGTGTTGTGTTTATCTGACTGACATACACATTTTGGGATGATTCTGTTCTGGTTGCTGTGTAATTGCTATGAGTGCATGGTTTGACTCTCCCCTTGACAGTGATGTGTGTGTTTTGTGGCAGTATATTGTGTACATTTGTTGTGTACTCACCAGGCTCTGGGATGTCCTCTAGTCCATATACGCTCACTGGCGGAAGGATGGCCCGCACCTTCTCCTCCCAGGGCCTGAGGTATATTGGCTTGGCAGGAGGGCCACTGCCGGTGTATTGGCTGTTGATGTAGTCTTTCTTCAGCAGGTCCCGTACCCTCCTGCGCACGTCATACCACCTGTTCTGGATGTCGCTCTTTGTGCGCCGACATGGTGATTGTGCGTTCACCCTGTTGATGATCCTCTCCCACATCTTGGTTTTCTGGGAGATGGGGGTCTGTTGGACCAGTGTGCCAAACAGCTGTGGCTCTACCCTGAGGATCTCGTCTACCATGACTTCCAATTCACTATCTAGGAACTTGGGATTCTTCTTGGGGGCATGGTGATGGGTGGTGATGGTGAGTGATGTGTGTGTTGGTGTGCAGGTGAGGGTGTGTGAGTGTGTGTTTTGCTGGGTGTATGTGAGGTAGGTATGTTTTGCTGGGTGTATGTGTGGCTTGTGTGAGAGATGAGCTGTGGGTGTGTGGTTGCTTTCTCTTGGGTGCTGGCAGTGGAATGGCATTTGCAAAGGCTCATGGTTGTGATTTGTGTCCTTTATATAGGTGGAGTTGTGGGTGTGTCTTTGTTCTCTGTCCCCACCCCTCCCAGTATTTATTGGCTTGGTAATTGCTTGTTTGGCCTTTTTTTGGGTGATTTTTCCTTTGTGCTGTCTGTGTATGTTGGAAACGTTCTTGTGACCGAGTCGGACCCTGCATTTGTCTCGTACGGTGTTCTCCGTTTCGTTCACGCTGTGTTTGTGCAGTTTTCTATGCTGCGTACGCGTCGGTCGCGGTGTTTTGTGTTGCTTCGGCTCGGTTTTGTATGCGTGTCGGTCGTACGGCTTGGCCTCCGTCCGACTCGCTCGTGGTTTTCGCGCCTTGCATCGTACTTTGCGGTTTGGAGTTCGCGTGTACGTTTCGGTCGGATTTGTTCCGGGTGCGTGTCGGTCGGTTGGATTCGCGTGTTTTTCCGGCCGGATTGCTGTTTTCCTTGCGGCTCGGTCGGTCGACTTGGTTTCGGTACGTGTCGGTCGGATTTTTCACGCCTTGCATCGTACTTGGCGTGTCGGGCGCCACGGGTACGTGTCGGTCGGTATTATTTCGGATCCGAGTCGGTCGGTGCTTTTTCCGGCCCGAATCGGAATCGACCCCTATGTCTTCGTTGCATATAATATTGAAACTGCTTCCGTTCTGAAATGATGAGGCTGTGAAAACTATAACGCGTCATCCTAGCAGTTACATTAAAGACCATGGGGGGGAACGCACGCTCACTGGATAAATTACTTGCATTCTTTCCATGCTCACTTCGCCGATGGCTGTTCGTTGCATGAGAGAATTAAGCCACAACTATGGCTTCGTTGTATATAATATTGAAACTGCTTCCGATCTGAAATGATGGGGCTGTGAACGAGCTATCGCGTAAGACAATGAAGGGTGAACGCGCGCTCATGGGGTAAATTAATTGCATTCTCCCCACCCGTAATTACTGCGTGATAACCGCTAGCGCCAGTGAAGCACACAACTGCCGCCCCCGCTTGCCGATTGCTGGGGCAGAGGGCAGCTCGACTCCTATCTCACCAGGGAGGGTCCGCGTACTCCCGTGGCACCCTCACTGAGCCTAAATATTTCCCCGGAAGGGTCCGCGTGTCGCGGCCCCCCCGCATCCATGTTGCCGCTTAAATTCACAGGCAATCTTGGCTGTCCTTAACTATGCACCGTGGCCCGCACCAGCATAACACTTCGGCCGCTCTTATCTCGCCAAAAAAACGGGATCGGACCATTTAGATCCCCAGCCTAGCGCTGTCCCGGAACAGTTTCATATATCGCCCACTCGGCACCAGTTACCTTACACAAGGGCGGGTTTTAATCTTGGCGCCGGGAGATTAAGTGTTGCCCAAACCACAGATGTTGAACCGACGCCGGGAGCCCAACCCGGTTCCACAGTCGGTAGCTCCGGCACTAACACACCCCGCCAGTTTCTCCTGACTGAGCGATCCCCGGGCCGGAGGCCTGCCTGCAGGGGGGAGCAACCCGCAAGTGCCGCGACCCCTGTACTCCCGCACCGCCTCTCTCCCGAAGCTTACCCCAGGGCATACCGCCCGTCCAGGAGGCACAATCAGCCCTACCCCGTCACCCGCCTTCGCAGCCCCCAAAGTGGCAATACGCCTACTCGGTGGGACCAGCCCCGGCCCGGCCCAGCCCAGAGCCGCAATACCCCCGGACCCACGGGAAGTAGAGCCCTATGCCTCGACACCAGAGGGGTGCCTGTTACTGGATCAGCGGGGGTTTTTAATACTAGGCGGGGGCGAGGGGGGGGGGGGAATCTGGAAAAGGGAAATGGGGCCGACTTACCTTTTTGAAGCCCGCACCTTGAAAACGACCCGGACGGCTTGCAACTCAGACCCGACCCGAAACGGCGTGCGATCTTCTGGAAAAAGGGATCGCCAGGTGGGCGGGAGCGGTAGGTATACCTGTCTCCCGCCCACTGGCGCCCGGAAATGATGCGGGACGCGCCGGACACCAGAGGGTCCCAAACACTAGCCCGACTGGCTATGTGCCATCATGTGGCACTAAGGTGGCCGCCCTCCTAGGGGGGCCCGCTGCGTGGGCTGCGGGCAGCCTCAATCTCGTATCTGCGGCAGCCTCCAAACTACCCCAAGTGCCAGGCAGCGCTGGTCCTCGAGGTGCCGATGACAGTAGAGTGCTTCTCTTTCATTTAGCACCTCCTGAGCACGCCATTAGTGTGAGGATGGGGATCTATTGGTGGGAGCACCGATTCGTGCTTCCTACGCCATTGGCATCAGGCCGCGCACCCAGTAGGTATGTTGTACTGAGAAAGGGCAATAACCGGTCGCCCGGGAAACACGATAGAGACCCATGTAACCATCTTTGTGGTCACCTCGCCATGCAGTCCCTCACCCTCGCCATTGGTGCGGAGACTGGCAGAGCTGTTCCAAGGAGCGGTGGTAAAGGGGGGCAATCGTGGCTGTTTGCCACAGGCCTGCTCTTTCAGGGGCCCATACTGCTACACTGAGACCTGCTCTTTCCAGGGCCTCTCATTGCCACTGGCAAAGGTATCTATGTCACAAAAGCACAATTGACTTGCGTTTCTGATATGTTCATGATGAAGCAGTTAACGTAATTCGTCAATAGGTGGTGCCACATACTGGGGATGCCTTAAAATGTGTCCCCAGACGTTGATTTTCGTTTGACTAAGGTGCTCATGCGCCAGAGAAGGGCCTCACATTATTTTAGTGACCTGGGCTCCACAAAAGCTTCTGACGAGCCTGGTGACTGGAACCGCAATTTCAAAGTGGCGGTGACGGCAATACTAAACACCTTGGGGCTTATTTACAAGCCCCTTGCGCCACTTTTGCGTCATTTTTAACATGGGAAAAGTGACGTACGGGTGGCGCAAGGGGCTTGTAAATAAGCCCCCTTGCGTGGAAACAGTCCAGCTCCTCTGGAGGCACTCCCTGTGCCCTCCCACAGGAAATGAACTGCCCCAGCCCCCACTCCCAAATCACCCACGAGGATGCACTGTCATTCATGTTGCCATCCACCAGTAAGGTGTCAGCGCAATACTGGCAGCTCTCTGCCTCTCACAGATTCACAGTAAAAGGCTGGCACCTCTCAGTGCACGTCTGTAATGGCCTATTTGGAAATGCTGCCCTGCTGCTCTTTTAAAAGGCCTTATTCCTCTTCTTGGCTCGAGATAAGAGCTGCAAAGTTCAAAGCATGCTTTCTGTTTTTCAGAAATGCCAACATCAAACAAAGCACAGCCAGTCCCTCTTTTGTTGTGGCGGTGCCACTGCACTGGGGCTTTCAGATTATAAACCAAACTTGCTCTGGTGCTCGGAAAAGGACCCACAGGGATCTGCTTTGCATTGGCGAGAAGAAGTGTCCTTTTGTTATATCGTGGCCTTTTAAAACTCGCATCCCACAAAAACACATAAACTGATCGCGCGAACCTTTTGATGAACTCGGCATGGAAAATGTGGTCACAGCCCAGAGAGTGTTCTCTGTTATGGAGTAGTGTGTCCAAGGGCCCTGTTGAACAACCCGGGCCAATGGGAGGCGTTCTACTCCGGCTGTAAACATGGTGCATGTTCAGCCTCCCTCTGGAACCACTGGGTAAAGAGTTGACTTTAACGCTTGTGTTTCCACACACTGGCAGCCATTTTATCAAGTTGACACAAGGACTCTGATGCAGACAGGCATGGATTTTGAGGGAAAACCTTGCAGACATACTCTTGACAAGCCTGCCTCCAAGTCCTGGGGTGTTGTATTGCAAGTTATTCAATAGGAGTGGTTTAGGAATTTATATGGGAACTCTACAAACTTAACTCTCTCTTTAGTATGAGTTATGTTAGAGATAAAAAAGGAATACTTGAAAAAATATGCAAAGGCATCCCGTGCAGGTAGGAGCGGTGGGGCTGGGAGGGACAGGGGTGGGGGGGGTGGCGGGGATTTCGACAGACGGCAACGAGGGTAAATTAATTATTTATTTAATTTTCCCTCATCATTGTCCGTCGAAATCCCCCCCACCCCGCCTCACTGCTCTTACCTGCACTGGCCGCAGCTGTGAAAAAGCTGCACACTTCAATACAGGAAGCCAAGAATTTTGAGCAAATTCTAATTTCCTGTTTGGATTTGGTGGGCATGGTAGAACTGGAGCGGCACCATGTGCTTACACAGACAGGAAGCAGGTAGCACAAAATGGCAGGCAGCTACATTGCCATTTTACAAGCTTGTCAACATGCTCTTTAACCGTGGAATTGTATGGCCGTAGGTCTTGGTAACCTGAGACGGCAATAGTCTATGCAAAAACCCAGCTTCTAAACCAGCAACACTAGGCTTGCCCTTGGACTCTGACGGGGCTATTCACAAAGGTAAGTTGCACTTGTGAGTAATTTATACCTATAAATTTGCTCTGACACTTTTCAGTAACTTTGCTCCTTTTGGCTGTTCACAACAACCAAGTAGAAAGTTACTAAAAAGTGTAGACTTACACTTCTCCACCCCTGATAAAGGGGAGGAGCCTAACTTACAAATATACGTTACAACAAAAAAAACAGTAGTAAGTCTAGCACTACAAATGGCGAACCCTTGGTAGTGCATCACCATTCCATAGAAAATAATGGACACAGGGACTTAAATGTAAACCCTTAGGAAATAATGGTAAATTAAATTACATGAAATTAATCTAATTACTTAAAAATATAAATAAATCTAACTTAATGTTGAATAAAATGTACAATTTTTTTTTAAATGAATTATTAAATATTTTAATATGCTTGTTTGCATATAAAAATATAGTAAAGACGATGAAGCCACATACAATAAAGTAGAACCTTCATATGTGGGCTATGCGATCATTAAGCTGTAACTGTGTTGCTCACGAATTGATTCTGTGTACTGGTTATTCCACGATGTCTCTTGTTGGTACTGCAAATTTATGTACTTCTAAAAATATATTAATAAAAATATTTATTTTTTTAAATGTAATGATACATTTTATTAAATATAATCAAATTATTTTAGTTAATTATGCATATCACTTTTAATAATTTTGAATGCATAAAGAAAATAATATTTTTTATGTTACGAGGGAATTTATTTTGTAATTTAACCTTGACAAAAATAATTTTAATGCAATTAAATGTATTTTAAATAATTTAATTTTTAAGTCAAACTTTAGTTAATACTGCTGTCACATGTTCTCTTTTGGTCTACATTTAAAATAATGTATTTATTCAAAGCATATTAAATTACATTACAACTATTTTTCTCAGGGTTAAATAAAAAAAAATAATTCCCACTGAAAGTAAAAAAATTAAAACACAGGATGCACTTGCCTCTGTCCACCAGCCCTGTGTGATGCGCTACTCCAAAGCTCCAAAGGTTTTCAGGAGCAAAAGTGGATGGAGATTGCGCAGAGTGTGAGCGCCATCTAGACAGAAGCCTTGCGTCTCAGAGTTATGCGCTACATTACACATTTGAGTAAATGAAGGAAGGAATACTTGTTCCATGGAGAAATAGGACTTTCACAAGGCTTGCCAAAGGTGGCCGCTATCTTGAATGCATTGACAATAAGTTCCTCATGGTGCATGGCATCTGTACTGGGCAATTGTAATACACAGATGCTGCAGCCAGTGCTTTATGTTGGAATCCTTGAAACATGAATCACACTTGCAAAGTATATAGACTTATACTTTGTTGTTTTCCACAAGGAGTCCTCCATTAGGAGTAGGGTCTACTTTGTACTTATTTAAATTAACAAGAAGTCTTCTATTAGGATTAGAAACTCTAGCTTATTGCCACAAGGATTTATCCATTTTGGTTATGAACTAATCTTTATTGTAAATGGTTCTAGGCAACACTAGTGGAACCATGTTGGAGAGAATTATTGTAATTAGATAGGTATGGTATTCAGATGTTGATAATTGAAAGTATATAATTACCACGACTTTAGATAAATTTTATGATATAGTGAATGCTTTTCATATTTCAGTCATCAACTTATCACATTGAATGTAAACAGAACTACAGGAAGTAATTTCATAACATTGAATGCAGCATTCTTTAGTAAATACCATATAGTTACTTAAAAAATGCTGTTTGCATTTATTATATCAATGTTAATTGTATTTTGGCTCATAAGAAATATCAAGTTTCATTCCAGTGTAGAGAGTGAGAACTATAGAGTTTCAGCATGTATTTCATAAACAATAGCAAGGTCAATTCTCACAATACTAGAAGTCTCCTCTTTTGTTCAGGTATCAATTAAGGGTGGGCGGTGAACTCTGCTCCGCTGGTGGAGTTCACAGAGTTGTGTCCACTTCGCTCTCTGCTTGGAGCGCGGAGTTTGGTAAAAACGTTGCCACCGGCACGTAGCGTAGTTTACCGCTCACCCAGGTTATAACTTATATATATTATTTAAATTTATTATGTGCAGCAGACACTGCAGAGTTTCCTTGTGGCCGTCTCCGCTCTAGCCACTCTTCTTTCTGGTGTAAGGCGAGTGCGACGCTCTATCTTCCGCTCCGTCTCCACTGCGCCTGCCTCTTCCTAACATGCATGCTGCCGTTGTTGTAACTTGTAATGGCAGACAGGCAGAAAAAGACCAAGGAGATGAGGGGCAGAGTGATGTCGACAGGAATCACCTGCAGCTCATTCCTTAAGTCGTGACACTCGACATGTTATCACTATTTTTATTGAATATTTGCAATGCGTGGCAAACAGATGAATGAGCAGCTTCAGACTGAATTACGATGGGGTCACAGGTTAAGATAACATATATTTTTGGGGATGTTTGTTTCAGCCATATAGTTGTTTGTTTCAGCCATTTAGTTGTTGGCTTGGTTTAGAGTTGGCTTGTTTTGGATGTGCTTTGGTGTGTTTTCGTGTGCTTTTGGCTTGATTTGGCTTGGTTTTGAATGGGCAAGGGTGGGGTGTGTTTGGGGTGAAAGTCCTATGAGTTCCATTAATGGCATTGGGATGCGGCTGCTGGAAGGAGCTTTGGAGATGTGGAACTTGTGTCCCTGTGAGTTTCAAGAGGATCGATGAAGTGGAAGTAGTTGAAAAAGGACTGTTTCTGAAGTGCACATTTCCAATGTAATTGAATAGGCCCGATTTGGATGTTGTCGGCATTGATTTTTGTGTGGTTTAGCTGGTCCCTGGTTGAAGTGGCTTCTGTCCCTGATAGCTGGGAATGTCTCCTTTGTGTGTGAATAATTTGGAGAAAATCGATCCATGGGAAGGGTTGTTTTTGGCCAGGTTCGTACATACAAAAATGCGTGCATTCGGGCCAAATAAATTGAGTGATTTTGCATGTCTTTCGGCTGAAATTGGAGGGTGTTCCTACTGATTGAGTGTAGATCTGGCTTCACATGTGAGGAACTGAGATATTCTAGGATGTGGCTAATACAGCACTCCATTTTGTCCTCAGAGTCGGAGTAGCGCACGCTGCATTTTACGTGGGGATTAGTGAATGAGCCCTAATTTTATTAGCCGCATGCTCCGTAATAGCTGGATGTACTCTTGAATCTCTTTGGGTTTAATGCTCATTGGTGGAGACAGATAATCGATGGTAGCATCTCTGAAGGGACATAGATATTGATTTTGGCCTTCAAAAGACTTCATAACCAATAACGGTCCGGAACTTCGCAAGGAGGGTGGAACTCCACAGAATCAAGCAGAGTTTTTATATGATTCAGCTTAATTCCACAGAGTACAACTCCGCAAGTTCCGCCCACCCCTAGTATCAATGCTCCTGTAGTGCAGATTAAGCCCTCAGGGAGTGCAACACTATCCAGTGTCTCGGTTTCTTGCTCTCGTCCCATTCCTTTTTCACCAGATCTACTGCTAATCTACACTATACTAGTGTGAGTTTAAAGTACAGAAACTACCATTTCTCCGTTAGGCTCCAGATTAGTGCATCTTGACACCACCATCAACCAGCTCCTGACACTCTAGCAGGCACACTAGGACTAGAACCTGCTGCACTCCTGGTCCCTTCTCTGCTTCTCAAGGTGCAAACATCTTCTGAAGGATCTCCTCTACCATTGAGTCTGCTCTGGTAGCAGCCTGTGCTCTGGTTAACACAACCTCCACTAGGACACAATCCCTCAGATAATTTGGCAGCGGACAGTTCATACGGAGGTCTTTTCTTAGGCTAACCGCGATTTTCCATATTTGCCCTATGTCCAGTTCCGCATTGGCCATAGAGATACTAGAAACACTTATTAATTGTGGGGATTCAGTGACAATGGACTCCAGGACTAATTCTGGATGGGTCTACTATATGTATTTGAACCATATTCTGACTATCGCTGGTGTCTCACATACCTACAAGCTTGGTGCCATGTACGAAGACATGTTTCTGGTAATCCCGGCTGTTGGCAGGGCTTTGAGGTTTGGTACTGTTCCTTTCCTGCCAGCTATGCACAGACACTAACACGACTTCTGAAGTACCACTAGGCCAGTCAGCATCCAAAGGGAACATTAGATTAGGCACATGCAACATTGGATATGAGCTTAGGCAGTTACACTAGATGCGACCTTGTACCCCACAATTGTTACAGCCATCCTTGAGTTTGGCCTGGAGTGCCATTCAACTACCTCCACCATCCCCTTGCTTGCGACCTTCCTGAGAGAGTTCATTCCCCTTACAAAATCACCTGAGAATTACTGTGCCCATTTTCTAAAGTTTGGGATTGCTGCGAGGTACACTTATGACTTTGCCCAAATCGCCTCCTAACATATTAACAAATTTAAATTGTTGCCACCTCTTTTACCTTCATCAAAAGAGTTAGATTTGACCTTAGGCTCTACCCTCATCTTCACCCCCCACCAATCAAGTGGCTAAGTCTGCAAACTTCTGAACATTCACTCAAAAAATGTCAAGTATCCATTCTTCACAGACCCAATGAAACTGCAATCCAAGTCTTAAACACTGCCAGACTACACCTCTGCAGTAGTATTTCAGCAGATTCTCCTCAACCCTTGTCTTACTGCAAACTTAGACTTTGCAACTAGTCTGGTCACTGTAATGAATTAATTCAACCACATCACGATGATCCTTTGTGAATTTGTTTTGGCTTCTTATTCTGGCTAGAATCAATTTCAAGCTAGGCTGTCTCATCTATCAAGCCATCTATAGATGAGAATACTGAACTACCTGGCCAATCTTCTCACAATCTGGGAAGGCAAAAGGGAACACAGGAGTCACAAAACCCTTCAGCTGGAAGATTTTCCTTTTAACACCTTCTACACACAGAAACATTTCTTTTCTAGAGCTTCCAGGAATACTTGGAAGGTGCTGTCCCTAGATATCAGGACTAAACCCACTCTACTCTCATTCAGGTAACACCTAAAAACTCACCTCTACCTTAACTAGAAGGACATCTGACCCTTTAATAGGTTATTTTTGTCAATTTGTTCCCAGTTTCATGCTAATGTTTAATGAACTCCAAGTTGCATATTTACAAAGGTAAATATACATGTGTTTTTTTACTCATGTGAATGTTCACCTGGTGTAACGCTACAGGTTTTTGCTATTCATCATTCCTGAGTGTAGAATTACACCAGGCAAAAGACTGGCATGTCACCAGCCCCTTAAACTGGGGAGGGGAGGAGAATCATACAACTGAATTTACAAGTGTACAGATACTACTAGTTATTTTTCACATGTAGGTGGAGAGTTCCATCATTGTGGCAGGGATGCCGAAATGGGAAAGCATAAGTAAAAATAATACAATTGATTAATTTTAAAAACATTTAACATCTTAAAGGAAAAATAAGTGTAAAATGATTTCAAATAATTATTTGTAACCTAGAACACATTAAATAAATGATGCGGTACATTTACTCTTCAAAATAAATAAATGTTTATTCAATTTAAATTATGTTATGAAAATCCACAAGAAAGGAAGGTGCACTCTGATAGGAGTCAGACAGGAAACACACTTGTAGTCCCAAAAAGTTCTTCTTTTTATTTAAAGTTGTTTGATTTAAAACCGGCACACAGCCAACGCGTTTCGTTCCCTAGTGCCACGGGAACTTCGTCAGGGCTTCCTGGTAATATCGGATAATTTATGAAAAACCAAACTATTTCAAAATCGGTCCCATAGAGGTGTGTATGAACACTTGTACGGTTCAATCAGTTCAATCAGTCCACGTAATACTTAATAAAATGAAAATGGCATCCAATGTTAAGCACAAAAGTTGGAACATAGGCTCACAAATGTAATGACACACTGGTGTAAATGAGACCCGCTATCAGTATCTCAGCGGGGGGCGGACAACTGCCAGACAGCATGGTGGCTAGCGACGGCGTAAATTCACCTTTGAAGAAGAACTTTTTTGGACTACAAGTGTGTTTCCTGTCTGACTCCTATCAGAGTGCACCTTCCTTTCTTGTGGACTTTCTTACCAAATTGGCATCTTTCAACGGCGGATGCCGGGAGTTGTTGCACTCGTCTGTTGATACATGAAACTAGTGGAATTGAAGTGCTTGACCTTGGTCAGCTGTTGTGTGCTTTATTTGTTTTAAATTATGTTATATTAATTCATTTTCCAAATTTTAAATAAAAAATAAAAAACACTAGCATTTTTATTTTTAATTAAATTTAGCAAATGTAATTAAAAGTTATGTGTTTCATTAGTGTAAATTATTTTTTAGTTATTAATTAAAGTGTTGAATACAATTTAATGATTTTTATGTAATAAGTTAACTATGGCTTCTTAAAATAATAAAATATTTAATCATTAATTCTGTATTTTAACACTAAAATATGTATATAATTTAAAGTTGAAATAATCGAATTATTTTATTATTATTTCCTCTATAGTGTTATTTTAAGTTCCTGCTGCCATTATTTTCTAAGTAAATATGTTGCAGTATCTGTGAGGGGCCTTGTATGGTGCCTGACTCTCTCAAAGGCTGAACTGCATTTACCCCTGTTTTTACATCTTTATGGCTATAGTAATTTTAGGAGTGTAGTTTGTGAATAGCAATGGTCTTAATCTTTTGAGAGGGTGTGTTTGTTTTAGCATGTCCCTCTCTAAACATCTCATTACATTTCCCTACACTCCTCCCATTTTGTGAGTAATTATTCCCCATTTTACTTCTACTGGCGCTAGTTCCTTTGACATTTATTCCTAAATCGTAAAATTACATGTGCGGAGATCTGCAGAGAAAAGATAGGAGCGGCGAAGGCAGAGGTGTCCGCATGTTGGTTTGCTAATAGCATGTTGTAGTACTAGAGTATTACTTCTGTAGTACTACCTCACATACTGTAAAAAGCATGTTGTGACTAAAATATTCCTTCTATCCTTACTCTGTATGCTTCCTTGGGTACTCAATGCTGTAACAATGTCTCCTTCCATCTAGTTTTCACCTGGTTGTATGTAAAATGCTGAAACCCTTAAGCCCCCCCCCCCACCCACCACCTTCCGCCCCTCCGAGGTGCAGGTGCTGATGTGCTGTACAATACTGTTAAATAAATAAATAAACTTTGGCACCTGAATACAGCTCTTAATTTGAGTCGGTGGTTTCCGGTAGTTGGCACACGCACTTAATTGCCAGCACCAGCACTCAGTTGTGGAAACCTGCACTTATGACAGCTGCCACATGGTGGCGCCGTTGCGTAATTTAAAGATGAGCAGAAAATAGTTTGTTCATTTAATATACATTAAAAACAAATAATACCTGCCACCCAAACCGTTCTTGACGCTTTGGCGGCCTCAAACAA
Organism: Calotriton arnoldi; assembly: GCA_963921515.1. Lineage (NCBI taxonomy): Eukaryota > Metazoa > Chordata > Amphibia > Caudata > Salamandridae > Calotriton > Calotriton arnoldi. Next base: position 671,484 of record CAWUFW010007928.1, read on the forward strand.
TCTGAATTATTACACTTGTAGCAGTGAGATGGTTAGTAGTTGTGTAAGTACAGTGGCAATGTGTGGTGCAAACTGCGGTGGCCTCCTGACGAGGGCACTGGCACTTATCTTTTTACAAATTAAGCACTGCCTGAATACAGTGCATCTTCTGTTTGTCACAGTTTGCTACCCACTGGTTGGTATGTGCTGAAAGCTCCTTGGAGTTCAGCTATCTGTAGTTCAGATAACTATTGGCAAACACTCAGACTAGTTTAGCAGTAGATTAAACAACCCCACAAAGGTTCAACTTCTCCCCCTTCCAAAACCCACTCCAACTCTTATGAATGTATAAATGTCTCTCAGTTCACATTTTCTCTGCATATTTTGTCTGCACTTTAAAGGTTTTGTGGTACCCAGCTGAAGTTACCTAAATCTCCACATTATAGCATATTTCAATACATTCATAGTTCTTTCGCACAACAACTTCATTTCTACTCAAAAGAGCAGCTGCTTTCTGCTTTCACATCCTCATGTATATTCTGCAGCTTGCATGTCAGTTCAAAACCATCAACTCATGCACTGAAGCCAGTTGCTAGTGGGTAACTGGAACTATGGACATAAAGGCTTATGCACACCAACTGGTGTGTGACCTGCTCTTAATTTGGTCATGTGACATGTGTACTAATAAGTCGCTTCCCAAAATCCACATAGCCAGGCACAAAGACAATCGAATTGGTATCTGCATTACCTGGAACAGTAATGTTCTTTAGAGCAGGACCGGCTGGTACAGGTAAGAGGGTTGGTGGTGGGGCGGGGCGGGGGGGGAATCGACAGACGACAGAATAGGGAAAATAAAAGTAAAAAAATAAATAAAACCACTTACTTTACGCTTGCCGCATCGCCGACTCGGCGATGCGGCGAGTGCAAGGTTAGTGGTTTTATTTATTCTTTTATTTTATTTTCCCTATCCTATCGTATGTCGACTTCCCGCCCGCCCCACCCCACCACCCCACCGCTCTTACCTGTACCAGCCGCGCCTGTTTTGGAGGACTTGTTATGAGTTGGGAGGGACACCTCCCCGCCTAATTATGAGTTTTACTGGGCGTGGGACTGCACCTGGTAAAACCAAAAACTGTTAAATGGCCATTTTCTGCCTGCTGAAAGTGAAAATATCTCAGGAAAAGACCCTGAATTCAGGAACAGCATGCAATATCCGGGACCAGCATGTTATACCCTATTTTGAGGCCCAAAGCTTGTGATCCTCAGGAAATGGGGTGGAGGGGTGAGATGCTGACCAGAATTATTAACTCCACGCAGGGGCGGCTCCTCCATGTGGGCGGAGGATCGTCGCCCCACTGCTTTCTTGCAGTGCGAGAAGCAGAAACATAAAATGATATTATAAATACCATTTTATGTTTCTGCCTCTCGCAGTGCGAGAAAGTAGAAGGGTTTGGTTGGGGGCGGGCGGGTGGGTGGTCCTGCTCTAGGGCAGGGGAGGAGTGGCTTGCCCACTCTGAGGGTGCTGACTGTTTGGTCGGCCCCAGGGTCGACCAAACCAGTCATACGCACTCTGCCTTTTCTCCATGTAGGCTGCATGCAGCCTACATGGAGAAAATGGCCTCCCCATAGACCCCTGTGTGGTCGGCCTCCTAACAAATCACAACGCTGCCATTGCAGCTTTGTGATTGGCTTAGGGGAAGGAAGGAAGGCTGCCTGCTTCCTGTGAGGAGCAGAGAAGCAGAGACGACGCGGGACCGGACCGAGCCGGAGAAGGTAAGTTAACTTTTTTTTAAATTAAATTAAACCCCCCCCGCGTGACCCCCCTCCCCGCGTGACCCCCCGCACCCCACCCGCGAGTCATTCCGGCCGCGACTGGTGGTATGTATGGGATACATTACCCCGTGCTGTACATTATAAAGATATTGCAAGTCACTGAGGAGTTCAGTGACTTTATAGAGGAACGAGGACAAAGGCCGAGTTCCTATATGTGATTATGCAACTTTGAGGCACCAGGAACTGAAGAAGTAAAGGAGGAAGAAGTGAATTCTGATGCCTTCCTGAAGCTATAGAAATCTGTGTCACTGGCGAAAGGACAACATTTTAAGTGATTAATACAACAAACTTGCATACTGAAGTATTGTTTGTGATATAATACTCACATTTCTTTAACAAAGAGGAAGAAAAAGGTTCCCTTTATGCACAGCTGGAGAGGCTTAAAAAAGTACCAACAAAAGCAAGCCATGAACCTGCTTGAATTCACAATGAGAAATACAAAAGTCCTTAAGTTAATTCAATAGCAAAGAGAGACACTGTTTTTAATACCATTAAACTGAAATCCACACGTCAGAGACCCATATGACAGAAAAGGAGCTAAGTCTTCTGAACCAATAAGGTATGAATGGAATGTGCATGTTTTTAAAGGGTAGCCCTATAAAATCCTCAATACGAAAGGAAATCAGAGGGGCGGTACTGGGCCTGGTGTCAGTCGCGGCCGGCATGACTCGCGGGTGGGTGGGCAGTGCGGGTCGCACGGGGAGGGGGTCGTGCGCGGGGAGGATAATTTAATTTTAAAAAAAGTTAACTTACCTTCACCGGCCCGATCCGATCCCGCGTGGTCTCTGCTTCTATGCTCCTCACAGGAAGCAGGCAGCCTTCCTCCCCTCCCCTAAGCCAATCACAACGCTGCAATGGCAGCGTTGTGATTGGTTGGGACGCCGACCACACAGGCGTCTATGGGGAGGCCATTTTCTCCATGTAGGCTGCATGCAGCCTACATGGAGAAAAGGCAGAGTGCGTATGACTGGTTTGGTCGGCCCTGGGGCAGACCAAATGATCAGTGCCCTCAGAGTGGGCAAGCCACTCCTCCCCTGCCCTAGAGCAGGACCGCCCACCTGCCCCCAACTAAACCCATCTGCTTTCTCGCAGTGCGAGAAGCAGAAACATAAAATGGTATTCATAGTACCATTTTGTTTCTGCTTCTCGCACTGCGAGAAAGCAGTGGTGCGACGCTCCTCCTCCCACATGAAGGAGCCGCTCCTGCATACAACTGCTTTTCATATAGTCATGGTTTCTAGCACTATGCATAACCGATGCTACAGTTAACTCATTCAAAGGTAACCCTGGGCGAAGTGCTACGCTACGCTCGCGTAGTTTGCGAAGTTTGCGCTACTTCGCACAACGCGAATTGCACGTAGCACAGTGCGAACACGCGTAGCGTAGCGTAGCGTAGTGCCGCGGTCATTTTTTGCTTGCTCGCGGTCCTCAACGTCAAGTTGGCGACCGCGAGCAAGCAAAATGACATCCCGGCGAGACTTTTTCCTCGTTCGCGATCAGCAACATCAAGTTGCCGATCGCGAGCGTGGAAAATAAACCTCCTGGCGAGATTCTCAACGCGGGAGGTCAGGTTTCTCATTGCGAGTGGTCGCGTATGCTTGCGACCGCTCGCGATGAGAAACTACCAGTCCGCGTTGAAAGCTGCCGCTCGAGTAAAAATCTACTCGAGCGGCAGTAAAGACAGCTCGCACTGTGCAAGTTGCCGCTTTCAATGATTGCACAGTGCGGACAAGCATCCGGCACTGTGCAATCATTGCGAACAGTGCGCTACGCAGTTCGCGTAGTGCTACGCGAAGCTTGCGTAGCGCGAACTGCACTTTGCGTAGCTTCGCGAAGCATTACTTCGCGAACTACGCCCACCCTTATTCAAAGGTAACCAATTTATTGACTTTAGAAGGATGAAAGGATGAATTGGCCTTGTCTGAATAAGAACTTCTGGTACGCTGTGAACATGCAATTGTTACCAGTGAGCACTTAAGCCACTGAGCCGTCCGAATAGCAGTTTCGTCTGTTTGGTTTCTATTGGAAAAGCTGAGCTAAAAACAACAAAATAGAAAGGTCCTTTGTGGTATCACTAGAGGTTTGGATTGATTCAAGCATTTACATACATACGTTTTTGTGCCTTCTATAGGAAGCGTACAGGTTCAGGATCTGAAAAGAAACGTCATCTTAGTGGTGAAGGCAAAATTTGAGAAAAAAAATATTATTTTCTCATCGTCACTGCTCATCTGAGTCATCGCCATGCTACGTCACCGAACAGCGGGATCTTCAAGATGGCGGATTGCAGCACTCTTTAGCGAGTTTATTCACTTCACTGTGTCCAGAGCGCCACACCATACCTGGGTCAGTCATGCTTCACAATGGGCTTCTCAGAGGTACAGCACCATGTTTCACTGCCTGGCAGCTAGAATGCCGTCACACAACAGAAAATATCCCCTTGCCTCTTTTAACTTTCTTCAGTTTTCCTTAGGTCCAAACCTACCAGACAGTCCAGCTGTCTGGTTGCGAAAGACTTCATGGAGACATTCTTAAAGCTTCCCGGGGAAATGCCTTCCACCCGTTGCTTACCATTGGGTTTGTTATCTATTTGCTGGATTTATTTATTTTAGGCCATCCAGCGTGCCTTTGACCCTCCTGTTTACCACCTCTCTGACTAGCCCCTTGTATTCTTCCATGCGTGCCTGATTTCTGGGAACTCTTTTTCTCTTTTTTGGTGAGGTACTCCACAAGAGTAGATACGCTTTCAGTTATCTCCCTTGTCTGCTAGTTCATCCTTGTCTGCTAGTGCTATGTCTTTGAAACAGTTTCCTGCCTCCTATCTCTCTACTTGACAGATTCTACTTATCTTAGGCAGATGCAGGCCAGTGAGAAACAATGACCTGTCCACGATCTTGTTTATTTTGGTCAGTGCTCTTTTCTAATAGCATAACTTAAACAATCATCTTCCTCAATTTCACACCCATGCCATAATAACTGGAAGTAGGAGGTGCCAAAACACCACCAAAATAACCATGCTGGAGTTCGGAAGTGTATGGGCAATAAACAAGCCTTTAAATTTGGTTTTCTCTTGTCACATTTGCTGTGCATTCAAAGATAAAGGTCAAATGTTAGGCTCTGTCTTCCAGGGAGCTTGGTGTTTGCCTTTCTCTCTCTGACTGCAAAGTGAGAAGATTTATGTGACAATCTTGCTGGGTATGGGAATGTAAAAAGTTTGTAAGATGTTATTTTTTTATAGTACACAACCAAATGTAAATGCCTGTAAATGAACTGTGCAAATTGGTCAAAATATACCAGAATTAGGAAAGCACAAATCATGCAAATTCTTTTGTAATTCTGAAGTGTGGTGGAAACAAATATTTCAATAGGATCAAAACAAATCAATACACAAGGTGATACAGATTTCCACAACTTATCGTTTGTGCGCTGTATGGTTTTATCAGTAAAACTGTATGTCTGTTCAAATGTGATGCTCATTTCAATTGAAAATGTGTTCGCTGTAATGGCAGTGCGCTATCACACCATGACTACTCCAGCCTATGCGACTTCACTCTACAACACTCTACTGCACTCTATGCCACTCCACTCTACGCCACTCCACTCTACAACACTCAGCTCCACTCTATGCCACTCTACGCCCCTCCATCCTATGACACTCCAGGTCACTTCACTCTATGACACTCTACTCCACTCTGTGCCACTCCACTCTATGCCACTCCCCTCCGCAACACTCTACTCCACTCTATGCTACTCTACGATCCTCTATCCACTGTACACCACTCCACTCTACAAGATCTACTCTATGCCAATCCACAACACTACTACACTCTATGCCACTCTATTCCACACCACTCTATGCCCCTCCTCTCTACCCCATTTCACTCTACTCCACTTTACTCCACTTCACTCTACTCCACTGTATGACACTACCTCACTCTTCAACACTACTCCACTCTGACACTCTATGCCACTCCACTCCACTCTACACCACTCCACTCTGACACTTTACTCAACTCTACGACACTCCACTCTACGACACTCCCCTCTACGCTACTCCACTATATGCCATTCCACTCTATGCCATTCCACTCTATGCCACTTTACTCCACTCTATGCCACTCTGCTATATGCCACTACATTCTATGCCATTCCACTCTACAATACTCAGCTCCACTCCACTCTACTCCACAACACTTCACTCTACAGCACTTCACTCCACTCCACTCTGACACTCCACAACACTTTACTCTACTCTACGACACTCCACTGTACTCCACTCCATGCCACTCTATGATTCTCCACTCCACTCTATTCTACTTCACTCTGCAAAACTCTACTCCACTCTACACCACTCTACTCTACTCCACTCCATTGCACTCCAGTCTACGCCACTCTACTCCACTCAAATCTTCACCACTCTACCCTGCGACACTCTACTATGCTATACTCTACTTCACTCTATGACACTCCACTCTATTCCACTCTGACACTCCACTCTATGACACTCCACTCTACGCCACTCCACTCTGTGACACTCTACTCGACTCTACTCTACTCCACTCCATTGCACTCCACTCTACGCCACTTTATGCCACTCCACTCTGTGACACTCTACTCCACTCCACTCTACAACCCTCCATGCCACTCCAATCCACTCTAGACCACGCCACTCAGACACTTTACTCCTCTCTACTCCACTCCACACTACGACACTCCTCTTTATGCCACTCCACTCCATGTAGTCCACTATATGCCCCTTTACTCCACTCTATGGCACTCCACGCCACTCCACTAAGCGCCACTGCACTCTACGCCATTCCACTCTACAACACTGCACTCTACTCCACAACAGTTCACTCTGCGACACTCCACTCCAACACTCCACAACACTTTACCACTATACTCCACTCCATCGCACTATAAGACGCTCTACTCAACTCTATGCCACTCTACGACACTCCACTCCACTCTATGCCACTCCACTCTACCCCACTCCACCCTGTGACACTCTACTCCACTCTACGCCACCCTACTCTACTCCACTCCATTGCACTCCACTCAACACCATTCCATGCCACTCATCTACTCTTTGACACTCTACTCCACACTACTCCACTCCGCTCTACAACTCTACTCCACTTCACTCTATGACCCTCCACTCCACTGATGCTGCTCCACTTTATGACGCTCTACTACACTCCACTCCATGCCACCCTACTCTACAACACTACTCCACTTTATGCCACTCCACTCCTTGCCACTTTATGCCACGCCATGTCACTCCACTCTACAACACTACTCCACTCCATGCCACTCTGTGCTACTCTACTCTGTCATTTTACTCTACACTTTGACACTACACTCGATGACACACTACTCCACACCTCACTCTACACCACTCTAAGCCACTTGACTCCACACCATTTGACTCTGCACCACTTCACTCTACATCACTTTACGCCACTCCACTCTACTCCAGTCTATGACCCTACTTCAGTCTATGACACTGCTCCACTCTATGACACTCAACTCTACGCTGTTCCACTCTATGCTACTCCACTCTATGACACGTCGCACCACTTTACTCCAATCCACCCCACTCCACTCAACGACTCTCTACTCCACTCTACGACACTCTGCTCCTCTCTAGCATGCTACTCTACTCCACTCTACATCACTCCACTCTACGACACTCGACCCTATGCCACTCCGCGTCACACCACACTATGACCCTTTACTCTACTCCACTCCACAACATTCCACTCTGTGACACTTCACTCTACAACCCTCCACTCCACTCTACAACACTCTGCGACACACTAAGGCACTCCATTTTATGGCACATTAATCTATGATACTCCACTTTGTGACACTCCAATGCACAGCACTCTATTCCACTCTGACACTCCACTCTACTACACTCTACTCCAGTCTATGCCCCTAACACTCTACTTCACTCCACTCTATGACACTCTACTTCACTATGCCCCACGCCACTCTATGACAGTCGACTCTAGTCCACTCTACGCCACTTTAAGTCACTCCACTCTATGACACTTTACTCCACTCTATGACATTCCAGTCTGCGACACTCCACTCTACAACACTTCACTCCACTCTATGACACTCTCTAACACTCTAGGACACTCTGTGACATTCTAAGCCACCCTGTTTTAACTCCCACTCCAATCTATGACACTCCACTCTACGATACTCCAATCTACGACACTGTACTCCAAACTATGCCACTCCACTCAACTAGACACTCCACTCTATGGAACACCACTCCACTCTACGGCACTCTACTCTTCTCCACTCCATTGCACTCCACTCTATGCCACTCCACTCTACCCCACTCCACTCTGCAACACACTACTCCACTGTATGCCTCTCCACTCTACGACGCTCTACTCCACTCCACACTACTCAACGCCACTTCAGTCTACGCCACTCCAAAACACTACTCCACTCACGCCACTACACTCCATGCCACTCAATGCCATGCAACTGCACTCTACAACACTAAACCACTCCACACCACTCCACGCTAATCCACTCTACGACACTACTCCATCTACGCCATTCCACTCTACACCTCGCCACTCAACTCTGATACTCTACTCCATGCCACTTTTTGCCCCTCAATCTACACCACTCTAAACCAATTGACTCTACACAACTTGACTCTACACCACTCCACTCTTCACCACTTTACGCCACTCTACTCCAATCTATGACACTACTCCACTACCACACTACTCCACTCTATGACACTCCATTCTACGCTATTTCACTCTACGCTACTCCATTCTGTGGCACTCCACACCACTTTAATACACTCTACGCCACTCCAATCTACAACACTGTACTCCTCTCTGACACTCCACTCTACATCTCTCTATGTCATGCCACGCCACACTATGTCACTTTACTCCACTCCATGACATTCCACTCTGTGACACTCCACTCTACAACAATCCACTCTATTCTACAACACTCTATGACAACCTGCAACACTCTGCGCCACTCCATTTTATGCCACTACAATCTATGATGCTCCACTCTACGACACTCCAATCTATGACACTCAACTCCACTCTGACGCTCAACTCCACACCAGCCTATGCGACTTAATTCTACGCCACTCCATTCTACGCCACTCCATTCTACGCCACTCTACGACACTCTACTCCACTATACACCACCCCGCTCTATGACACTCCACTCTATACCAGTCCACACCACACTATGACACTTCCACTCTGTGACACTCCACTCTACAACACTACACTACAGGACACTCTAGGGCTCTCTGCGACACTCTACGACACTCCGCTTAATGACACTCTACTCCACTCTACTCTACGACACTCCACTCTACGCTGCTCCATCTATGACGCTGTACTCCACTCTACTCCACAACACTCTTGTCCACTCTATGCCACTCCACTCTTGCCACTTCACTTTACGACACTCCACTTTGCAACACTCCACTTTACATCACTCCACTCTACGACACGTCACTCCATGCCACTCCACGCCACTCTACACCACTCCACTCTACAACACTTCACTCCATGCCACTCCACTCCACGCCACGCTACACCACTCCACTCTACGACACTTCACTCCATGCCACTCCACTCCACTCCACGCCACTCCACTCTACGACACTTCACTCCATGCCACTCCACTTCACTCCACACCACTCTCCTTTACTTCATTAACTCTTAGCCATGCTGACCAGCCTCCACACTTGTGTAAAACATGGGTAGAACACCTTGGCAAAGCCAATATCTCTCGTATAGGCGAGACCTATTTGCTTTGCTAATGCTTTAAACCATGCATCCAAGTCAATGGCCTGGCCTATATGTCTTCCCCACTGGCCTCATCTGATGCGCTATTAAACCTATAAATATATGCATCGATCCGTCCTAGTAGGCTATAAATATCGTTTTCTAAACGGGATAAACAGGCATTTCCGTGCTCCCCACGGAGTTTTAAAACAAGAGCAGGGTTCGTCTTTTTTTCTTTCTTTTCCTCGCGAGGGATGAACACGTTGACATTGCCTGAAACGTCGCACGATGTCTGAGCTCTCACAAGCCAGTCACTGTTTCCAAATTTGCCACCTGACCTCTGCCAGCTCAGCCATCCTTGCCAAGGCGCCAACCTCCACTTGCAGCATTTTTTGCGACAATAAACCATTTTCCCTGCTCCCCTCTGCTGAGGAGATTTATGTGCCCTCTTTAATTAAGTTCTTATTAATGTCCAGGATCAGGGCCGTTTGATATTCTGGGACTCATTAAATTCGAGCCCCTTGGCCCTTCTGTGCTGCCAACCATGTGCGTCCTGAGAAATCAGGAAGGCTTTGCGCCCCCTGTTCAGTGATGGTGGCATCGTGCCCAGGAGGCTCTTTTGTTGTTTTAATGAGACAAAGATTGCAGTGTGGGTTGCTTTTGCCACCCTTGTAAAAGGCTTTTTCATATTGGCGCCCTCAATTGGTTCTTTTTTTCCTTTTTAAGAGCTAATTAAATAGAAAAAACAGAGTCTGATGCAGCAGAAAAAATATTGTAGCATGTATATAAAATTAAAGAAGGAGCGGAGTCAGTGTGCCGGGGGAAGGGGGCGAGTGCATTTGTCTCAATTTAGCGCAATAAGCACATACAAAATATACACTAGCTCCAGTTCTGGATGAGCCTGTAAATAACGCAACAAGCATTGGCAATGTCAATAGGTCTGGCTTATGAATACTGTCAAGACAGACCTAAATAAAAATCCATGTAGGTTAATGACTGTCCTCCTCCCATCTGTGCTGCTGGCAGAGAAAACACCATCAATTATCTAGTTATCTAAGACGTTTTAATAGCATTACAATGTTGTGTGTGATTTGGAGGAACCGTCAGGCTCTTCCTTCAGAAGCAAAAGGACCACTGAGACCCTCATTACGATGTCGGGCGGAATCACTTCCACCTGACACCGCATCGGTCATGGGACCAACCGACACCCGGTCGGCGGTCACGACTGCCATATTAGGATGCGACCAAACACTGTTCGGTCGCATTCCTACATTTTATAATAGGACCATGCATTCCGCCCATAATGCATGCTCCCTTTGTAAAATCGGAGGTGCGGTTCATCCCTGCACCCCGTGGCAGGCACCTCAAGGTGCCTGCCACAAGGTGCAAGGATCAACAGGGGACACATATGGTGCCCCCTCAGCCTCCACCCGGAGGCCATGCACCCAAGGGGGCCCTGCTGGGGGCCCCCAAAGATGCTTGGACAGGCCGGCATGGAACCCATGTCGAAAACCATCATTGTAATCTCATGGGCGGAAAGACCCGCCCTTGAGATTACTTGACGCATTCTGACTGGCGGACGCGGTCTCTGAGCCCGTCGGAAGCCACCCGGAATGACCGGTCGGATTCCTTTCCGACCTCCTCCATTGTAATGAAGCGGTCGGAAAGGAATCCGACCGGCTCATTACGATGCGGTTCGGAAGGCTCCAACTGCCAGTCGGAGCCTTCCGAACTGCATCGTAATCGGCCCCTTAGTCTCAGTGGTGGTAGCCCTGTTATATTTAGGTGGGCCCACCACCACTGATTTTCCCTGCCTGGGTCTGCCATACACAGCATGGCAGACATGGGCAGTGAAAAAAAAGTCAAAGAAAGAGGGGGCTTGAGTTAAGTCGAGAGAAGGCGGTAGGGGGAGGGCTGGCATGGGAGGGGCACTGCACGACCATATGAATGGGGTTATCATCAGTATAGATAGTGATATATTCGTGATGGGTTTAGGAGTTGCGTCCTGGTGTTTTGGGAAGCGCCATAGGGGGTAGCCACCCAAGATGTTCCAAACATCGCAGAAGGTCAGAGTGGTGTAAAAAAAAAAAATCACAGTGGTCTGTAGGCAGACTTAGCTTCCAAAGAAGAATATTTATTTTACATGATATATTAATTGTAATAATATTTTACTTGTAATACAACAAATATATATAGAATATATTTTCATGTTAATAAATTTAAAATATAAAAATATATCATGTACAATATTCATACTATAATATATATCTTTATATTAACAAATGTAAAATATAAAAGAATGTACATAATATAAAATACATATTTTAATTAATTATGGGGCACATGCATCAATGTAAAATTTTGCGAATCCTTAATTGCGAATTTTAACGATTCGCAAATAACGAATCGCAAAAACAGATGCAACAAAAAAATTGCGAAAAAATAAAGAATCGCAAAAAATCGCAATTTCTCTTGCGAATCCTAAATTTGCGACTCGCTAATAGCGATTTCGCAAATAGCGAAGTCGCATTTGTGATGCATCTTGATGACATCAGAACCAGGAAGTGAGCAGCACAAGCCCCATTCCCAGTTCACAGTCAGAGGGAGAGGAGGGAGCTGGCTCTGGGAGCTAACTAGCAGTGGCATTGAGCAATTGGAAAACCTGGTAACTGCAAGAAAATGGAAAGCACACAAACAGCAGAGGACAGCCAATCAGGCAGGAAGCGGAAAATGAAATTCTCAGAAAAGAAAGTGACACACTCATTGAGGGAGTTGTCCACAGCCATGATAAGCTGTTTGGGAAACAATCATTGAAAGTGGCAGAGCAGGAGAAAAGGAAAATATGGATCCGGATCCAGAACCGGGTGAATGCCAGTGGGGTGACACACCGCACCATCGACGACCTGAAGAAAAGATGGTACGACATGCGCAGTCGGGCCAAGGAGCGCATAGCTGCCCGTCTGAAGGAAGCAAGGAAGACAGGAGGGGGAACACCGATAGACACTGGGAACACTACCATGGAGGAAATGGTTGAATCCACTATCCAGCCTGAAGCTGTTGTCGGTGTGACACAGCTAGACACGTCAGGAGCAGCAAACACATCTGAAGGTAAGATGACTGCATGTTACCATTGACCTAAATAATAAAGGTAGTACACCACCCCAGTACAGCACAAGTGCACACTCAGAACATCCAGTACACAATGTATCCATGAAGGGAAGTGCATTATGGGAGATGTAGGCAGGTCAAGCATATACAATGTCAAACACACAAATAGGCTAAGAACAACTCAGAACAGTGAACATATTCCAAATTTAATGCCAAAGTAAAAATATGATCACTGTGACATGACATCCCATACTTAAATTAATGCTGGTTTTGCACTGTTAAATCTCACAGATGCAGAACATGTAGAAGCTGAGGATAGTGACAACCAGGACATACAGGACATCAGCGCAGTTGAGGATATGGACACACCGGTGTTGCCAACAAATCCATCCAGTGCCCCACACACACGCAGGGCAACTGTCCCACCACTGGTCACCATGGAGTCTGACGATGAGACAAATGCACCACATGAGTCCAGGCATGGCCCAGCCACATCCATCCCAAATCCACAAACACAGGTCCGCAGAAGTAATATCAGTGTCCGGCGTAGAAGAGCCAGATCACGCAGAACACAGCAGGAGGAGCAACCAAATGATGTCTGGGGTGGTCTTGAGGGACAGATGCTCCGCATGCAGCGCCTGCAGACCAAGAACACACGTTTAGTGCAGTTACAAATTGGGAAGATGGCAGACAACATTGCAGTACTGTGCGATAGTGTGCAGCAAATGACCAAGGTTATGCAGGAGGGACATGCATCACAGAGAAGAAACCATCGGCAACTAATGCAGCACCTCAAAAGCTATGCCAAATCCAACAATAGGCTGGCCACATCAACTGCACTGCTGGCACGTAGGTCTGTGACCATGCAAACAGAAATGTGCCATTGGAGCGGGATGTGGCGAAGGCACTGGACCAGGTAACCAATGCAGTGGAACTGCTGAATGCTACCACAATTGGGGCCAACATGTCCACGCAGGAAGAGGGTAGTGAGGGGGCCTCAAGCTTGAGTAGCATAGCTATGCCAGTTGCCACTGCAGGAAGACGCAACACACGCAGCAGTACCCCTCAGCTTCCAACATGAGGGATGAGGATGCTGTCTCTGACAGGCGTCTGGGTGTTCGTGGGAGAAAGCGCTAGCCTGCTATTTACAATTGCATACCGATATGGTGACGTAACCATGGATGTGATCGGACCTTTTGACTGATTGACAAGTCATTATTTATTTTTAATACACTTATGTCCATTACTTAAGAATCCTGTGCCACTGGCCACATTGAAAGTGTGCTCCGACACTCATGCCATATTTCCTTTGAATAAACCGTTCTGTGATTGTAATATACACTGTTTGTGTCATCATTACTCACCTCAGAAATAGTTTTGTGTGATGTCCAATCTTCTCCTGCGCCCTTCTGCTGCGCTTGCCCCTTGTGCTGCACGGCGCTGTGGCACTTGCTGGTCCTCATCCTCGGAGTCGCTGTCAGACACCTCGATCTCCATTCCACCCTCGTTGCTATATTGTGCAGCATGGCACATGCTGCTACTAGCTTGCAGCATTGTTCAGGGTTGTATTGAAGTGCTCCACCAGTCTTATGGAGGCATCTGAATCGGCTCTTCAGCAGCCCAAATGTGCGCTCTATGATGTTCCTTGTTGATATATGTGCAGCATTGTACCTCTGTTGGTTGGCAGTTGTGGGATTGAGGTAAGGCGTCAGAAGGTAATTACGCAAGGCGTATGCGCTGTCACCTGCATGTGGGTAAGCAAAGGGTCAGTGGCAGTTTGACATTGGCATACGTACAATGACTGTGAGTATCACCTACACATATTTACCAAGCAGATGTGCCTCTCCAAATTCTCCCCTGACCAGACGGGTGTGAATGCCACTTTGCCTGAAAATATATGAATCATGTGCACTCCCAGGAAATTGAGCCACTATATCAGTGATGATGTATTTGGCATTGCAAACAACCTGAATATTAAGGGAGTGATAGCATTTTCTATTTCTGTATATGTATTCCTGTGCTGCAGGGGGACATATTGCCACATGTGTGCAATCGATGCAACCTATAACATGTGGGAAGCGAGCTATCTGGTAAAACTCCTGTTTTGTTTTCGCAAGGTCATGCGCGGTGGTGGGGAACTTGATGTGTGAGCCGATCCTGGCCATCATGGCATCAAGGAATGCTTTGAATATTCTTGAAAGTGTGCTTTGCGACACACCTCCAGCTACTGCAATGACCCCTGAAAGCTGCCTGACGCCAGTAGGTGTAGGCAACATAGGACCTGCACATGCGTTGGGATAGCATTGGTCCTACGTGTCTGTCGTTGCAGTATGGGATCCAATTCATTGATCAGGTCATGGATCATTGCTGCATTGAGCCTATACTTATCGTATATCTCATCCTCTTGCTGTCCTAGCAAAGTTATGCGGACTCTGAAGATGCGCTCATTGATTCGCCTCCGTCTGTGTCCAGCAGCCAGCAGCCTCATCCTCCTCGCCATCAGGTACATCCCTGCCATTGTGAGATGTGGTAGCTAATTCTGGGTGTGTTTCAATGGGTTTAAGTAGAATTGCAGCTGTATCTGATTTGCACTCATGATTACCACCTGGTTGTGATCCTTCTTATTTTGCACTCGCAAAATTGCGAATTTCAGGTAATTCGCAATTTGCGCATTTTCATGCATCTCTTTTGCGATTCCTTATTTGCGAATCGCTATTTGGGGGCGCAAATAGCGATTCGCTAATACTATTCGCAGAATGTTTTGCGATTCTTTAAATTAGCGAATTGTTGGGTTTTCGCTATTTTTCAGTTGATGCATTGCGAAACTGTATTTTGCGGTCGCAAACGCCATAATTTAGCGAATCGCTAATTTTGCGATCTTTTTTAGGCTTGATGCATGTGCCCCTAAGTTACTATATATATTTATATAAATACAAACACATATATACATATATACATGTGTTTGTGTGTTTATGTAAGTATGAATTTATATATAGTATTAAATGTTAGAAGAATATATTTAATTTACATTATATTACATTTATATATTAAAATATTTAACATTTACTACAATAAACTCAATTTATATATGCACTTACTATTATAATTATAGGGACACAATATTTTGGTAAACAATATTTTTTTTACACAATATTTGTCTCAATCGATATTGTTTGCTTCAATATTGATTAAGGGATACGTAATTTTGTAGATATCTGTAACTTTTATGTCTGTATGTCTTATGGTTCGTTGCTTTGTGGGAAAACGTATGCTCAATGGAGAAGAACTGAGATTATTATGATAAATTAATAATAAAGGCTATATATTCAAAAAAGTTATGTCAGATGCAATATGTGTGATCTGTTTATTATAAAAGTTATGACAAAGACAGTAGTCCTCACTTATTTATTGTGAAAATCATATTTTAAAACTAATATGCTATTAAGGGTGGATTGTCACTGCTCTGTGATGAACTCTGTACATAGTTACATTGCTACACATATTCTCACAGATTACTATTATAGGCAAGGATTTCAGTACTGGTTGCCCTCTCTTACAAATCATTGAGAATATTAGGCCCCATGTGAAAGTGTTGTACATTGTTTTGTCATTTTGTATATTTTTCTAGTTTTTTTAATGTGTGCCTGATGGTTGCTTTGCGACAATAAGCCCTGATGATTTCAGTACAGTGACAAGCCAATTATAAAGTCAATAGGCCAGTTTGGTTCATTGGGAAAAGTTATATCAGATACCATAGGTCTGTTCATTAAGAAAAATTTCGACAACAGCTGTAGGGCTGACTTATTTACTATGAAAACATATGTTTATCAAATAGACCTTTAGGGCTGGATTGTTATCACACCATGGCAAAGCCTGTACACAGGTAATGTGCTGAATGGAATCTAACAAGTTTCTGTAGTAAGCACGGATTTTGGTGCTGGATAACCTCTTTGCCAAACCCTGAGCACAGCAGATTTGCACTGTGATATTCCTTGTTAGGCATTTTTAGGAGGGGTTGTACACTGAGGGCCTTATTACGATGTCGAGAGGACAGCCACCAACAGGCCATCAATGGCGTATCACCCGACAGGCAGGCCGTCAGTCCAACAGCCGCATTTTGATGCATCCGGTCGGACCGCAGAGGTCAAGGAGAAAGACCGTCGACTCCGACAGGATCCAAGATCTCGTCGGGCGGAGGTCAGAATCCTATCCCTACAATGGAGGCGGTGCCTGCACAGGCACCACAGTAGGGATTAGGATGTCCCTTTCCGACTGCCTTATCATGGCGGTCCGACCGCCATGAAAAGGCAGATGGAAACTGACTTTGGGGGCCTCAAGCAGGGCCCCCGTCCCCTGTGGGTCACTGTTAAGTGGCCCCAGGGATAGATGTAGTGCCTCCCACACACATCCATGCACATGATGCATGGATGTGCACAAAGTGCTTTTTTCTACTGCGGCTTGTGCTGCTGCCCTTTTCCTGCGCCACAGCAGAAAAAAGCACTTTCTGACCATTGTGCTGGCGGTCTCATCATAATAGGGCGGATGGGACCGCCGGCTTATTGTCGGATGATCTCAGGTCCAATGCGATGGCGGTCGGCGGTCTGGCCGACCGCCATCGTAATTAGGGCTGATTTATCAAAAGTAATTTTTTACATATTTGTAATTTGTTAACTGCATGCCTGATGGATTCCTTGTGGGATAGTTTATGCTCAACATAGAAGTCCTAATTTTATTACAGTAACAAGCCATTTACAATGTCTATAGGCCTGATTGGTTCATCGTAAAAGTGATGTCAAGTGCCATTTGGTCCAATATGTTTATTATGAAAAGTTTTGACAAAAGCAGTAGGCCGTGACTTATTTATTGTGAAAAGCATAATTTGAAGCCAATAGGCATTTAGCGGGGATTTTTAATGCAGTGTGGTAAATCCTGTACACAAGTTTTTTGTTACAGAGAATTTCACAGATTTCTGTAATCTGCAAGGGTTTTGGTGTTGGTTACCTCATCTGACAATTCCTGGAGGGAGATTTGAAATATGAGATTCCTTGTTAGGCCCACCCATAGGGAAAAGTTGTCCGATTCCACGTGCCTGATCTCTATATCATGAAATGTTATGACAAAAGAAGTAGGTTTGACTGAATATTAGTGAAAAGTGATATTAAGGCTTATAGGCCTTTAACCCTGGGTTGTTATTACAGTGTGGTAAACCCTGTTGATAGGTATTTTGTTACATGGAATCTCACAGATTACCATAGTAGGCAAATGTTTTTGTGTTTTGTTATTTCCTTCTAATAAACTCTCTGGATAGATTATTTGCACCGAGAAAATCCTTGCTAGACCCTCTTAGAGGAGGGTGGGCATGGTTTTGCCAACTGTAATCCTGAATATAGGTGTCATGTTATGCATAGTATTTAGCTGTGTGTGTATTAACATACTTTTTATATCTCACCTGACAGCTTTTGCTGTTTTCCAGGCCTTTCCAATCAAAAAAGGTGATAAAAAATACATACTGGCATATACATACATAGAGGGGCTCAGGTTCATCCCCTGTCAGCTATTGGTCTGCTGGAGTGTCATTTGCATTCTGTTCCCACTCATGACAGCATATGAAATGGCACAATGGGTAAAGTCACTTGAGTAATTGGCGGCTCTATTGCCCTGTGAGTGATGGCAGTTTGCCTTCTCATGTTGCCCATCCGCCTGAAATTCAGTGTGCTTCATGCCATAGCTTGTGTACCAGTCCTTTAGTTTTCCATTTCCCTTTTTTAGGCAACCTTTATTTACTTTCCTTCTCTTTCTTCTTTTGAGTACCAACAACTCTCCAGACTGTGCTAACAGGCTGATCGCTTGCGGCTCATTTGTTTCGTTTTTTACCAATTTTTCATTGCACGTCTATGTGGATCATGTTTTCTTTATTCTACTTGTATTAATCTAATTATCCTGCATAAGCCTGTTGTTGATTATGTGTGTGATTTTTATTGCAGATAGGTGAGTGGGTGTATGAAAGAATGAGTCAATGTGTGAATGAATGGGTGCACGGATGAAAGACAGAGTGCATGCATTATAAGGGGCATTGATTGCCCGAGCTCACTATTGACCGAAGAGGCACTTTCAGTTATAAGCCAAATCTTTTACCATTGCCAATGCTTGTTTGTTTTTCTCAAACAAAACACCCACTAGGGGAGCGTTTTTGAGGAAAACAAAAAAGAATGCTGTGCCCTTGTTCAATATTCATCTGAGCCAACAGCGAATTTTCAGCGTCAGCATATGCATCATAGGCACATGGATCCAGAGATCCTTAAATCTCAGACCATCTGCTGTGGAGGAAGAGGCCAGGGCCTCTGCTGAGCATGAAGTCTGCCACAGCCTAAATAAGCCCCTTTATCTCCATGGAAAGCTGAGGTCGTCTTCTCAGGATCCAAACCTGTGACGGACAGATCACTGCACAGCTCATTGAGCCATTTTGCTATCCCTGATAAGCGGACAAAATACACTATTGCACGTCCTTCACCAAGTGAGCGGTACTTAACATGAGGTCCGGTCATGGAATAGGAGGGAGCTTGGTCTCCAGCATCTTCAGGAATTAAATTCTTATGGTGGATGTCAAAGCAATTCACAAGGCATCGTCAAGCAGGTCCCAGGCCCTGCTCTCCCCATGCTGCTGCATCGCTCTTGCTCCTGTCTTCTCCTTGCTTTTCCACTGCCTTTAAAGTGCCTTCTCCTTGCTTTTCCCTTGTTTTCACTGCTTTCTTCTCGCTTTTTCCCCTCTTTGTTAAGTGCCTTCTCCTTGCTTTCCCCATATTTTCACTGTTTTCTCCTTGCTTTTTCTCCTTTTTTTGAGTGCCTTCTCATTGCTTTCCCTTTCTTTTCATTGCTTTCTCCTTGTTTTTTCCCTCGTTTTTGAGTGCCCTCTCCTTGCTTTCTTTGTGTTTTCTTTGCTTGCTCCTTGTTTTTTCCCTGCAGCGCGACCCCATTGATTAGGCCCCAGGCCCAGCTCTCCCTGTGCTGCTGCATTGATCTTGCTCCTGTCTTCTCCTTGCTTTTTCCCTGCTTTTTGAGTGCCTTCTCCTTGCTTTTCCCCACGTTTTTGGGTGCTTTCTCCTTGCTTTTCCCGTTTGTACTGTTTTCTCCTTGCTTTTCCCCTGTGTTTGAGTGCCTTCTCCTTGCTTTCTCCTCATTTTCATTTCTTTCTCCTTTCCCCCCACCTTGTTTTTTGAGTGCCTTCTCCTTGCTTTCCCTTCTTTACCATAAAAAAAGTAGCTAGCAACTCCAGCGCCTTGGAACCCTCACTGGTGATTTGCTGCCCTTTATAAACACTTCACTGATTGATTATTTGCCTTCCCAATGCCACATGTTGTCTCAATACATGAATCCTCCATGCTAAATAAATATTATCTCCTCTGGTTTTAAGTGGGCTGCAAAACAGGATCAGTTGCTCCAGGGTCGCTGGTCAAACAAGATTCATGAGGACAGGCAGTGAGAAAGCAGGAAAACAGGTCCACATTGAGGTAAGTGTAGACTATCTGCTAGTGGGAAGTTGAAGGACAATATAGGCTTTCTATGTAGCCACCTCCCCCATGCCTATCTATGGCGGCTGTGTTATCTATAGCATCATTACAGCATGCCCTGAAGAGTATGAAGAGAGTCAGGCCGAGAACTGAAAGGAACCTAAGAAACAGCAGGTACTAACAACCCACTAAAAGAGAAAAATAAAATAGAAATTAAAAATTAAAGAACAGGTAAAAGCAGGTGGGAAGAAGTCTATAAACTAGAAGGAGCTTAGACTGGCCGACATCAAGAGAGCAATGTGCCTTTAGGCACCATGTTGCATAGAGGACTAGAACAGTATCGTACCCATGTGGGCACACGGGACAGGACCCTAATCTTTAAGAGCAGATGTCCCAGGGGGCCATGGATACTGGAAACCAAAATCAGCGTCGGCAGAAATGTTGAATTCAGCTCTGCTCCCTTCCTTTTCTCTCTCATTCTCTCGTCTCTCTCTCTTCTCCCTCTCTGATCTTCTTCTGTCTCTTTCTTTTGTCTCCCTCTTTGATCTCTCTCTACCTCACTCACTCACTCACTCACTTTCTCTCTCTCTCTCTCTCTCTTTCTTCCTTTCTAAGCCACCGCTGTGCTTGCTTTAGTTAACTTTGGGGGGTTTGGAGAAGGTGACAAAGATACCAGGAGCGGTCCAAGCCCCTCAAGGAAATACATGCATAAACGGTATATTCGGCCCTCATAGTAAAGGATTGGACTGGGCAGGAGACACTGCCGGGGAATAGGAACACACAGAAACCTGATGAGGTCAAGGCACAGATGCAGCGATGAACAAGCACTGGCAACGTGAGTCAGTCTTGTTTTAAAGCACTATCACATGTAGCATTTGCACATCAGAATGAGACACAAGGAAAGGAGCCGATAGGACCTGACAGAGAGAGCTGTAGTTTTAAAGTAGTCCTTCATGCAGTTCAATCCAAGCACCCCAGTGCACAGGAAAGGATACACCCAACCAGCCAATAGCGTTAGATGAGAGGTATCTACTCCACTGGGCTGAGTCGAGTGTGACTGACAAAGAGTTAAGCCAATGGTTGAAACATCCTGGTCAAAGACAGCCTATGGTTGAAAGAGGTGGACCCAAAGTCCACTATATATTGTTGCCAATAGGTTTGCGTAACAACTGCGCTGTCAAACCCAGACCTGAAAACGACACACAAGCTGATTACAGGGAGCTGAGCTGGGAGTTTGTGGGGAAAGGGTCTGTGGAGTAGGAGCAGGATATTGTGTAGTGAGCCATACAAAGAAAAGGGCCCTACGAACCTAAGGCTCAGACGTCTAGAGCCCTGCAATTAGTGTGTGGAGCACAACTTCCTGTTCCAAAGGAAGGACAGGAAATGAGGACAAATAATTGGTGCAGAGCAGGACAACGCAGTGATAACCTGGTGCGAGACATGCTCCCTTACAGGTAGAGGAGCTCCTATGAAACTGGACTTTGTTATCAATAAAAATTACTAATTTAATCACCTGTGTCCAGTGCCATCATTGAAAGCGACACCAGAACACAAGACAGGATGGTGAAAGGTGAGTGACAGGGATATTTGAAAGTGAGTGGAGCATCTGGAAGCAGAGAGACAGAGATATCTGCCAAGGGTGTGATGGGCAAAAGGAAAGGAGAGTGACATTCAATAGGGAACAGAGAATCAAAAGGTTGTAGCCTCCTGCCCCAGCCCGGGTACATGCAAATGATCATGCCACACAGGGAGCTTGGTATTACACGTCTTTATTCCTCAGCGTGTAACTGTTAGCTGAACATTCTACATAATGAGTCTCATCACCCACGCACTTACGTCATTGTTCTAGGGAGTCCGTCAGGAACCAAAGTCCAGTCATCTCTAACTCACAAGACACTACATCTCCCCCTTTGTTAAATAAAAAGTACCAATAATGCATATATACATTGCAACTCTTTAATAAGTCATTTTGGTGCTCAAATCAATCACCTTGATCTGGTCAGGTGAAGCTGCGAAGATACCGGAGAAGTGTCAATGACTGCCACTGGTGACAGAGACATCAGTACAGTCATTGGGCTCTCTAGATTCTCAGGTGGACGGGTCTCACTCCTGATATCTGGAGCTGGCAAAGGTGAAGGCACATGCTTGAAATGTGAAGAATCTTGCGTAATGGATTTTCCTGGACCGTGAGCAGTCACCATGTGTCTTTTACTAGTTACAACCCTCAGTGGGTCAGCATCAAAAGGAGCATCAGACTTGTGTTACCGTTTCTGCCTGGCGATAAATTGGTCTCCTCTGTTGAACACAGTGCTTCGAGCATAGCGGCGTCTGTCCGCATAGGTCTTCATTTTGCGTTTGTGAGACCAATTAGTGGATCGAAGCTTATCAATGTCAATAGAACTCTCAAGAGCCCATTGTGGCAGTTCGGTTCCCATGGCTCTCCCGAACATTAAGGCGGCAGTGCCCTCACCCGTGGTCGAATGGGGAATTGACCTGTGTGCATGAAGCATAGGCTGAAGAATTGATTTGAGTTCAAGCTTTTCCAGTGCATGGCACTGAACGGTCTTCTTGAGGGTGCTCATAAATCTCTGAACCACACCATTCGCCTGTGGACAGAGAGGTGTGCTTTTCTGATGCTTGATATTGAAATGAGTGAGAAAGTCTTTAAATTCCCGACTATTGAAAGGCGGGCCATTGTCAAATTACAAAATTGATGGAACACCCCAAGTTGCAAAAATACTTTCTAGTCTCTCAATGACTCTGTCATGAGTAGTTGACGACAGATCTTCCACCAGAGGGAAACGGGAATATTTGTCAACAATTACTAGTAGATGATGTCCATTGTCAAGGGGTCCAAGGAAATCAATTGCAATCTTCTCCCATGCATGCTTTGGGAGATCAGCAAACAAATGATGGACGGAATGCTGACAATGCAAACATTCTCCCCCAGTCAAAAGATCTGGGTTAAATCCATCGTTCTTTTGCCCACTACGCCACCCCAGTTTGGACCCAGCCATATGCAAATCAGTCTTGACCCTGTGCCCCAAGGGAACAGTCCAGACCGAACTGCCAGGCCAGGTCCTCCCTGGACCGGAAACAAGCATCCTGGGACCGGTTTCAGGGTATGTCACCCTTCTTCAGCCAGGCTAGCTTGAATCCAGTGGCGCAGTGAGCAAGAGACCCACGTCTGGGCATACCCATCCCACTTAGGGCGAAAAGTGTTACAGCAAACAAATGATGGACGGAATGCTGACAATGCAAACATTTCCCCCAGTCAAAAGATCTGGGTTAAATCCATCGTTCTTTTGCCCACTACGCCACCCCAGTTTGGACCCAGCCATATGTAAATCAGTCTTGACCCTGTGCCCCATGGGAACAGTCCAGACCGAACTGCCAGGCCAGGTCCTCCCTGGACCGGAAACAAGCATCCTGGGACCGGTTTCAGGGTATGTCACCCTTCTTCAGCCAGGCTAGCTTGAATCCAGTGGCGCAGCAAGCAAGGGACCCACGTCTGGGCATACCCATCCCACTTAGGGCAAAAAGTGTTACAGCAAACAAATGATGGACGGAATGCTGACAATGCAAACATTCTCCCCCAGTCAAAAGATCTGGGTTAAATCCATCGTTCTTTTGCCCACTACGCCACCCCAGTTCGGACCCAGCCATATGCAAATCAGTTTTGACCCTGTGCCCCATGGGAACAGTCCAGACCGAACTGCCAGGCCAGGTCCTCCCTGGACCGGAAACAAGCATCCTGGGACCGGTTTCAGGGTATGTCACCCTTCTTCAGCCAGGCTAGCTTGAATCCAGTGGCGCAGTGAGCAAGGGACCCACGTCTGGGCATACCCATCCCACTTAGGGCGAAAAGTGTTACAGCAAACAAATGATGGACGGAATGCTGACAATGCAAACATTCTCCCCAGTCAAAAGATCTGGGTTAAATCCATCGTTCTTTTGCCCACTCCGCCCCCAGTTTGGACCCAGCCATATGCAAATCAGTCTTGACCCTGTGCCCCATGGGAATAGTCCAGACCGAACTGCCAGGCCAGGTCCTCCCTGGACCGGAAACAAGCATCCTGGGACCGGTTTCAGGGTATGTCACCCTTCTTCAGCCAGGCTAGCTTGAATCCAGTGGCGCAGTGAGCAAGGGACCCACGTCTGGGCATACCCATCCCACTTAGGGTGAAAAGTGTTACAGCAAACAAATGATGGATAGAATGCTGACAATGTCACCCCGAGTGGGACGGGTATGCCCAGATGTGGGTCCCGTGCTCTCCATGCCACTGGAGTCAAGCTATCCTGGCTGATGAGGGCTGAAAGCCCGAAACCGGTCCTAGAATGCTTGTTTCCAGTCCAGGGAGGACCTGGCCTGGCAGTTCGGGCTGGACTGTTCCCATTGGGTGCAGGGTCAAGACTGATTTGCGTATGGCTGGGTCCAAACTGGAATGGCATGGTGAGCAAAAAAACGATGGATTTAGGCCCAGATCTCTGTACTGGGGTGAATGCATGACATTGTTCTGCATTCTGTCCATCAACTGTTCTTTTTGCATTTGTCACCCCGAGTGGGACGGGTATGCCCAGACGTGGGTCCTGTGCTCTCCATGCCACTGGAGTCAAGCTATCCTGGCTGATGAGGGCTGAAAGCCCGAAACCGGTCCTAGGATGCTTGTTTCCAGTCCAGGGAGGACCTGGCCTGGCAGTTCGGGCTGGACTGTTCCCATTGGGCGCAGGGTCATGACTGATTTGCATATGGCTGGGTCCAAACTGGAATGGCATGGTGAGCAAAAAAACGATGGATTTAGGCCCAGATCTCTGTACTGGGGTGAATGCATGACATTGTTCTGCATTCTGTCCATCAACTGTTCTTTTTGCATTTGGGAGATCAGACATGTTTAACAGATGTGGGGTTGTCTTAGATGACAAAAGTTGCACAAAATCACATGCCTTTAACTCTTTTTCAAATCTTTCATCAAGACGGCGGAACCACACTTGGCCCCATAAAGCTTGTTTCGCAGCAACAACTCCACGGTGTCCCTCATGGGCCAGTTCAATAACTTGTTGTCTCAGACTCTGGCATGACAATTTTCGACCCTTGTTAAATGATGCCTTCTGGGATAACTGAAAGTTCTTCTTGCCCATTTTAAAATTTCTGGTATTCAAGGTAATCATGAAGAGGTCGAGTATGTGTCTGCAATGATTGGTGTGTAATAATGTCTTCCAGTATTAGCTAATCCCTGTCAGTACTCGTGGCAGCAATGATTTGTTCTACCGATATGGCAGCAGGGGCACTGGACTTCACAATGAAGTTAACATAGGCATCAGCCACTTTAGAAGTAGTGCCATAACACTGTATTGGTACACATGAGAAGTAGTCTGCAGGGTTTTGATCTTTTCCTGGATGATGCACAATCGTATAATCATACTCCTGCAATCGCACCCCCCACCTCTCAATGCGAGGGGGCACCTTGGCCTTAGGATTTCCAAAGATGGTAAGCAATGCTTGGTGGTCAGTGATATCTGTGAAATGTTTTCCATACAGGAACACATGAAAATGTTCATAAGCCCATACCACAGAGAGGCTTTCTTTTTCTGGTTGTGAATAGGCATGTTCTGTCATTGACAAACTTCAGCTAGCATAATCCACAATGTGTCTTGGGGCACTGGGATGTCCAGTGTGCTGGGCAAGGATGGCACCCAACCCCACTGAGCTTGTATCAACAACAACCTCCATCTGCAATTTCAGATCAAAGTATGCCATTTCAGTTGCATTCTCAATTGCATGCTTGATCTTCTTGAAGCTTTGTTCACATTCACTTGACCATTGCAATGGGACATTTTGTTTCGTTAAGTCTCTCAATGAGGCACTTACAGTGGCAAAGTTAAGTATATACCTCGAACAATAACTGGCCATACCATGAAAAGATCGCAGCATAGTTACATCTTGTGGGGGGGCAAGTGGATGACAAGGCTTGTACTTTGTTCTGGTCTGGAGTCATTCCCCTATCAGAAAAGACATGGCCAAAGAAGTTGAGTTTGGTTTGTTGAAACTCACACTTTGCTGCATTTAAAGTGAGACCTGCATCAGCAAGTATACGACACACTTGGGTAAGAGCTTTATTATGTTCCTTTCATGTGGCCCCAAAACTAGTATGTCATCATTATAATTGAAAGCATTTGTGACAGGCTGTATTATGCGATGAATAAAATAGTTCTGCAGCTGATGACACTCCGAAGCATAATCTTTTATATCGTAACAAACCAACATGAGTCGAAAAGGTAGTAATGTACCTGCAGTTCTCTTCCAGTTCAAGTTGGTGATATCCTTTATTCAAGTCAAGGTGGGAAAAGACTTTAGCTCCATTCAGCTGTGTAATCATGTCAGCAATTTGCAGACCTGGATGCCGTTCTCTTTCAATTGCCTTGTTTGCTTGGCACATCAACTCAGATGCGCATGGCTCCTCCACTATCCTTTTTAGGCACTACCATTATGGGTGATACCCATGGCGTCAGACCAGTGGATCGCTTAATGATGCTGTGCTTTAATAAGGTATCAAGTTCTTTCTCAATAGCCTCTTGTAAATGGAATGCAATTCGATGATGTCGTTGAGCAACAGGACAGAGGTCCTCATTTATGTGTAGTTACACTTTCATGGTCGTAAGTCTTCCTAATCCATAAAACAAAGACAGAAACTGATTCACTATCTCATGATAGGCATGGACATTGTAGTTTACAGAAATCAGCCCCATGTCAGCAGCAGTACTCAAAATGAATAAACATGCACTCAATGAAGTACATGGCAAGACATGAATTGGCACTTGTACTTTCGTATTTTTATGCTTCACAGTTGCTATGAATGAACTTTGACTTTGCAGTGGCGTCGAAGTACCACACATGTACAGTTTGGTTTTCAGTGGAGTTAAAAGGGGCACTGGAGACAATTCATTGTACTTTTCCTCTGACATAATGTTTATCGATGCACCACTATCTATGATAAAAGGTATGGAGGACCCATTCACTTTCAGTGTGGTCTTGGGACAGTGCCCAAATGAATTTTGCACTTTTACTTGTCAGCCTAAATTTGCCAAGCATTCTTTCAGGCAAGAAGCTAATCCTACATATGCACGTCATCCAGCAGTCAACATTGACATTGCACACCCATCTTGACAATGACAGTGCTGAACTTTTAGACGAAGAATTTGACAACAATCAATGTCGTTCAGTTTCTACTTGCCTCAACTGATGTTGTCGCTTGGCCTTGTGAGCATGCGTAGAGCATCGCGTCTGGAACGTTCTGTTATGCATTTTGTTTTCTAGACGTGACGCACTTCATCTTTCCTCCATTTTGCTTTCTCAACGTGACACACTTGATCTTTTCCTCGCTTTGCAGACTGTTACAAAATGGTTCTCTTTCCTGCAGCCTTTGCATACCTGTCCAATGGCGGGACATCTACCCTCATGTGGAAAGGAAAATCCACATCGAAAACACAACTTCTTTTTCATAGGTGACATTACTTTATGGCTTCTGCCTTGTGTTTCGACGTACTTTTCACACTCAGCGCTGATTTATTTTGGGCTGCTCTGGCCTCCATGTTAGCTGCCCATCTGTTGGCTCTTTCGTCCACTCTGGCAGCCATGAGTACTCGCTCCAAGTTAAGTATCTCAGCATTCGTCATATGAAGGAATTGGAGAAGCAACCATCTGTTACCCTGAGACACATGGCCTCTTCATCGTTGAACTCATTGAACTTGCAATGGTTTATGAGCGAATCAAGTCTTTCTACAACAACTCATCCATCGTTTCACCAGCTCTCTGCCTTTCCTGACTGAAGATGCACCTTTCATAGTCGACATTCAGCGTTGGATTGAACTTGGTGTTTAACACTTCTTTGGTTTGACAGTATGTCACTTCATCACCTTGTAGAATTTTCTTTATCACTTCTTTAACACCTTCACTGGCTAAATTCGTTAGGTATTTAATGATGTTTTTGTCATTTGCTTCTTCTAGCACATCAATAAAATCATCAAAGGTTTCAATCCAGGCAGTCCATATGTCACCAATCTTTTGCCTTTTGGCAGTGTTGAAGGGAAGTTGTGGTTTTAGGAATGCGGCAGGGTCGTAACCTGTGGAACCTTCTGCTACTGGTAGCGGAGCTTGCTCCAGCGGCATCTGCTGCCCGCTTGTACCTGCACCCTCGTCACACACTAGCCGCGTGCTGACTTTTGGGTCGTTGCATCTACTCTCCGGTTGTACCGCACTGTCTTCTTCTTAGTTCTTGCAGGGTCCTTCACCCTTCTCACTTCTTTGCATTATATCAGGTTTCTACAACCATCAGCATTTCTTTGCATTCACCTGCTTCTTCTCACAGCGTTCTCTTGCCCCTGGCAGTGTGTGCTGATTGCACTTTCCGTACCTGGTAGTCACTGCCTTTAGATTTTCTTGGTGTTAGAAATGTTTCTGCTTTTAGCTCTTCCTTGTACTTGACTAGCACAGCCTTTAGCGCCTCTCTGTACCTGTTTGTCGCTGCCTTTAGCGTTGTCGTACTGTATGACTGATGGCTCTGTGTTGCATTGTCGCGCAGTACCTCTTGTCTCGACTTTACCATAAAATTTATAGTCGATGATAAACAAACTTTCTGTAAAGCCTTCACTTTCTTCACAGGCCTTGCACTGGCTGGATTGGCGCTTTGACTCCACATACGGCAACTGTCGATTTTTAGTTCTTCAGTTCGACTGTGGCACACGTGGCACGCACAAGCAGTTTGCTGAACCACGGCAAACTCTCTGGGAAAGCACTCTCGGTTCTTTGGGTCACGGGGTTTACGTGATCCCCCATCTCATCGTCAACTTGTAGCGTTCTAACCTAGCCCGGGTACATGCAAATGATCACGCGCACACGGAACTTGGTATTACATGTCTTTATTCCTCAGTTTGTAATCGTTAACTGAACATTCTACATCATGAATTCCATCACCTATACCCACGCACTTATGTCACTGTTCTACGGAGTCTGTCCAGAACCAAAAGGGTCCTGTCATCTCTAATTCACAAGACACTACAAAGGTGACAGGCAAGGACAGAGGCTCCTGCAACATAGAGCACTGAGTGAGAGGCCCTGAGTGTTATAGTCCATCGAGATTCGCCTTATTCCATTAAAGAAATGTGTCAGATTACAATGAAGCAGGTATGATGAGTCAGAGAAGATGGCGTCCGACAGAATGCATTGAAGTTACCTGGGTGCACCAGACATAGGAAGGTTAAAAAGATCTAATGTTCTACTCCTTACAGTGATATCCTGGCCTACTCTGGCTCAGGATTGATGTGCATTCCTGCCATTCCGCATGTGCAAAAAACCCAGCTGGTACATACTATCCTTGAATAAAATGCTGGAATGGCATCCTATGGGATTTACCAGTTCATCCACACATGTACGCACCACACACTTGTAGCAGAATCTACAGAGTTTTTCTTAAGTATAATTTTCTGCAAAGTGAATTGACTCCTATGGTCAGCTACAAGGAGTCATTATTTAATGTGGGTAGAAGAAGATTGACACCCGTAGGTTATCACCATAAACCTGCACTTTCTTAAGCAAAGACTGTCAGACGATCGTGATGTCCTCCTGTGGTGGAGAGGTGGTGCACCTAAATAATCCATCTCAATGTCTCCTCAAACCAAAGTGAAGATATTACAATTTCTTAATCCAAAACCATACTATCAGTGACAGAATTTTATATCAACTTCTTTGCATTTTCATGTTATTTACCTGTTCACCAAAGCTCCGTACACTCAACAATGGCTAAAGCCCCTGGTAGGCCAGAAGCTTAATTTGAAATTAACCCTGGCTCAGCCCTATTGGCCTTCAGATGCACTGGCTAATCAGAAGGACTTTCTGGTTTCTTGATAGGGTAACTGTCTCTTTGACTCATCATCCATCTTACAGGCCAGTTCTTTGCGCCATGAAGTTTAACCTCTAGGTGATCCACTGGGAATCAATGGTACCTGGCGTAGGTACTTCTATCTATCAATAAGTAGATGCCAAATAGATTTAAATGAAGGCTACAACTCTAGATACATCAGACCATGAAACCTTATCTTGATGCCCTTGAAAATAGGTTGCTCTTATTGTCTGTGAATCTAGAAAACCATAATCCTAGCTACTTTTTATTGTTGACTGTATACTCTCCATATAGTCTTGGCTGAAAAACTCTCTCACCATTTAGAATGGCTTCCATATTGGTTCTCTGTGTCAAATTCTTTGGATTCACCGATGTAACTTTACCTCTTGTTGCATCTAGCAACTTCACATTGACTGTTTTTTAACTCCATCTCCTCTGTACAATCGAGCCTGCCAAACTATCAAGATAAATTGACAATCTTGGCTCAAGTTGTTTCCTTTCTCACAAAATGGTGGATTCACCCTTCATACCAGTCTTCCTAATGCATTTTTCACAAACCTGAAAGTGGTTGTTTACTCTGCAGCTTAGATTGTACCCAGAGCCAAAATATGAAACCACAATACCCATCAGCTTATGAATCTTTAACCGCTGCTCCTAGAAGAATGTTTATGTCTAATGGATAATGAATCATCTTTAGAGCCATCAAACATAGCACTTTCAATGGTATCCTTTGTGGGGGTTTTTTGGTGTGTGGCTACCACTTTGAAATAATTGTCTTCATGCAAGTCTGATATGTGTCTGGAGGGTTGGGCAGTTCAAGATAGTGTTATGCAAAGTTTTTTTTGCTGTCAAACTTGTGGGAGGTTCATGATTCTTGTATTTTGCAAAGCTTGCAAAACTTACCTCTTTACTTTAGCTTCACCAGTTTGATTATGCCAGTGAGGCAATGTCACTCAAATAACACTCAGCCAAGCTGGAAAATATGGGAAACAACCTGTACAATGATGATTTAACCACGGCTTACCTTTACAACTAATCCTAGCGTCTTAACCACGTATTCCTTTACCATGCACATTTTTACAACGAATATGCCTTTACCACGCATGCCAACAGAAGAAGATGTGTGAGCATGCTAGACATTGCTGTGGTCCTAACCCCATTGCACGTGTAGTCTTCTCTTGACTATCACAATGCAGCATTGAGCATGGCTACCAGAAGATGTGTGAGCGTGCTAGGCATTGCTGTGGTCTTAACCGCACTGCACATGTATGTTATGTTATGACATTTTTAAAGCGCGTCGATAACCCGGAGGTGTCCTGGCGCTAGCTAGATCTCCTATTGGCCGAAAGCGGGAGAAAAGATTTATTGGGAAAGGATTTATTGGGAAAAGAGCCAAGGGGCATATTTACAAGCCCCTTGCGCCACTTTTGCGCCGCTGTTACGTCACGCATGTGACGCAGCGGCGACGCAAACCATGCGCTGCGTTGCGCTATATTTACAACGTGACACATCTAGGCAGATGCGTCACGTAGTAAACCCCTGCGCCACATGAAACCTGCGTCAGGTTTCAAGTGGGCGTACCGGCGCAGGGGGCGTTCCGGCGCAGGAACGCCTCGGAAAAGTGACGTAGTGAAATCTACAAGATTTCACGCAGTCACTTTTCCGACGCTGGTGCGTCAAATCCTTACGCCTGCTTCAAGCAGGCGTAAGGATTGATGCACCATGTTAGAGATAGGAAGGTTGGAACAGTGCTGGAGTTGCGTCGCGCTTGCGACACAACTTCAGCACTGCGCCAACCTTCCGCCGGCAGATGCGTCACGCATCTGCTTATCTCAGCACCACGATGCGCCGCATTGTAAATGCGGCGCATCGGACATGGCGCAAGGGTAAACTTGCGTGACGCATTTCCTGGCGCATCCCTGCTGATATGCAGGGATGCGCCAGGGAACGTAAATATGCCCCCAAGTTTTTAAGCCCTTCCTGAAGGACAACAGTTCCGTGGCATTTCTCAGGTGGAACGGCAAATCATTCCAGGCTTTTGCCGCGCAATGAACAAAGCTTCTGCCACCCCACCGGGCTTTTTTTGTGCGTGGCACTAGGACCAACTTGGCCCCCTTCGATCGCAATGTTCTTTCCGGGTTATACCATTGGAACTGCCGTTTTAAGTAGTCTGGCCCTGTACCTTGGAGTGCTTTAAAAACCATGCACAGAGCCTTGAAACATACTCGACTCCTTACCGGAAGCCAGTGCAATTTTTTGATTTCCTTAGAAATAGAGGAAAATCTCGACGTACCAGTGAGCAGTCTAGCCGCTGCATTCTGCAACAGTTGGAGTTTGTTCAGGAATCTTTGTTGAACATTTAGGTAAAGACTGTTACAGTAGTCCAGCCTCGCCATTACAAGAGCCGGGACCACTGTTTGCCGGCTCCCCGGAGGCAAGAACGGCAGTATTTTCCTGAGCATTCTCATCACATACATTGTTTTCGATGCCACTGCATTTACTTGGTGACCAAAGGTCAGACTCTCGTCCACTATTACGCCCAGGTTTTTAACCTTTTTTGAGGGAACAGGGAGAGTACCCATCGAGTCCGGCCACCAGTTTGGTGTCCAGAAATTGGTATTATTGCCAAACAGCATCACCTCGGTTTTAGCCGTATTAAGTTTTAGGCAGTTCTCTGCCATCCAACTTCCAACTGACAACATGCAGTCCTGGAAGCGTCCTCCAATTCCCACCTCTTTGCCTGGTACCAGAGATACCACAATTTGGGTATCATCCGCATAAGAGGTGAGACCAAATCCAAATGCGCTAATAATGGGGGCCAGAGAAGCGACGTACACAGTAAAAAGCGTCAGACTGAGAGAGGACCCCTGTGGAACCCCACAGGGCAGTGCAAAAGGTTTAGACTGGTAATCTCCCAGAGCTACAATTTGTCCTCTATCAGCAAGAAAAGATCGTAAAAGATCCCAAGCTTTCCCACGGATCCCACATGCCTTTAGATGGTCCATCAAAACGTCATGATGGACCGTGTCGAAGGTGGCGGACAGATCTAATAAAATCAGAGCTGCCCTGCACCCCGATCAACGGTTTCCCTGATCTCCTCTGTGGCTTTAGTGAGTGCGGACTCGGTACTGTGTCCCTCTCTAAAGCCATATTGAGAGGGATCCAGAGCTTGTGTCTCAGCTAAAAAGCCAGATGTAGCCTTGAACATCCCAATGCAGTATTGAGTGTGGCTACCAGAAGATGTGTGAGTGTGCTAGACATTGCTGTGGTCCTAACTCCACTGCATGTGTAGTCTTGACTATCCCAAATGCAGCATTGAGCATGGCTACCAGAAGAAGATGTGTGAGTGTGCTAGACATTGCTGTGGTCCTAACCACACTGCACATGTAGTCTTGAATATCCCAGTGCAGCATTGAACATGGCCACCATAAGAAGATGTGTGAGTGGGCTAGACATCACAAACCTTTCATTTAAACCATTGTGCCCTGTTAGCATGTAGGGTATTACCCAACTAACTGTGGAGGGGGAAACAGTGCACCATGTAACAATTAGCTATTGCAAAAGGTAAGTCTTGCATCAGTTTCATATCAGTGTTTTGACTGCACCCCCCCCCCATATTACCTGTCAGTAAGGTTTACATTGCTGTGAGGGCTTGGAACATTTGACTGAGAGATTTAGGGGCTCACTTACAGCCAGATGTGTTGATAGAGGCTATTTCTCCTGGTCCCGTCCAAAGCCCCCTCCCCCCCCCCCCTTGAAAGAAGGACCACCTGCCACATCTTGAGATCCCAGCCTGCCTAGTGGGGATTTCTTTGATGAAAGTAACACACCCCACTGCAGAAGCTGAACTTTTATCACTGTTTAATGCCAAGCTGGGTGGCAAGCTTTTTTGGGTAACCTCGAAATTCTCTTTTGCTTTTCAACAACAAACCTCCAAAGTGGAATTTGTTGCTGAAAAGCTCAAGAACAATGTCCATGAGGTGCAGGGACATTTTAAAATTTCTCTCCCCTGACAATCCAGGGAAGGGAAAACCAGTGTCTGCAGCCCTGACATATGTAGGGAGTGGGTGGGACTACAGCCAACGTGACCTTGCAGCCCTATGGTGGGCGGGCCGCCAGCTGAAGGGTTTCTGAGAGCAGAAAATGAGGTGGGGAGTAAATGAGGTGGGGGAGTAGTGAGTTTGACCAGGATGGGGGAGGGTGGGGAAACCGTGCCATTGTATGGTGGTACACCTGCCCAGCCAAGCTCTACATGAGTATAAAGCAACTGAGGCAGGGGCATAGCTACCACTGGTGTAGCAGGTGCAGTGGCACCGGGGCCCAGAGCCCTGAGGGGCCATTTAACCCTGATATTTGCTGTATTTACTACTGCAACAGCAGTCAAAGGGACCATTTTCCTTGCTTGCACCAGGGCCCATAGCATCCTTGATAGGCTACTGAACTAAGATGGCGCACTGGGGCAGCAAAAACCCTACGCTTGACGACAAATACAGAGCAGTTCAAGCAAATACAGACACAAGCACAGACGGCCGCAAACCACGGCTGAGAGAACACCGTGAGCCATGCTCAGAATGTTTGCTTTGGCAAATCTTCTTTAAAAACACACTAACTGAGGGTGAATGCAGGCACGAACACAAACAGCCGTGTAACCCACATAGTTCAACTACACATATGTGTGCTCTTCAGAATAAATATAGCAAGCGCTCAGCCTGCCAGAAAATGTTATTACCCTGTCACACCAGCCCGTGGTTAGCCAAGCCCAGGCACAGAACCGCCTCTGCTCAGGGCCAGCTGCCTTTCTGAGGAGCTTGGAAGGGCGTTCGTCTGTACTGCATCAACATAGTGGGAAACAGCATTTTGGAAGCAAATATATGAAGCACTAAAAGAAACTTACAGAATGTTCAGTACGTGTTATACTAAAGCATTATCACCCTCTTTTAAGGATTTGTTTGCTGTTAATGCACTCTCACGACTCTATTAACCACTGCTAACTGCCCACCCAGCCGTTTTGGCACTGAGACGAACATTCGGGTACATAATGAGGAGAATAGGCAACTAACAGCTCATAAAACCTGCAAATCTGAAGGCAATAGAATTGTTAGGACTCACCCCCCCCCCCCAAACTTACTCAGGCAGACAAACCAGTCAAAGGTCCTCTGCTTCATCGCCCAGATTCAGTGCTTAATTTGAGTCGGTGGTTTCAGGTGGGGAACACCGGCACTCATTTTTGGGGACCAGTACTTACCTTTCCTCATCAGATTTTGACCCATGGTAAGCAAGCGAGAAAAACACAAAAGGAGGAAAGGAGGAGGAAGAGAAAGATGGGAAAACAATAAGAATGGGAGAGAGCAGGGATGAAAAATGACCTGCAAGAGTGGAAAAAAGGGCAGGGAATGTATGTGGTGGAAAAAAGAGGCATGAGGTGAAATCAAGACCACGTAGCTTTTCTCTTCGACAATTACGACATTTGTCAGTGCTGACTGTGGGCACCTCGGAAAAACTCTGGGTACCTGCAATTATTATGTTACAAATTAAGCAATGTTCAGATTCACACTTTCACTGAACCACAAATGCAATCAAGCATTAGCAGTTAATGCCAACATTTTGAGCAACACGAATGGCTAAGCCATTGTTTGAATGACATCTACAGCAGTAATATTATATCGCACAATTCCGCACGTTACACATATCTGAACTTTTTTTACATCTCCTTTTACACAATGGCGATTGGCATCTACGGGGGTGGGCGCGGGCGCAAAATAAAATAAATAAAACTTACAGAACGCGAAATCCTCTACTCCGGGCTTCTTTCCACAGGGACTGGATGCAGCAACACCGTTGACCAATCCTGGCACTGCTCTCATGCAGCAGGAGAGCAGCTTCCTGATTGGAGGGAGTGGCCTCACTCGGCGCTCCACAGCACTCTGGAGGCCTGCAGTTGCTCTAATCCAGCTGTCTTTCGGCAGCTGCGTTAGAGATGTTTAAAGTGCCCATGTGTGAGCAGCTTTAGCGTTCTCTTCCCTCCAAGGACAAGAGAGGGACTGAGGGACTCAAGTATCTTCCTGTCTCCTCCCAGAACGAGCTTGGCCTCTCAGACTTGGAGTGGGAAAAACTGGGTAGGCTGCAGATGCTCGCCCATAGTGGAGCTCATAGAGGGGCTGTTGGCATGCTGAATTCGGAGTCTGCCTGGGTAACCCCCGTGAGCGGTGCTCAAGTGCTTATTTTTTAACATAAATCAATGAATAAAAATAACAATAGGCGCCACAGCCAAAGATTTTATAGGGAACCTGTTGCTGTGCATATCCGAATGCCGGGTAGCTGAATGCCAATGCAGGAGGGGCGGCTCCTCCGCTATGGCAGTGGAGTGTCGCACACTGCTGCTATCCAGCAGAGGCAAAAGTGAAAAATAAAATGATAATAAAATAATTTTTTCATTTTTTTTTTCACCGCTGCCTCTTCTGGATAGCCGAGTCGCGGGACGGTGCCAGGTCACCCCGAGCTTCAGGAGGAGGAGGAGTTGTGGGCACTGCTAAGTGCGCATGATTGTTTGGACGGTTTGGCCAAACCAACATGCGCACTTAGCATTTCTCCACCAGGCTGTGTTGCACAGCTGGGTGGAGAGAAAGCCACAAGCACCGTCTGAGCTGCAAACCAGGCCGCTCAGACCTATCCCAGCGCTTCTCTAATGCTGACAATAGCATTCCCAGCATGAGAGAAGCGCTGGGATTGGCATCTGGGAGCTTGCGCAGTGTGCATCAGTCGATGATCGGGAGAGGAGCAGACACAGTGTCAAGAAAGTATTTATTTTTATATGTTTTGTTTTTTGTATTTATGTATCCCCCGCCCTACCAAGTTGCATCGGGAGCAGCCGCCACTGCAATGCAGCCTAGTTTTGTTCCCTCTCATGCCTCCTTCCACCACCCTACGTTTCATGTCTCTTTATCTCACACTTGCAGGTTCTTTACACCTCATTTCTCCCTTTGCCACTGTTTTCCTATCTTTCTCTTTCTCCTTCTTTCCCCTTATTCTAATTTCACGTGCTCTCAAAGTGGATCAAAGTTTGACGATGAAAAATAAGCCCTGCCTTCAAGGTGAGTGCCGGTGTTTATTGCCCACAACCACTTGCATTTTACGCACTTGTGCCCTAAAGTGGAAATCAAGTCACAGTACTTATTCAAGGGCCTTATTCACCAGAATTGTTGTAGACATCAGTTACAGTTATTACTCCAAAAAGTACTAGTTAGAGTTTAATTTCCTTTATTTATGGTGAACATAATTAGAAATCTTTACTGACATTATACCACGCTAAACTGTGTAAAAGTAGCCAGTAGGGTGGATTCCCCATGTCTTATGTATGGAGTTAAAGGTGGATACATGGATTGTTCCTGTGCTTAGTTTGTAAAAAAAACATTAACGCTGGGGTGTATTAAGAACACTCTTCAATGCTTCAGATTATAAAGTGGTTGATGAAAACTCAGGCTCCCTAGTTTTGATTCCATTCCACCTCATTCTTCTTTCTTCAGCCACCCTATCCTTCCTATATTTTTACCTCACTCTTCAGCTCATCAGTGCACGTTCTTCTTGTTCCTTCTTTCCCCCTTTTCAGAGTGTTTCTTTCCTTTTGTTCTCCCACTTTCTTCTTTTCTGCCTGTCTCTCTCTTGCTCTGGGTCAAAGCCTGATGATGAAAAACAGGTTCTAGTCCCATAAAATCAATGCTGGAACCTGTCACCTGCAACCCTGGCACAAATTAAGCACTGGCACCATGGAGAAGTTCAGTGAGATGACCATCTGGCACGAGGTGAACATCTACAAAGTTGTAGCGCTTGATATTCACAACCATTCACAATGGCCTCTTAACACCAATTGGTCCAACTAATATTAGTTCATTTAAAATTTTAGTTTTTGAAGATTTCAGCATGCAGGAAAAGCAATTATCGTACATCTTGAAAATGTGCAACTTTGCAGACATTGGGCCCGATTCACAAAGGTAAACTGAGACGAAAGTTTAACTTTATGACTTTCGGTATTCACAAACTTAAGTTTAACAGATACAAAAGTCTAACTTTACGACTCGTAAATGCCCTTTGTGAATACCGAAAGTCATAAAGTTAAACTTTCGTCTCAGTTTACCTTTGTGAATCTGGCTCATTGTAGGCAAGAGGTTACGAGTCGTAAAGTTGCTCATTCTTTTTTTCAAATCACTTTATACATTTGAAATTACTTTTTCCATGAATCCAGGATACACACAGCATTCCAGGCGCTCATTTGTAATGGTAAACGATTCACAATTCTACACATGAACTGGCCTGGGTCAGGATTAGATACTCTAAACCTGAATTAGCCTTGGATGTAATTTCAACTTTAAAACCTGAATTGATCTGATAGACGATTAGTGCTCCAAAATATTAACTAGTCTTGTTCACAATTTGGTGATGCTAAACCTAAACTGCTACACAATTAGCAATTCTAAAACTTAACTGGCCTGGTACATGGTGTAGCGTCCTCCGCAGCCTGGGAGCATGCAGATGAATATGTCACACAAGGAGCTCTATAAAAATGTCTTTATTCTTCAGCATACAATCCCACATTGCACTCTCATTACGTCATAACTGTTAATAACCACACCTTAACACCTCCCAGCAAGTTACGTAAATCATTGTTGAGTCCGCCGAGAACCGCAAGGATCCTAGGGTACATAGTCTCATGACACTACCTCTCCCCCTTTGTTAAATAAAAAGTACAAACAACTGTCACATTATATTTCTTCAAAAAGTCATAGAGGCACTCAAACTAGTCGGCCAGATCGAGTGGTATGAGATGGCTGAGATGCACTCTGATTGTGCACCGATGGCACAGATTCTGATGCTTGATCTGGACTGTCATGCAGGATCACCTCATTTATGATTGTAGGAGCTGACAAACGTCGAGGTAGGTGCTTAAAGTGTGGTGAGTGCCATGTGATGGACTTTCTGGGATGATGCATCGTCACCATGTGTCCTTTGCACGTCACAACCCTCAGAGCATCGACAGCAAACGGAGTGTCAGTTTTCCGCTTTCATTTCTGCTTGACCAGGGCCCAGTCGCCTTCATCGAAGACTGTTTCCTGCGCTTTCTACACCGATCGGCATATGTTTTCATCTGGCACTTTTGAGAAGTATTGGTGACCCAAACCTTATCAGCATTCAAGTATTGGTCTACTGTCTATTGTGGCAGTTTGGTTCTGATGGCTCTTCCATACAGCAAGGTGGCAGGACTCTCACCAGTTGTGGAGTGAGGAGTTGAATGATAAGCACGGAGGACTTGACATAGGGCCTGGTTCAAATTGATTCCCTTTATTGATGCACGCTGAATTACCCATTTGAGGTTACCCATGAATTGTTCCATAACATCATTGGCTTGGGGCCACATATGTGTGCTCTTTTGATGCTTGACATTTAGTCTGACCATAAACTCCTTGAATTCTTTGCTATTGAATGGCAACATTGTCAGATTTGAGAATGGCGGGGATATCCCACGCTGCAAATATTTCATCCAGCCGCTCGATTACCTTATCATGGGTTGTTGATGAGAACTCCTCTACTAAAGGAAAGCCCAAATACTCATCAATGACTACCATGAGAGGATGTCCGTTTCCTAATGGCCCAAAGAAATCAACTGAAACTCTTTCCCAAGCATGTGCAGGAAGGTCAGATATTGTCAATTGATGCTTTGTCACTTTGGGAGAAAGGCAGTTGCAAAGATGGCAGCCCTTTAGCTCCTTCTCAACTTGCTCATCTAGGCGTGGGAACCCCACTCGGTGTCTTAGGGCTAGTTCAATGACTTGCTGTCTTAGGCTCTCAGGTATGACGATTTTCGAGCCTCTCAATACAACACCTTCTGTCAAGTACCACTAACCTGAGATCTAGGCTTCCACAGGAGCAGATGATAATAACCCAACTCCTCCACTCCACTGTCTGCGGATAGATATCCACGAGCAGGGAAGAGGGGGAAAGGGGTTGGAGAATGAGAAAAAACAGAGAGACTGCCACTGCCACACCTCCTCCTCACTGGTAGTCTGCGAGGGTCTTCTAGCGTCTGAAATTACAAGCACATCATTACAAACTAATCACCAGACCCTCCACCCTCCATATACTCAAATTCAAACCCTCAATTTCAATACCTGTACTAAACAGTGGTTTAGCTGCCCTCTGATACTTAGTTTATCAAATCAATATATATATTTCACTGCAGAAATATCCTTATGTTCGTTCTTTCTTTCAGGTTGTTGATGAAGATACAGTTCCAGTTCTGCGGGTGGTAAGTACATATATATATATATATATATATACATATATATATATATATATATATATATATATATATATATATATTTACATGTTGTTTTAGTATGAATTGTCTTAGTAGTTCAGATAATGTCTGCTGGTATTCTTCTGGTAATTTACTTCAAAGAAACCTTGCACAGATTTAGCTTCTTGTGATACAGTCTATGTCCGTGAAAGTCTTTCTCTGTATGACAACTTAGATTCAAAATTGATTTGCGAAAATATTCTACTCAGATTAACGTGAAGGTGCTGACTGAAATTCTATTTAAAATATTCTCCTCAGAAAAACATGAAGGTACTGACTGAGATACCTGTTTTCTTCAGGAAAAGCGCCACAAGAGATAAGGGGCTAAACTTCAATTAAGAAAATAACTGGAATGCGCAGACGCGGAAAACGCTAATCTTAAAATCGAAATTCCTGTCAGAAATCGGCTGCGCAATAAAAGACACTGCATCTCCCTCAGGCTCAACAGTTGAAGTGCGCTGAACCCTCAGCGCGCGAGCGCATTGTTGGAACACTGCTTTTTTCCAAGAAACACTAGGAGGCTAACCAAAGGATCTTCAATTGATCCGCCGCCATCTTGAAATTCCGCATCTCGCCGTAGAGTGCCTGCTTGCACCGCTTCTACGAGAGAGCCTGCGGGAAGGAGAGAACCTGCCAGTAAGGTAAGTGAGAGGGAAAAAATAACAACTCTAATGAGAAATTACATGTATACCTTTGGTACAACAATGTATACTAATGAGGAGATATGATGTAATATTACCATCACTTTTCTGTCTTGGTGCTATTTTTATGTCTATGAATTTTAACCATCACGTGATTGTAATTAGTTCACGCACCTGTCACTTTAAATTCGTCCGCATTTGTTCTTTCTGTGTCATGTGATCAAGGCTCGTAGGAGCTGAAACTTTATGGCGGCACAGCACAATAAAATAAAGTAACTGAAAGTCTGGGTCCGTGTCCGTGTTTGGAGCAGAATCCGGTGGTACA
Organism: Calotriton arnoldi; assembly: GCA_963921515.1. Classification (NCBI taxonomy): domain Eukaryota; kingdom Metazoa; phylum Chordata; class Amphibia; order Caudata; family Salamandridae; genus Calotriton; species Calotriton arnoldi. The sequence goes on from CAWUFW010007928.1 coordinate 712,915, forward strand.
CGGAGTGAAGTTATATTTAATGACCGTTGGTTTCACACGGTCATACACGGGACCCCCTTTCCAACAACGGACAACGCGCAAGTGAAACAACGCCCCCGGGTTCGCCTGGAAGTATTTGGATTCGAGAAGGATATGCAGCGTTTAACCCCCTTGAACCTGAGTACATCCGGAAGCCAGTAGCAACGCTGTTAGCGCCGAGTCGAAGGATACGGTGAAAGCAGTGAGAGCTAAGGTAGGAAAAACGGGTATTCAAGGGTGGGAAGGTGATCAGTATTCACGCAAGTTTACGGGATTTCCAAACAGTGTAACTTGCGATTCCAACTAAAAAAGCATTTTGCAAAGATGTCAGCCGACACAGTTAGAGATAGGGAGGCTGCAGCAATGAATATGTTCTCGGACAGCCTCCCATCAACGTCAGGTGCCAAACAACCAGACGCCAGAAATATAAGTAACTTGAACTCCCTAAAAGAAAAATTTAAGATACTAGAAAAAAAGATGAGGAATGAACAGAGTAAATGGTGGGAATCACGGTCATTACAAAAATACATAGACGTGGGCAGAATCCCAAGAGGATTACGAATCTTAAATGCCCCGAGTTATGAGGACTCAAATCCTGACCTTATGAGCGAGTGGGCAGAAAGTAATTTAGAGTCATATAGAAGACTTGTCCTTATACTAATTAAATACGCTGACATCGATCGAGCCCAGCTCCTGAAAGACATTGATGAATTGAATGATGAATTGGGAAAGTTGGATGAAACAGAGGAAATGGTTAAAATGAGGAAAGAAATGATGACACATTTGAAAAAAGAAGAAGATAAAATAAAAGAAAGAAAAGCGTATAAATTTCAAAGGGATTGTAATGACTACGAACTCGGACAGATCTTCACTTTTTCTAAAAAGTATGATGGCTTCAGAGTGGCCAAAAACAAACCAGCACGAAATGCACATATTCCTAACAGAACCCCTGAAGTAAGACAAGAAACTTCACAATCAGACCTGAGTTCAGCAGGAGGAAGCAAGTCTGAATCAGAAATGAGAAATCTAGATCTCAAAGGGAATCGCAAGAAGCCATTACCTGGGGAGGAGCTGATTTTTTTATGTCAACAAAGGAGACAAACTCTCCGTCCAAGACCGTAAAGAATGAACGAAGAGCAAACAACAACTTTAGGCGTAGGCAGAGGCGCAAAGCAAACAAATGGAGCACAAAATTACACCAAGAAGAGGGGAAGGGGATATTGGCAGAAGAAGTAAACAAAACAAAAGCACCCTGCCGTACCATTATCAACTTCTCTACCATCACTTTGTCAGCCAAAGAGGAAAACATTTTAAGTTTGGGACTAACATACTCTCCAGGAGCTAACTTTGATTATGCATCGACACGGTTAGACGTATACAAAACAGTAAGGAAACTCAAACTTAAAAAATTATTTTTATTGTCTAAAACGCAAGAGGAGTCAAACAAAACAATAGAACAAGACCTCCAAAGTTATCCAAATTTATCGCAATCTGATGTACCCCTATTGAAGGACATGGAGAGCCTTTGAGATAACATTGAACAGGAGCAGCTAACTCCCTTTAAACAACCCTCTACTTTTAACCCCATTACTCCTCGAGACTCCATAGATGTCTTCCATGAGGCAGTAACAACACAATTAAAAAAACTTAATAAAGCAGTGGGGATGACAAAAATTAAGTATACCAATCAACAGCGACAATATCACAACTTGGTTTCCAAATTGAAAAAAGAGAAAAATATCATTATAAGGAATAGTGACAAGGGAGGCAATGTAGTCATTTGGCCACAAGTGGATTACCTAAAGGAAGGATTCAAGCAGCTTAATGACAGAGAATGCTATATAAGAAATAACTCGGCTAATCTGAAAACTATATACGCCTTATACTACAACAAACTCTCATCATGGAAATCTAAAGATCTCATTACTACCAATGACTACAAATTACTCAAAATAGACAACCCAATAACACTAACGATTTATTTCATCCCCAAAATACACAAAGATCCTGTAATACCACCTGGACGTCCAATAATATCGGCTAGGGGTGGTCTTTTGGAACACACATCCATGTATGTGGACTTCTTTTTACAGGATTTTGTCAAAAAATTACCATCATACGTGCGTGACACTGCAGATTTCTTGAGACAAATCAACGAGGTGGAATGGAAGGATGACTATTTATTGATGACAATGGATGTAACGTCCTTGTATACCAGTATAAAACATGAAGATGGCATCAAAGCCATAAAACATTATTTGGCACAAAGAGCAACATACTACAATGAGCATAACAACATGCTTTTGGAAATGATAGAGTTCTGTTTAACTAATAACAATTTTATGTTTAACAATCTTTTGTTTCAACAAACTCGAGGAGTAGCCATGGGGGCCAGCTTTTCTCCCAGTTATGCCTGTCTCCATATGGGCTACTGGGAGGAAGTGGTCCTCAGGAGTAAGTACAGCCATCACATTGATAACCATGTACAGACATGGCTTCGTTATATAGATGATTTATTTGTGATATGGCATGGCACTCAGCAGGAGGCCCTTTCCTTTGTTGAAACTTTGAACAACAACCAATTGAACCTACATTTCACAACCAATATAAGCGCCAATATAGTTAACTTCCTTGACACCCAGATATACATTAATCAGGGTAAAATAGAGAGTAGGCTGTATCGTAAAGAAACGGCGGGAAACACCACTCTCCACGCAAGCAGCGCTCATCCAAGACATCTCATTAACAGTATACCATATGGTGAGATGTTACGGCTACGCCGTATATGCAGTAATGATCAAGATTTAAAAACAGCACAAGCAGACAGCCTCAGGAGACTCAGGGAAAGAGGATATAGCAAACATATTATCACTAGAGCTATATCAAAATCTATGTTACCTAGTAGGGATTCCTTACTTAATGAGAAGCTAAGGAGCACACACATATTAAATACAGGTCTTGAAAAAACAAAAAAAGAAACAGAAAACACATTTAGAATGATCATTAGATATAGCAACCAGCATATTAAAATACAAAAAATATACAGAAAAACTGTCCACTAGTATTAAATGATGCCGTGATTGGACCCCTGCTGCCGCAGAGGGTGTCCATCACATACAGCAAATCACCCTCTATGAGGGATGCTCTTGTCAACACAAGTCCAGAGATAATTGAAAAGACAAGCTGGTTACAAACTAATAAGGGTTTTTTCAAGTGCAGATCTTGCAAGGAGTGTGCCCATGGTATGAATAAAAATACATACACAACACCGTTCAGTGATAAGGCAATTAAGATACAGAAGTATCTCACATGCAAAACTGAATATGCTGTCTATGTGCTGGAATGTCCATGTGGCCTCCAGTACATAGGCAGCACAAAATTGCAAGTACACAAACGTATCCTACAACATTTACGTGCCATCAGTAATCAGGACAATACTTATCCGGTGGCTAGCCACTTCAGAGAGGCCCACAATTCCAAAAATACAGACCTCAAATATTATGTCATTGACAGTGTACCCCCGAGCAGACGGGGAGGAGATAGGGAATCTAAATTACGAAGATTAGAAACGAGATATATATTACAATTAGATTCCAAATCACCAGGAGGTCTGAACGCAACGAAGGATATGTATACTTGCCTAGGTTAAGAGTACAGAATCAATTGATCACCATGTTTGATTTTTAATATGTTTGGCTGCATTAGAGGACAATAATTATGACAATCATAGGTGATTAAGGTTAACATGTTGGATGTCAACGGAGTGGTTAAGTGTTTATATGTATTTATGCACATTGAGGAATAATGGTATCTTTGATCTTACAATCACTATAGATTGAGCATAATGAGAAAACAGTGTTTTTTGAACATGTATTTTACATTCAAGGAATTGATATTAAGACAGTGATTTGATTTTTTTATCAACAATCTTTTAATAATATGTGTGTATATATATGTATTTATATGCTTGTATATTTATATATTTATATATTTATGAAATTATATATTTACTGGTTTTATTAGTCTTTTACCATGAATATACACAATTATATATCCATATTGTACACATCTGACATGTTTCCTTTTACCGTGATATTTAATCTACCTTTAATTGTGCATCGTCCAACATATTTCTTTAATCAACTAAGTAGAATACTAAGATACGGATCCTCAGGCATCAATGATTACTAGATATATTTATTTTATCCATATGGCCACCACATACTATGTTCTACATTTGATTCAGGTATTGATATCTATTCAGGCACACACATGAGATTGACAAGGAGTTCATTGATTTTAACACACCTATTTATACACTTTTGTTAATTGCACTGGCACATTAGGATAACATAGACTTTTTTATAATTATTTTACATACCTCTTATAAACATTAAGGTTATTCATTGCATTTAGGTAACACGCTACAAATGTTTATACAATGCAAATTACAATATTTTATTGAGGGAGTGAATTTTAAACTCGCGAATCTGTGTTTTTGTAGTAAATTGTATAAAGTGAGGTATTACACCAAAATAACAACTCGAACGAGAAATTACATGTATACCTTTGGTACAACAATGTATACTAATGAGGAGATATGATGTAATATTACCATCACTTTTCTGTCTTGGTGCTATTTTTATGTCTATGAATTTTAACCATCACGTGATTGTAATTAGTTCACGCACCTGTCACTTTAAATTCGTCCGCATTTGTTCTTTCTGTGTCATGTGATCAAGGCTCGTAGGAGCTGAAACGTTATGGCGGCACAGCAACAATAAAATAAAGTAACTGAAAGTCTGGGTCCGTGTTTGGAGCAGAATCCGGTGGTACACGGAGTGAAGTTATATATATATATATATATATATATATATATATTTATATATATATATTTATATATATATTTATATATATATATATATTTACATGTTGTTTTAGTATGAATTGTCTTAGTAGTTCAGATAATGTCTGCTGGTATTCTTCTGGTAATTTACTTCAAAGAAACCTTGCACAGATTTAGCTTCTTGTGATACAGTCTATGTCCGTGAAAGTCTTTCTATGTATGACAACTTAGATTCAAAAGTGATTTGCGAAAATATTCTACTCAGATTAACGTGAAGGTGCTGACTGAAATTCTATTTAAAATATTCTCCTCAGAAAAACGTGAAGGTACTGACTGAGATACCTGTTTTCTTCAGGAAAAGCGCCACAAGAGATAAGGGGCTAAACTTCAATTAAGAAAATAACTGGAATGCGCAGTCGCGGAAAACGCTAATCTCAAAATCGAAATTCCTGTCAGAAATCGGCTGCGCAATAAAAGACACTGCATCTCCCTCAGGCTCAACAGTTGAAGTGCGCTGAACCCTCAGCGCGCGAGCGCATTGTTGGAACACTGCTTTTTTCCAAGAAACACTAGGAGGCTAACCAAAGGATCTTCAATTGATCCGCCGCCATCTTGAAATTCCGCATCTCGCCGTAGAGTGCCTGCTTGCACCGCTTCTACGAGAGAGCCTGCGGGAAGGAGAGAACCTGCCAGTAAGGTAAGTGAGAGGGAATCTCTTTAATTTTGGACCTGAATGGAAGTTGAATTTGCGCTGGGGCAGCATGATCCTGACACCTTCCCTGGAAAACAATCTCCTAGGTGACATTCTATTAGCCTTTCCAGGGGACACACTAAAGTATATACAAAGTGATGGATGGAATGCTTAAATTAAACTCAGCCACTGGTAATTACTTGGGCCGCATCCCAGTCCAATGTTATTTTGCACACCCTACCACCTCAGTTTGGACCCAGCCATATGCAAATCAGTTTTGACCCTGCTCCAATGGGAACAGACCAGCCCGAATTGCCAAGCCAGGTCCTCCCTGAACCGGAACACAGGCAACCCAGTACAGTTTTGCGCTTGTTATGGGCTCATGAGCTGGGTATACCTTGGTTCCCGTGACAGTGTGCATGAGACCCACATCTGGGCATACCCGTTCCACTTAGGGTGACATACTAAAGCATACAAAAAGCGATGGAAGAAATGCTTGAAATAATCTCGGCTACAGGTAAGTACTCAGGCCGCATCCCAGTCCATCGGTATTTTCCATGGGACATAACACTGAAACCTCAATGGTAACAGTGGGAAAATGATAAAAATGAAAATCGCCTCTTCACCTGATTTCACTTCTCAGCCTTCGACACAGTAACCCATGACATCCTCCCCCTCAATCTAAAAGTGAGGTTAGAAATTCAGAGGTGGTCCTAAAAGGGTTTAGATGCTATTTGTCATGCAGTGTGTAAAAATGAAAGATTCTCTCTTCAAACCTATCACTATAATCCTCAGAGTTTACCAAGGTTCAACAGAAGCACCCATTTTATTTAACACATACATTGAACTCCTTGAATACTTGCTGGAATAGCTGGATATTGACTATAATCTATAGGCAGATGACACCCAGCTACACATCAAACTAGCTCCAATCTCTGACCACTCTATCTTGACATGTTTCTTTGCAAGTATTCAAGAATAGAAGAGAAGATACCTCAAACTAAATAGACTCAAAGCTGAACTTCTCCTTCCAAACCCCACCTTCCACTTGAACAATAAAAGGATTCTGTGCTTTGTTATAGACGTGGCCAAAGGCATGGACTTCATATTGGACAAGAAACGCAACCTAGAAAATCTCATTAGAACTTGGCAAAGGTTCCTTTTTTTCAACTGAAAATACTTCGAAATTCTAAACACTTTCTGCCAACTGAGGACCTATAAAAAGTGGTGCAGCTGCTACTACTCTCCACTTCAGACTATGGCAATGCGCTTTTAAGAGAAAGTATTGCACCTTTAAAAGCTGTCCTTTATGCACACAGTGTAGACTCCAACACTCTAAGTGTGATGATATCACATTGTGGTAATGAAGCTGCAGTGTCAGGTCTGTCAGGCATTCGTCGTTCAGAAGGCAACCTCTGATTGTGAGTTGCTCATGAAGACCTGGGTTTTGCAATCTTGGTCTGCTCAAGGTAGGGGTGACCCCTTCCAGTAGCCACAATGCTTCCAATCCTTGGAAGAGCTTAAGACACCCACATAATCGAAGAAGTGTTGCCTTATATACTACTGGAGCAGGAAGTAACTCTCAGGAAGTTGCAAGTCGCCATGATTAATTGGGAAAGAGAGCTACAAACTTGAGGAGAGCTTGAGAAGCTGCCATCTTCAATTGGGTTTCCCAAATACTCAGCATTCCTTCCCAGAGCATTCTGGGAAGAAGGATCAGGAAGAACATGGAGACACTGACTCCCCGGTGGAGAAGAATGCAGGGGCGGGAGATGGTACCGGTGGGACGGCTGCTGTAAGGTAAGTGATTTAGGTAGAAAATGCGATGGCTCGCTGGCCTCTTCCCTGCTGTCACCATGCCGTGTGTCCCGCCCATTTGGGAGGAGAGCGAGCGTTGCAGCTGACGGGACGCCGACGCAACAGTACACCCCCTACACAGAGCCCCAAGTTTGAGAGGAAACTGGCAGAAATAACCTCATATCTAGGACAGGTGCCTGGACAGAAGACGCATTATCCCAGGAACGTTCACTGGGTGGATAACCCTTTCAATGTATCAAAAATTGAAGCTTGTTCCTAAAAATACAGGAATCACATATTTTATGAACTTCATACTCAGGGGCTCCATCAACCATGATTGGAGGAGGTTTGGAAAAGATTTGATGGAAAGGATCGCTCTAATAAGGTTTCAACTGAGAGGAATGGAATACAGGATGGATCTTCCAAGACAAACGCAACTAAACTTGAAAGGCAACATGATTGATGATCTGGACAATCCTAAAAGGATCATAGAAGCGTGGCTCAGACTTGTGCTGAGAAAGACACGTGGGCAAAAATTTAGAAGAAAGGCACACCTTGTCTCCAAAGAGATAAGCAGGAGAAGGACGCTGATGGGCATCAGCAAAATATTTCATTGTTTGCTTAGAGACATGCAAATTACACAAAATTTACCGACAAACTATCTTGAGATGGCGAATGAAGCTAGCAGCTACAGGAACAAAACGAGAGGCTGGAGTACCAGATGGGAAGAACTGAGGATGAAGAACGTAAAGACAGGAAAACGGTGTAGACTTTGGGGCACTGTGGAGAGAATTATTGTAGGAAAACTCAGCCAAGGACAAAAACATAGACCTATCACTTTGTGTGGAATTGCAAAAACAACAGAGATATTATTCAAGACTCTGATTCAGACGTTCCGTCTGCCTGTTAGTTTGAAAATGGTAACTGGTTCGCAAAGTCATGGGACTGTTTCCCCTTTGAGTATTGTGGCAGGCCTTGAGGGGGAGCAGACAGTTCAGTGGGTGGCTGCATGCTTACCTTCCACCCCACCAATGTTATTCCTTCACATTTTCTAAAAGCAGTACCTGTCCCTTAAATGGACATGGGGTGTATAAAAAAAATATTTACTTGTAAGGAATGCAAAATTGAAGGTCTGATCTTTCCTTCACTTTCAATTCCTACATTCAGAGGGGGGGGATGAGTCCAGTCTCATTAATATTCATGAGATAGGAGGTTTTGTGACTTCCTGTGAATGTACATTTAGCGATGTGACTGATTAGTAGATTAGTTGCATCGCAAAGTGAAGCCCAGTTTGCAAACCAGTGAGTGTGCAGGTAGCACACACTAGTGTGCGAACTGAGCTTACTACCCCCCCTTTGTGTCTACCTGTACCCAAATTCTCCATGAACTCAGGTGGACGCTGACATGATGAAACAATGAAGAGCTTTCATGGAGATGCTACCTCTGCCTTGCAGCAATCAGCCAAACCAGGGATCAGAGGGGACATTTGTTGATCCCCAGAATGATGACCCTGCTCCGCCCTGCTTCCTGCAGAGCATCTCAGCTAATGATGAGCTGCGGCAATTACTGCAGATGATAATACCTGGGAATGAATTGCTATGTGTGCACATGTGTTTGACTTTATGAAATCAATGCTGCTTCCTCGGCCTATAATGGCCAGGCTTTTCATTTCTGCATCACTTGCCATCCGTGATTCGTGTGTTTGCCCTGCGTGGTCCAGTGGGCACAGACCATAGGGAGGGGCGTGGGCTCCTCTACCTGTTGACAGTTCACTTTGATTCTAATAATAGGCTTCACGAAAGAATGAATGGCTTAGGATGTTGCAAGCCCCTGTTTGTGCAGGAATCGGAAACAGCAGCGTGTTTACCAAGGAGGGGGTGATAAAAGGCTCGGTACATACAGGGAAAGCAGAATTTGTTGCAGAATGCTCCTATTCTAAATGTATCTCCTCATTTTACGGAGGAAAAGAAATGTTGGAGCTAGAGATGCTTACCACACCCAGTATATACCATTTCCTGGGGTATCGGTTTGTACCATGGGCGATGCATACCTCACCCCATATCTGGCCACTGTAATCAAGGCCATGATTGTTTAATTCTAGAGAGTTATGCTACAGGTCAGCTACTCTCTCTTTCTACATTGACAACTATTTGATTGACAACTTTGAAAAATGCTTTGATTTATTGTGTTTTGGCAGAAAACAACTGTTTTTTTTAACAGTAACTTGTTCTGATCTGGCCCACAAATGCTGTCATAAGCCACAGTTTAGGCAGACACAAATGGTGCCAGCCATATTTTTATGGTTTTGTAGGTTTGGACCCATAGTTCAGGCAGATAGTACTTACCTTTTAATTTCGGGTTTATTTCTAGCTAAGAAATTTGCAAGTTGGAACAAACAACGAAAGATGTACTTTTATGCACAGACTGTGACATCTACTTGCTTTTGGAGCGCTTCCGTGGTGATCAAGTTACCTTCATTCTACCATTACCTTAAAATAAATTGTGAGCATTGTAATTTCAACTCTTGAGTGCCAGACTATCTATCCTCTGCTTAGGACATTCAGCGACTCAAACCTGCTTTAAACTAACCAGCATCAGGCACCCTCCACCAAAAAATGCAAAACAACCACTCCTTCACGCCTGGATCTCCAACAGCACCCAGACTGCTTCACCCTCCAGTTGACTGCCAATGTAAAATAACTTGGATTACCAAAGACACAGACCGCTCTTTCAAAGAACACATTGCAAAGAGAACCAAAACAGCATGATGCTAGCACCCCCTACTGAAAATAATCCAACCCTCCTACCCAAAACCGACTTGGGGACAACAGTGCCAATCTCAGCCCTCTCTCTGCTGGATAGAGGCAGCACTCTGCTCTTCAGTGCCACCCTGGCATGACTTAAAGTTATTCGATGTGTTGTAACACGTCTCGTCAAGGGCCAAACGATGTGCAGTCACCCCAACAATGAAAGAACTACTCTGTCCCTCCATCCGGGCCTGTATCTCATTCAAGACCAGATGCAGAACTTAGAAGGCCTTCTGAAATGGCACCACATCCCTGGTGGTTCCCTACAGCGTCTATAGGGCTGCATCAGTAACTAATACGGCTTGGATAACCAATAGTCACCACTGGACTGTTATTTGGACGGAGTTATTGTTTTAAAGACATAGCTCCACTTCCGCACAAATTGTGCAAGTCTGGGCACCCGGTATCTAATTAATCCGAAATGTCCTACATAAGCGCATCTGTCTCGAAGCATCCATTCATAATTCAATGTTTATAAAATGAAGCTAAGCGAGGTTCCCCGTCGTTTCCTCCTCTGGAAGGAAGACATTATGTACTCAAGGGTGCAATTTAAAAAGAAATTGGCCCAAATCGACTCCATGTGAAATGCCAGCTTGTGATGTTCAGCTGGCTTGATGGCTTCATGAGAAATGTCAGACAAAGGAAGGGCTGGAAGTAGAACATGCCACTCCTGTAAATCCAAATATGCATTCAACAAAGCAAGGCTGACTCGATTTCTAAAATGCACATTTTCAATAAAAGTTTACTGGTTGGAAAAGCACATGCCCTTCATTTCTTGCATTTAAACGTTTGATTAAAATCCACAGTTTGTAACATAATATAAACATGTAGCTACTTTTGTCTAAAACCTGTCAAAAGCTAGTCACTAGAAGCCCTGCACTGCATTAACGTTCTATAGTGCATATATAGAAGTGCTGATGGGTAGCTCTCAATGAAAGAGTTCTTTCCACCAAAGTGAGACAAACATAGAATGGGAGCAAAGCTCGAATTGTTTATGACGTCACTGGAGCCCCAAGGTGTAAAACTCTACATTCCAGACAACTCCCCATGTAAAATTGTGCGCTGTGATGTCACTCACACAACCCAAATTCTGAATCCTTGTTCAGATCGGAAGAGCATTGGGGTAGAAGTCATAGGGGAGCCATAAACGACATGGCCTTCCTTCCCTTCCCTCCCCTAAAAGTGTTGGGCTTCCGGCCACTGGGACCAGCACCTTAAAACAGGGGCGGCTCCTCCGTTTGAGCGGAGGAGCGTCGCCTCACTTAAAAATCCTCCCAAAGCCCTGAGTTGAAAAATAAAATGTTAAATCATTACCATTTTATTTTTCATCCTCCCGTTCTGAACCGAGCGTCAGGACGGGGGCGGGGCTGCTGCTGAATAACTGTAGTAGGGAAGAGGGTGGGTTTGTATGTGCACTTTTCAAAGTGCGCATGTCCCATTAGCCGGCCGTCTTGAGACGGCTAGTCAGACATGCGTACTTTAAAACCTCTAACTCAACTGTCTTAAGACAGCTGGGTTAGAGCAAGTGTAGGCCTCCAGAGTGCTGTGGAGCGCCGAGTGAGGCTGCTCCTTCCAATGAGGGCGCCTCTCTCACAGCATGAAAGCAGCACCAGGATTGGTCTAAGGAGTTTCCTGGTGGCCGAGCTGCAGTTGCGAGAGGTCCGGAGCAGGAGTAAGGTAAGTTTACTTATTTTTTTATTTTAAGTTTATATGTGTGGGCGCCTGTTTATTTGTATATTTTTTTTATTTTATTTGAGTGCGCTCACCCCCCCGTTGATGCGAGCCGCCACTCCTTAATTACTGTGAGCAACTGATCTTCCTATCCCATCTGTAACGATGAGCACCAGTTTCCATCCCTGTTTCACTCATAACAATAGCGATGTTTACAGAGCTAAGCCATGAGCTCCTGACGCCCTCTTCCCATCATTTATTTTATTGTATCTATCTAGTTCTACGAGGGTTCGGCGGCTGCAAAGGGCTGCAGAGCGGCTTGCTCCCTTTTTGTGCCCTGACATGCACTTTTCCTCTTTTTTTTACTTTAAATGTATTTACCATTCTAACATGGCTATATGCTATGATATCAGAATGGTAAATAAAAATAGCCGCCATGTGTTACCATATGCGCGCACGCACACATCACAACATTCATGCATGTGTCATGACACACGCTTGAGTATGAGTAAGGATGCGTGTGTGCATATTGGTGGCCATATTGAAAGACTGTCTTGATGAATGAGTACACATCACAACACTCATGCATGTGTCATGACGCACGCTTGAGCATGAGTAAGGATGCACGTGGGCATATTGGTGGCCATCTTGAAAGACTGTCTTGATGAATGAGTTTGCAAGTGATTGGCAAAAAGCACTGACAAATCCAGTAGTTCAAACTTATTAACCCATGCTTGTGTTTTTTTGTACCAAGTCTGCAATATTTCCCAATAACATGCGCACTTGTTGCAATGGGGCTTCAGTTTAATGTATTACATAAAGACGTGAGCTTGGCACTCAGCCTTCCGTGTGCATGTCTTTACTTGGTGAGGCATTTAGGGTTCCTGAGTCCATTCAATGCTACGCAGGTACTAATTTGTGTAGTATTTATTTAGGAACATGACTGCTACCCCATTGCAATGGCAGTGTGATGCTCTTGAAGGCCCTCAGGTGGGTACCACAGCTAGTGTACCCAAAAGATTATTACTAACTGTTAGACCTGGCACCATTGGCGTGGGTCTCCCTTCCATTTTTTGCTGTTGCCTCTTATGTTTTGCTGGTTTTAGATGCTTTTGGGCACTGTGCCACTGCTGTTCAGTGCCACAGTGCAAGTGCTCCCTATGGTAAATTGATGTATGGATTAGTGACTCCATGATTGGCTTGATTGGTTTACTTGTCAGACCCTAGTACAGTGCATTGCGTGTGCCTAGGGCTTGTAAATCCAATACTGCTGGTGGGCTTGCAGCACTGGTTGTGCCACCCACCGGAGCAGCTTGTAAAGTGTGTCTCAGGCCTGCCATTGCAGGGCCTATGTGCAGTCTGGTACTGCCATGTTGACTGGGCAAGTGCACCCACTTGCCAGTCCCTAAACCTTCCCTTTTATACATATTAGTCACCCCTAAGGTAGGCCCAAGGGCAGGGTGCATTGTGGGTAAAAGGTAGGACATGCCCTGATGTGTGTGGCATGTCCTAATAGTGAATTACAGCCATTTTCGTTTTTCACTATTGCAAGGCTACCTGTTCCCCATAGGCCAGAATGGGCAGTTAGATTATTACATCTTATAATCCTAACTGACTCAGGGAACCAGGTCAGGTAGAAATTCGAGTTTAGTATGCCTGAACTCAGAATGATAAAATACATCTTTTAGTAAAGTTGGTTTTAACATTCTGTGTTTGAAAATACCACTTTTAGAAAGTGGGTATATTCTTGCCTAACTATCCAAGCCTGCCTCTGCTAGGTTGTGTATTCCTTGTCTGGAGTTTGAGTGACAGGGGCTGGGGGCTTCCAGGAGACAGGGTGAGTCAGCACAGGGCTGAATAGAGAGGTCTGCATGCAGATAGGAGGGAGGAGTTGCACCTGGGACCTGAATAGGGCTGTGCCTTTCCTCCACAATGCTGGCTCCACCTCCTGTGGTGTGTCTGATGTCCCTGGCCTACACTGTGAAAGGAAAGAAGGAGTCTTGTCAACAAAGTGCTCCAGGACTGACCAGAACTGGTTTGGACTAGGCAAAGGCCTCTCTGCCTTCAGAGAACAAAGAGAAACTGTGTATAAAAAGGGGGACCCAGACCCAAGAACTTTAGATCACTTCTGGGAATCAAGACGAACCTTTGCTGAGGAGAAGAACCAGGAAGCTGAAGGAGGAGACTACCCCTGTGCTGTGTGTTTGGGGGGTTGGCCTCCAGTGGTTGCTTCATTGCCAAAGAAAGGAGAAAAGGACTGAGTGTGCTTTCTATCAACTTGAAGAAGAATCTCCAAGGGCTTGAACTAGAGCTTGCCTCCTGCCTGAAGTCTCAGGGATACAAGACTTCACCAACCAGCTCCCCCCTGAATTCCCTTGCTGGGAATTGAAGTGCCTGCTGTTGTGCTGGGCCTTCTGAGAGACTGCATGTCGCTGGGAGCTGGAAGCGCAACGCAACGACGAGAAGTGTGTTGCCGCCGCAGCCGCTGTCATCGCATCGCCGAGGAAGCGAGACGCCGCTGCCGCTGTCATCATCGCATCGCCGAAGAGCGGCGCATCGCCGGAGAAGCGGGACGCTGCCACAGAGGTCCTCGTCGCATCACCGGAGAAGCGCGTCGCAGGGCCTGTCGCGGCTCCAAAGATCATCGAGTCGCCGCACGGCCGTCTGGCGTGCACGCATCACACCAACATTGTCGCATCGCAGCCAAGACGCCATTTTGTCGCATCGCACCGGAGAAGAGTATCGCATCGAGGTGCCATCTTGTCGCATCGCACCGGAGAGCAGTAAGAAACCGACGCATCACCTCCCCACACAGTAAGGAAGCGAGCATCAACTCCCCTGCGCAGCAGTAAGGAACCGACGCATCCACTCCCCTGAGTGTAAGGAACCGACGCATCACCTTCCCTACGACCCTTTTGTTTTCTTTGCGTTACGCATTCAAGGTACATTGAGAGTAAAGTGTCGCATCTACAACTTGAGAGAACTGAGCTATTTTATAACATTTTAAAGTCTATTTATGAGTACAGTATTGTGGATTTTTGTCGTTTGGTCTTGTGTTAAGTCTATGTAAAAATACTTATTTTTATAATACAACCTGTGTGGTGTCCATCTGTAGTGTTGTCACTGTATTACTGTATGTGTTCACAAATGCTTTACACACTGCCTCTGAGATAAGCCTGCCTGCTCGTGCCAAGCTACCAAGGGGGTGAGCAGGGGTTATTTTAGGAGTGTAGCCCCTTACCCTGACTAGACGCAAGGGTCCCTATTTGTCACAGGTACCTACCTATGCCAACTAGAGACCCCCAAATCTAACATTGGTGGCAGCGGTGAGGATTTGGACTTGCATTTGTGATTCATATACAGTGATTGGTGTACACTACTAGTGAGTGCAGACCATAACGCAACCACATACTTTTGAGAATTTTTCCTTGGAACTTCTTTTCTATTTTTGATTCTTGAGAACTGCCAGTCTTTTTGCCACCATGAGCAAGTCAGCATCCATAGTATCTGTAGACATCATATTGGAAGAAGAGAGAATTGATACTTACACTGTGCCTTATCTCAAAGCTTTGTGCAAGAAATTTAAAATCTCTGTGAAAGGCCTCACCAGGAAAGAGGAATACCAGAAGGCGCCGAGGGCCTGGGTAGAATCTAGGAATGCCAGTGAGCATCCTGAGGAGCCAGTAATGGAGGCAGAGGATTTAACTGAGCAACTTGAGGGGCCAGTGGGCCCAACTGGAGGGAAAGCACCTTCAGGAGCGGGCAGCAGTGTTTCTTCCAAGGGATTGTCCCCAGGAGAGCTGGAGGACAGAGCAAGGGAGAGGATGCATAAATTGGAGCTAGCTAGGCTCAAAATGGATGGTCAGAAAGACATAGAGAGCAAGAAAATAGAGCTTGGGATGGAATTAGAAATGAAGAAGTTAGCCTTAGAGGAAAAGAGAATGCATTTTGAGCATGAGAGAGGATTGAGGGAATTGGAACTCAAGGCCAAAAAGTTAGAGGTTCCTCCCTCTGGTGGCAGCACACCGCCAGTGCATGTAGAAGCAAGAACCTACATTCCCAAAGATGTAGTTAAAGATTTCCACAAGAATGAGGATATTGGTCAGTGGTTTAGGGCTTATGAAGCTGCAATGTTGGCCCACCGGGTCCCTGAGAAGAATTGGGGAGCGAGGTTGTGGGGCCGCTTTGTTAGTGATGGGAGGGACACTTTGTTGGATTTGCCTACAGAGGAGCAGATGTCCTATACCCACATGAAGGGAGCCCTAATGTCCAGATTTGGTTTGACCCCAGAGCTATACAGACAAAGGTTTAGAAATTGCAAAAAACTGGAGTCTACCACTTGGGTGGAATATGTGTCTTTCTTTTGCAGAGCATTGGATGGTTGGGTGAAGGGTAGCAAAGTGGATAATTTTGAGGCGCTCTATGATTTGCTTGCATGGGAGCACTTGTCAAATAACTGTTTTCCAGAGCTACGCCAGCATCTTATTGATAGCAAGCTGACTAACCCTAGGAAGCTTGCTGAGGAGGCGGACCGCTGGGTGAGCACCCGGGTCCAGAAGGGTCATGTGGGAGTCTTCGCCAAAGGTGGGCAGGGTCCCCAGCAGAAGAGTGGGGGGGACAAGGGTAAACAGAGGGAGTTCCAGAAAGGGCCCCAAAGTAATCCCCAAGGGAACCAAGGGAAAGGTTCCCAGCCTCCCCCTGAGAAGAAGGCAGTGGCCCCGACAGATAAGCCTGTTCACAAGGGGCCCAAGACCTGTTTTAAGTGTGGTCTAGTAGGCCACTGTTCTTATGATGCTAGATGTCCCTTGTATGGGAAGACAGCACCCACTGGTGCACCACCCCGGCAGTTGGCTAGTGTAGCCCTGGGGGAGGAGAAGGGTGCCCAAGATGGGTGGGGTCCCGCAGAGATGTCCCTTGTCTCTTTAGGAGACTGTGAGGTGGCCCCAGGACCCAGCTGCCTGATAACACTAAAAATACAGGCAGTGGGTGACCATCAATGGCAAGAGGGTGGAAGCTCTTAGAGACACCGGAGCCAGTGTGACAGCTGTCAGTTGTCGGTTGGTGTCTGAAGAGCAGGTAGTCCCCAATGCATTTTACCCAGTTGTTGCCGCTGACAACACAGAGAGCCACTGCAAGGTGGCACAGGTTCCCTTTGAGTGGGGGGGTCTCAGGGACTCTTCAAGTAGCTGTGAGGCCAGCCATGCATGTTGAATGTCTGTTAGGTAACGATTTGGAGAGCTCCCCTTGGGCTAAGGTGGAGCGGAGAGCTCATTTAGAGATGTTGGGTTTGCCTGAGTGGGCCTGCGTGACCACTCGGTCTATGGCAGCCAGTAAGGGTGTTCAAGAGGACCTGGAGCCTGAGAAAATGGCCCAGGTGCCTGCCTTAAAGAGAAGAGGTAGGGGGCACGGGAAACCGGCCCCTGAGATTCCCACGGCCCAGGAGGAGGCGGACCCTGAGGGGGATGCCCTGGAGCCTACCGGGGAAGATATTGCTGAACTGGGAGACCTGCCTGAGCTGACCCATTGGCAGCAGGAAGGAGGTCCCTCCAGGGAAGAGTTCTGTGAGGAGCAGAACAAGTGCCCTTCTCTTGTGGGTTTGCGGCAGCAGGCTGCAAACCAGGCAGCAGGTGATCAGTCTGGATCACATTGGATCTACTGGGAGAATGGTCTCCTGTATAGTGAGCCTAAGGTTGCTGAGCCTAGGTCAGCCCGTGTGCTGGTGGTACCCCAGTGCTTCAGAGCCTTCCTACTGGGGCTGGTTCATGATGTGCCTTTAGCAGGACATTTGGGGCAGGACAAGACCTTTGAAAGGCTTGTCACCCACTTTTATTGGCCCCAAATGCGCAAGAGTTCAGACACTCATTGCAAGACCTGTCAGACTTGCCAGGCAAGTGGAAAGAGTGGGAGGAAGCACAAAGCTCCTCTCCAGCCATTCCCTGTGGTCAGCACCCCCTTTGAAAGGGTGGTCATTGACATTGTGGGGCCTCTGGATCCCAAGACAGCCATGGGCAACAGGTTCATCCTGGTCTTGGTGGACCATGCCACCCGGTACCCGGAAGCCATCCCTCTCAGGACAGTGACGGCCCCCGTGGTGGGACGTGCACTGATGGGGATTTTCTCCCGCGTGGGGTTTCCCAGAGAGGTGGTGTCAGACCGAGGTACCAACTTCATTTCTAAGTATATGAAGTCCCTGTGGCAGGAGTGTGGTGTAACCTACAAGTTCACCACTCCTTACCACCCCCAAGGTAATGGGCTGGTTGAGAGATTCAACCGGACCCTCAAAGGCATGATTATGGGTCTTGAGGAACCTATGAGGCGTAAGTGGGACGTCCTCTTACCATGCCTGCTGTTTGCATACCGTGAGGTGCCACAGAAATCTCTAGGGTTCAGTCCCTTTGAGCTTCTCTATGGTCACCCAGTGAGAGGACATTTGAGTTTTGTCAAGGAAGGCTGGGAGCAATCTCCCAGGAAACCTCCCCAGGATGTATATAGCTACATGCTGGCCTTCCGGAACCAAACTAGGTGATTCAGAAAACTCGCTGAGGCGAATCTGGAAGCCAGCCAGGAGGAGATGAAGCAGTGGTACGACCAGAATGCCACTCTGGTTGAGCTTCAGCCTGGTCAGAAAGTGTGGGTCATGGCCCCAGTGGAGCCCTGTGCGCTCCAGGATAAGTGGACCGGACAATTTGAGGTGGTGGAGCGCAAAAGTCCGGTTACCTACTTGGTGGACTTGCGGTCTCCCAGGAACCCCTTGCGGGTCCTGCATGTCAACCGCCTGAAGCCCCACTTAGAGAGGTCCGAAGTGGGCATGCTCCTAGCAACAGATGCTGGAATGGAGGAGGAGACTGAGCCTCTTCCTGACCTCCTGTCTGCAATAGAGCAAGATGGGTCAGTGGATGGAGTGAACCTCTCTTCCACCCTGACCCCTGAGCAGCAGAATGACTGTCACCAGTTGCTGGGACAGTTTTCTGACCTGTTCTCCCTGATTCCCAGTGTTACTGATTGGTGCGTCCATGATGTAGACACTGGGGACAGTCCTCCTGTCAAGCACAAAACTTAGAGGGTGACTGGCAGGGTGAGAGCTTGCATCAAGGAGGAGGTCTCCAAGATACTTGCGTTGGGGGTGATTGAGTCCTCTAACAGTCCTTGGGCCAGCCCAGTGGACTTGGTCCCAAAGGCTGCCGCACCGGGTGTCTCACCAGAGCTGAGGTTCTGTGTGGACTACCGAGGGCTCAATTCAGTCACCAGGACTGACGCGCACCCCATCCCCAGAGCTGATGAGCTCATTGATCGGTTAGGGGCTGCCCGGTACCTCAGCACGTTTGACTTAACGTCTGGGTACTGGCAGATCGCCTTGACTGATGGGGCAAGAGAGAGGTCAGCATTCTCCACACCAGATGGGCACTACCAATTCCGGGTTATGCCCTTTGGGATGAAGAATGCCCCTGCCACCTTTCAGAGGTTGGTCAACCAGGTGTTGGCTGGACTGGAAGAGTTCAGTGCTGCCTACCTGGATGATATTGCAGTGTTCAGCGCCAGTTGGGAAGAACATCTGCGCCACCTCTGGGAAGTGTTGATGGCACTGCGGAGAGCAGGCCTCACGATCAAGGCGAGTAAGTGCCAGATCGGGCAGGGTTCTGTGGTGTACTTGGGACACCAGGTTGGGAGCGGCCAGGTGGCGCCCCTACAGCCCAAGATTGAGACCATCCTGACTTGGGAACCCCCAAGACCCAGACAGAGGTGAGAGCCTTTTAGGACTCACCGGGTATTACAGGAGGTTTGTCAAGGGGTATGGCAGCATTGTTGCACCCTTGACAGAGCTGACTTCCAGGAAGCAGCCCAAGAGAGTGATTTGGACTGACACCTGTCAGAGAGCTTTTGATGCCCTGAAGACTGCCATGTGCACGGCGCCCGTGCTCCATGCACCCAACTTCTCAAAAGAGTTTATTGTGCAAACAGACGCTTCAGAGCATGGTGTGGGGGCTGTTCTATCACAGATTAATGAGGAGGGCCTAGACCAACCTGTAGCCTTCATCAGTAGGAGGTTACTTCCACGGGAACAGAGGTGGAGTGCAATTGAGCGTGAGGCATTTGCTGTGGTCTGGGCACTGAAGAAGTTGAGACCATACTTGTTTGGGACTCACTTCCGGGTTCAGACAGACCACAGGCCCCTCAGATGGTTGATGCAGATGAGGGGTGAGAATCCAAAGCTGTTGAGGTGGTCCATATCCCTACAGGGGATGGACTTTGCGGTGGGACACCGCCCTGGTACAGAACACGCCAATGCTGATGGTCTGTCCAGATTTTTCCGCCTTAGTGATGAGAACTCCCCGGAGGTAGGGTAGTTCTCCCCACATTTCAGCTGGAGGGGACACGTGTTAGACCTGGCACCATTGGCGTGGGTCTCCCTTCCATTTTTGCTGTTGCCTCTTATGTTTTGCTGGTTTTAGATGCTTTTGGGCACTGTGCCACTGCTGTTCAGTGCCACAGTGCAAGTGCTCCCTATGGTAAATTGATGTATGGATTAGTGACTCCATGATTGGCTTGATTGGTTTACTTGTCAGACCCTAGTACAGTGCACTGCGTGTGCCCAGGGCTTGTAAATCCAATACTGCTGGTGGGCTTGCAGCACTGGTTGTGCCACCCACCGGAGCAGCTTGTAAAGTGTGTCTCAGGCCTGCCATTGCAGGGCCTGTGTGCAGTCTGGTACTGCCATGTTGACTGGGCAAGTGCACCCACTTGCCAGTCCCCAAACCTTCCCTTTTATACATATTAGTCACCCCTAAGGTAGGCCCAAAGGCAGGGTGCATTGTAGGTAAAAGGTAGGACATGCCCTGATGTGTGTGGCATGTCCTAATAGTGAATCACAGCCATTTTCGTTTTTCACTATTGCAAGGCTACCTGTTCCCCATAGACCAGAGCGGGCAGTTAGATTATTACATTTTATAATCCTAACTGACTCAGGGAACCAGGTAGAAATTCGAGTTTAGTATGCCTGAACTCAGAATGATAAAATACATCTTTTAGTAAAGTTGGTTTTAACATTCTGTGTTTGAAAATACCACTTTTAGAAAGTGGGTATTTTCTTGCCTAACTATCCAAGCCTGCCTCTGCTAGGTTGTGTATTCCTTGTCTGGAGTTTGAGTGACAGGGGCTGGGGGCTTCCAGGAGACAGGGTGAGTCAGCTCAGGGCTGAATAGAGGGATATGCATGCAGATAGGAGGGAGGAGTTGCACCTGGGACCTGAATAGGGCTGTGCCTTTCCTCCACAATGCTGGCTCCACCTCCTGTGGTGTGTCTGATGTCCCTGGCCTACACTGTGAAAGGAAAGAAGGAGTCTTGTCAACAAAGTGCTCCAGGACTGACCAGAACTGGTTTGGACTAGGCAAAGGCCTCTCTGCCTTCAGAGAACAAAGAGAAACTGTGTATAAAAAGGGGGACCCAGACCCAAGAACTTTAGATCACTTCTGGGAATCAAGACAAACCTTTGCTGAGGAGAAGAACCAGGAAGCTGAAGGAGGAGACTAACCCTGTGCTGTGTGTTTGGGGGTTGGCCTGCAGTGGTTGCTTCATTGCCAAAGAAAGGAGAAAAGGACTGAGTGTGCTTTCTATCAACTTGAAGAAGAATCTCCAAGGGCTTGAACTAGAGCTTGCCTCCTGCCTGAAGTCTCAGGGATACAAGACTTCACCAACCAGCTCCCCCCTGAATTCCCTTGCTGGGAATTGAAGTGCCTGCTGTTGTACTGGACCTTCTGAGAGACTGCGTGTCGCTGGGAGCTGGAAGCGCGACACAACGACGAGAAGCGTGTCGCCGCCGCAGCCGCTGTCATCGCATCGCCGAGGAAGCGAGACGCCGCTGCCATCATCGCATCGCCGAAGCGCGGTGCATCGCCGGAGAAGCGGGACGCTGCCACAGAGGTCCTCGTCGCATCACCGGAGAAGCGTGTCGCAGGGCCTGTCGCGGCTCCAAAGATCATCGAGTCGCCGCACGGCCGTCGGGCGTGCACGCATCACACCAACGTTGTCGCAACGCAGCCAAGATGCCATTTTGTCGCATCGCACCGGAGAAGAGTATCGCATCGAGGTGCCATCTTGTCGCATCGCACCGGAGAGCAGTAAGAAACCGACGCATCACCTCCCCACACAGTAAGGAAGCGAGCATCAACTCCCCTGTGCAGCAGTAAGGAACCAACGCATCACCTTCCCTGCGACCCTTTTGTTTTCTTTGCGTTACGCATTCAAGGTACATTGAGAGTAAAGTGTCGCATCTACAACTTGAGAGAACTGAGCTATTTTATAACATTTTAAAGTCTATTTATGAGTACAGTATTGTGGATTTTTGTCGTTTGGTCTTGTGTTAAGTCTATATAAAAATACTTATTTTTATAATACAACCTGTGTGGTGTCCATCTGTAGTGTTGTCACTGTATTACTGTATGTGTTCACAAATGCTTTACACACTGCCTCTGAGATAAGCCTGCCTGCTCGTGCCAAGCTACCAAGGGGGTGAGCAGGGGTTATTTTAGGAGTGTAGCCCCTTACCCTGACTAGACGCAAGGGTCCCTATTTGTCACAGGTACCTACCTATGCCAACTACAGACCCCCAAATCTAACACTAACTACTTGGGATATGGTAAGGGACTGTCTAGAGAGCACATAAGTTGAGTCTGGGCAGGGGTGGCAGTAGAGCTTTATTTGCGGCGGGTCTCCAAGGTTAAAAACTGACCTTGACATGGGTCCTTAACTTTACAGGCAAAAACTACTGATTATTTACCCAACAAAGACCACTTACGTTTCACATCTTTTACTTCATCTAGCAATACCTACAAGTATTTCTTTTTCCAAAAGTCTAATTTCTGTATTTTTTCATGCATACTGTGAACTTAATCACCTGTAAGTGTCTGGGTGTGTTCAGCTTGTGGGTGGGTGTTCTTGGCGGGCGACAAGTGATACTTTCAGATTCGAGGCTAAAAGTAGTACAAGTTTCTCACAGTGCTTGTCACTACATCAAAAAGGTGTTCAGACTACATGCACATCTCATCCTTGGCGTTGACAGAGCATATAGAGCAATGGTCACATTCATTCTAATTGTAATATAGCCTTAAAGCCTGCTGCTGAGGGCTATACCGGTTGTTAAAGGCCCTGAACCAGAGTTATAGGGCTGAGCCGCAGGCAAGGGCCAATAACAAGGTGGAGGACCTTAAACATCCAGGCAGAAGGGGTATAAGCCTATTGGGACATTCCACCAACAGAGGGTACAATGTTGTAAATTAAAAAAGGAGAAACATAGAGACAAACATTGGAATGTTGTTGCAGAAGGCCTAAACAAGCCATTATTGGCCCGTAGCTACTCCATTGTCTTCAGTGGAGCACCCAACACTCCAATGTTTTAACTAGCATTATGTGAATTGTGTGAAGGAGATATACACAGCACCAAAGGAAAAGAAAATGTTATGTTCACAGGTGAGAGAGGGTATGATGAAGGGGAGGTGTTGCAAGGAAGTACACAAAGAAGGGTAGTGGAAAAAGAGTGGTGAAGAGGAAGGAGATGATGCGTGAGATGTGGAGATGGTTGATTTCAGAAATATTTGGGGAGAAAAAGGGCACAGGTGTCAAACAGAGTGAGTGACTGCAGAGGAAAGTGATGCTAAGGGGAGAACAGGACCGAAGACCACAGCCCTTTCCACAGACGTTAGTAATATTTAATTCACTGTCTCATATTTTAAGAATTGGAACATTTTCAATTATAATAATTCACAAAAAGTTATTGCTGTTACCCTTTCTTTATTACTGCTAACATGCATTGGTAGAGCCAAATTGGCTGACTTGTTTTAGACATATGTCTGTCATTGTGTGATATGTTTGAATGTAGTCACAGAACACTCACAGAGAGAGACCCAAGTACTGGCCAGGTGTCTTGCTGGGTGAAACACAGGATTTTAAGTCACGTGTTTTAATCCATGCCTTTACTTATTTAGGTTACACCTCTTGTAAAGGATTCATAGTTATGATTCTTAGGCCTCATGTGTTTTGCATACATCCCCATCGTTTCCAACACAGTTAAAGCACTGGGTGGCAGTACCTGGCAGGCAATGATTGGCAGAGTGCATGCAGGGTAGTGGCTTTGTACGGATGACGTCATAAGGAATGTTTGTTTTCTGCGAGTGAAAGCAGCTTGTTCTGTTTTATTCAGTTATGGCGATGGCTGCATTGCGTTCTTGTAAATATGCCCTTCTACCCCACACATAACTGCCAAGTTTCCAAGGTCCATGCGTGATGTGCTGTTCCTGTCCAGGTTTTTTTCTTTGAATTCTGGGAACTGTAGTCCTGTTTTGTAACAAAATAAACAAGACTACAATTCCCAGAATCTAAAGAAAAAGCACATCATGGATTGACCTGGAGAACTTGGCAGGACTGCACACACTAATAACCTGCCTAGCACCAGGACCGGGCGTGTGTACCACCCACTTCAGGTCAGCAGCAACACCACAACCCCACCCATGAAAGTGGGAGAAAGCAGGATGAGACAAAGGGAAAAACAAGAAAACCAAGAATTAGTTTTTCACATATGAGCGCACCTGGTTTGAGGTGACAACTTCACTCTATGTCTTCACGGACACTGTTTCGAATCCTGGACTTTTTAAACTACAAATCATTGCTTTAAGGTGTGCTAGTTTACTTGCCTCAATGGAAGCAAACCAAGGGCCCCATCTAGAGCCCCATTTACAATAGAATGGCGCGGCGCAGTGCTGCAAGCATTTTTGCAGGGCCTTGCTGCGTCATTCTAAAAGTGCAGGAATGTGCTGTATTTACAAGACTAGGGTGCATACCTGTACTGACCCCTTTCACCTGCGCTAAAAAGCAGACTAGTGCCAACGCAGGCATCCTTGCACCATGTTGCAAGGGTGCCTGCGTTACACGGTTGATTGATTTTGTGCCGGAAGGGACTCCTTTCTGCACAAAATCATTCAATGGAGGTGATTTCCTCCTTCTATGTGTGCTGTAGAATGTAGCACACATAGAAAGACGAAAAACGAGGATAAATAAGGATATTTCTCCTCGTTGCGCCTCCCTAACGCCACTCCTGTCGTGGCGTTAGAATCTGGCGCATTCCTAGGTTTACGATTCCTCGTAAACCTGGGAATGCTTCAGATTCCATGGGTGTTGTGTGGGAACACCCACAGCAACACCCATGGAATGCCCCTTTCACGCAGTGTTCTGCATGAAAGGGGCACTCATTTACAAGGCCATTAAAAGCCACTTAAAGTGGCTTTGCGTGGCCATGTAAATATGCTGCGGCACATTGCGCCATCGGAGCGTTAAAAAAGTGCCACTCCGGCAACGCAAACGTGCCGCTATGGCCTTGTAAATGAGGCCCTTAGAGTTACAGGTTGCGCCATCACAAACGTGGTGGATATCCCGCCCGCCTACTTACAAGCACATTATTTTCTATGGCATCTTGTAGTAAGATGGGCAGAATGCCCGCCATGTTTGTGACGGAGTAAGCCACCCCTTCAAACTTTAATTCAAGCCTCTAGACTAGAACACCCAGAATGCATTAGGTTGCAACAGGAAAGCCCAGGACTGGAAACAGTGTCGATAATGAGATGGAGTTAGGCGGTCACCCTAATCTGATTAGACCTCGAGAGGTCTCTTGTGCGGCGTTTCAGCTCCACTCGCCTTCTTCAGGGCATCTAGGCACCTATTGGAATTAGCTTGAGTGTGACAGGGCGAGTCATCATCTCCCTTGTTTAAATAATCACCAGCTTCCTGTTGGGAGACGGCAAAGAGGACCAATAAACAAGCAGCGCGGGAGGTTGTGTGACTTTAGAGTGTTAGTCATATCCTATCGCTCGTACTCTGACGTCAACACTGTCCCTAAATCAGGTTTATCAGCTGCAGATATCTCAAAATGACACCCGCTGTGGTATTATAAATCTCGAAATTATCAGGTGCATTTCTAAGGCAACCCATGCTATACTCCGGCAGCTGGTGACGGAAGCACTGATCATTGACTGAGGTCTGTGGTATACATCACCTTCCTCATGGAGGCCCACTGGAAACATACAAGAACAGCACATTGCATTTTACCAGCTCTGCCTGCAAAGTATAACATTGTTCTACAGTGAAGGGCACAGCGTCCGCCGCACAAGCACCCACGTGTGGCCACGTCCTTTTGTACATTGTTAGAACATCCAGGCACAGAAACAGTAGGCTGACTTTGGGGTGATAGACTGATGCCTGGTTGTGAGTCATGAGTCTCTCCATACTCTGCCTGTGTTCTCCATTCAAAAAGTATCTACCTTTCAGGTATAATGTTTGGTATTAATGATCATTTGGTTTTTAAAGGCTGATCTTGAAAAGAGTTTACCCTGTTTAGCACATCTGGAAATTAATTGGTGTTTCTCACTTCCCAGAGTCTTGTGGAAATGCATGAAAACCTGACTTCTTAATTATTAAATGTCTATAACTCCAGGTTTTATAGCAAAGTTATGTTAGTCCTACAGCGCCAAGAGGATTATGCGTATGAGCACTTTATAAATGTCACATACCATATTAGTGGTAGAGAGAAACAGTCAATGACTGTCTCTGCCTTAAGCAGAGCTCTCTCTTTCATTTGGATTCAAAGCAGAGAATGTTAGATGGAGCCCCGCACTCTCCGTTGCCATTAAGAAACTGGAACATATTTACAGAATAGAGGGAGTGTGTGTCTGTGTGTGTCAGTGTGTGTGTGCATGTGTGTGCATGCGTCTGTGTGCCTGTGTCTGTCTGTGTGGGGGTGGGGGTGCCTGTGTGTGTGTTTCTGTGTTTTGTCTCTTTGTGTGTGTGTTTTTGTGTGTGAGAGAGTGTGTGTGTGGGTGTTTTGGGGCAGGAGGGTAATATTTTCATGGGAGTCTTTTAGTGTTGTATTATTTTATTTGTTATATTGTAATGTTGTAATGCTGTACTGTATTTCTCCAGTGTTGTAGTAGTACAGCTATCAGATAGTGTGGTACTCTCATGCCATTGTATTGTGATAAGCATTTAGTGCTGCAGAACTGCCTTGTTGTAATTGTAACTGTGCAGCGTGGTACTTGTCTCTTGTTGTAGTGTTGTACTAGTAGTTCTGGAGTTTTAGTTGTACTTATGTTGTTTTTGCTGTACGTACTGTGTTGCATACGGCAGTGTTATGGGAGCATCGTAACTAATGTTGTTGTTTTTAGCAGCGATTTCCAACCGGTAGCTTGGGAGCTGTTGGTAGCTCGCCAGTGCCCTGGAAGTAGTACCCTAGAGTGCAGCCAAGCACAATACTTTAGAGGGTTCACCCATGTTGACGAAAGCAGCGCTACACATCCCTGTATCCTTGGAGTGACCTCCTGATAAAACAAGCCCACACTGTCACAGAGTGCAGTACCTGCAACATGGCCACCTGTCTCCACTCTCAATTTAGACTGGAGAATGGTCCCTTGGCAAGCCCACTCTATCAGTCATCTAATGCACGTCAAAAATGGGCCAGAAAATAAGTGCAAGAAATAGCCAGATTGGAGTTGCTAGAGTGTGGGACTGCCAGAGACGCAGTGGAAGTGTGTGAGAACCATACGTTAGTAACCCTAGAGCCAAGGAGAGCATGGTGTTACAGGAGGTGGGAGTGATGTGTACATGTGTATTTGTTTAAATATATCTTCGTACATGTGTATGCATTTATGTATGTGTTGTGTGTGTCTGCTGTTGCGTCCCTCCTTAATATGCATTGTCTCTTCCTGAAAGCCGTTCCTGGTGTCAGGGAACACCAAATGTATCTGGTGCCCCAATATAAGAGGTTTTCTAGTACCAATACATCTATTGCTGAGAATGTTGGCACTGGCATAGTAATGGTACATTATGACATATGCTGGGCATCCTTTTAAGAATTATGGCTGCTAACCATGCCATGTTGTGGGCATGCTTGGCACAATTGTGTCTGTCACATACATAATCACTGCCATTCTTGGAACAATAATATCCGTGGCTGACATGATGTGGTGGTTCTTAGCATTATGGTGGACAGCAATGGCACAATTGTGGCCCTGACTAATAGTGGGTACTCTTGGCATAATGAGGGCATATTTGGCATTATGGTGCCCATCCTTGGCATATGATGATAAAACAAGGGCAAGAGGGTCAGAATCTGTCTACGTGATGCATTTGTACTAGGAAAATCAGAAGCTGACATTTAGACACCATGCATGATATCTGTTTTTCCCCCAGAAAAATATAAGATTTTACGTGCATGTGTTAACTCAAAATGTAAAATTAATTTTGATTGAAAACCATGCATTTTGACAAATTTATATGCTGATGTTTAAAACAAAGGGCCTGGTTTGGCTAAGGGAACCGCCATCGAAATGGCATCATAAACCCCGCTGCCTAGTTGGCGGTCAGCCCGCCGTATTACGACGTTGGCAGTTTGCAGAACAAAAGACCGTCAGAGCACCGCTGCCACTACCAGCTAGGCACCAACTACCTCGACGGCGGCATGGGGAAAGCAGGTGTCAGAGGGTGGTACAGACAAGTTCACCGCCATCGTAATTACGAGTTGGTTTTCTGTTGAGCCGACTGTGGCGGGAAGACTGCCTGCTTCAAGTCGGTGGAATCAAAGGAATTGGGGTGCATACTCACCCATTTCCTTTTCTTACCTTCAGTCTCCCACGTGGATCCCTTCCTCCAGGTCTCCCCTTCACAGCAGCATCCTGACCCCGAAGAAAACGACCCTGTTGGTGATGAAATCCAGGTAAGTCTATTTTGCAGTTTTTACCCATTGACTGGACTGGACACATGTGATCCAGACTCCAGCAATGGTTTTAGGGTTTAGGGGTGAGTGAGTTTAGGGGTTAGTAGTTGATGAGGGAATAGGGTGGTAAATTAAAAACAAAAAAGGGGGGGTTTTGGTGTTCTACCCATTTACGAAAATAGGAGGGTATGAGGTGTCTACCCAATTAAAAAAAAAAATTATATATATATATATATATAAATGTGTGTGTGTGTGAGTATATATATATATGTGTGTGTGTGTGTGTATATATAAATATATTATATATATATATTTTAAATAGGGGTTTCATTTACCTGATATATACTACTTGATATATGCTTACCATTTCGTTGTAAAGGCATGCGGGGTAACGGCATAAAGGCATATGTGTAGTAAAGCCCTGCGTGGTAAAGGCAATGTATGGTAAATGCATTGCATGGTAAATGCATTGCGTGGTAAAGGATGTGTGGTAGAGGTATGCATAGTAAAGGTATTGGTTGTTATGTAACCACCCATATGTACTAATAGATCCGCCTCACCAGAGGTCCGCTAGGGGACCTTTTGTCATTCTTCTGAGGTTTCTGCTTTTACCACTGACATATGCAAATCTTTGCCCCCTTCATATTGATGGGATAAGTTGAACGTAAGTGTTTATCTTTTTAAATTTACTTTACATTTTTTAGAGTTCACATGATTTCTAGTTAACACATTTTACTCTCTTCATTAATAGCTGGTTTTACATTATTTCTGTCTTCAGTGTATTGTTGTTTGAAATGTTGTTACGTCACACACACCCCTTGCATATCTCTGAAGCTTGGTCAATCCAGCCAGTTTACCAAAGGTTGAACCAGAAGATACCCATAGGGGAAGATTATCTGAGCCTTGTGGGTCACCCTGCTCTTGTTGTGTGATAAGCTAGACACGTCAGAAGTGTGTGTTTGTGGCCTCTCTGTCTCTGTCAGGCAGTCACATGGGTCTCTTACAAAATACGAAGTAAAGAAGCATTGTCAAAGCCAAAGGGTCTGGTTTTGGTTCCCAGCCTTCTGGCTTTGCCAGCCCTTGCTTTGTTTTGGCATGTTTTTCTGCAAAACGTTGTTGTTAGGGGAAGATGCTGGGCCTTCTTCAATCTAAAAACAAAAACAGTGAGTGAAAGTAAAAATATTTTTGGCCTCAAAAAGCATGCATTAGTAGTCTCTAATGCTTGAGGGAACTACTTTGTGCGTGGTTGAGCTGCTTGTGAAAGTGCAGAATGCTGTCACTCACAGTGAAACTAGCTAATGACTAAAGTGGGCTGACCGATGCTCGATGCTGTAGAGGGTGGAAGACATATGTAAAAGTCACAATAACAAACCAATGAATGAAGAGGACTGGCTGAAAGCCCCTATGCATATAATAACATGTTCATAGTTCGCAGGGGATTCTTCAAATTCAGAAAAGCCCCTCATCGATGCGTCATTGCACTAGATATAGGGACTCTTTTTCCCCTTGCATTGTAATAGCAACGCCAAAGACCACAGCTTTGCATACCTTTGGTCAGACTTCTGTTATTACATGGCTCCTACCCTGAGATTCCTATAGAACAGCTCAGCTTCAGTGTCCACAAAGGTTAATGCTTTTCCAATGGAGAGGCCAGAACCAGTGGGTGACACTGCAGGAGCTGGAAAAGACCTTCCCGGCCCCACTTGTTTCCAAAGGCAGTATCCAGTGTCTTCTGGGGAAGGCTGGACTCAGTCCAAGACAAGTAGAACCGCAGGGTGGTCTCCTCGCAGCTCGTGCTGCACTAGTATCTCTTCCATTGCTACATATAAATATGTATGCGTCATTAACAGCGCCAGCACGTGATGCAGGTAGACGCAACCACGCACTATTCTTTTCCATTCAATTTGTACTTGTACAAAAAAGCAGCTTAACCTATAGACGAAGGTTGTATTATAAAATACAAAACTATCACTGAATTATAACATTTTGAATGGTCTGTTATAACATAGATTTTATAATTTGCTGTTAATTCTATAAACATGTTTATCAGTGCCTTAATCTTGTATAATGCGCTGGTAAAGTGGGGGTTCATTCCCAGAAGGGTCCAGCTGCAGGGAAATGGGGCTTAACTGCAGATTGTGCAAGACAGGCAGTGCTGCCCAATCACAATGCATGCAATGCAGTTGACTTGAGTATTGCATGCATACCAGTGATGCAAGATTTAAATCATGTCATTGGATGAGTTTGCTTGCATAGCTCTTACATGTCGGTGTGCGAAGTTACGAATTCTGCTGCCTTGGAATTTTGCATAGAATTTTTATAATTTCTCGTTGCTTTGCTAACTGCACAGCTGCTAAGATTTTTTTTTATTTTTTAAAGATGGTCGGTCATTTGCTGCAGCAAGATAGTTTCCTGACTTGTGGTCATAGTTTCAATCCACACCCACCCCTACTCCTGTTTCACCTTTAACTCTTCTTCAAAGGAAACAGAAGGCACCAACTATTCAACTATGCAAGGTCAAAAGTAATTTTGAGTATGCCCGTGCACATACAGTATGAAGACATGTATGTCTGTTGTTATGGTATACCCTCACTATATTGCACACGATATAACACATGACAAAAATATTGCATCCTTTAAATTGATTTAATCACTGTATCACAAATAGAACTGAATGTTTAGTTAAGAATAGGAACTATATACCTACCTTGACGATGAAGGGGTAATGTTTAGTTAAGAATAAAAAATATATACCTACCTTGATGATTTAGTGGTAATCTTTAGTTAAGAAGATTAAATAGATTCTTACTGTATGATGTTCTTGTCAGGATTAGTTAAGAATAGTAAATATATGCTTACTTGACGATATAGTGGTAAGCGATGCAGTAGATGCAATATTTTGTAGGTTGATATTGTCGCCCTCAATACAGTGACAAACAATCCTCAATTATATAATCTCACTGACTTCACAGCAATGAAAACACATTCAGTATTGGATGAATGTCTGCAAAGGAGCTCAAACATCAAAGCAAGTGTGTACCTGACCACCAGAGGCAGACAGGCTGTTAGACCTGGCATTCTTGGCTTGGTTTCCCCCCTAACATTTTGCATTCAGATCTCCTGTTTTGCTGACTATGTTTTTGATGGCTTTAGGATGCTGCACACTTTACCACTGCTAACCAGTGCTAAAGTGCTTGTGCTCTCTCCTTAAACATGATAAGATTGACTTATACTCAATTGGTACATTTAATTTGCTTGTAAGTCCCTAGTAAGGTGGCAGTACCTGTGCATAGAGCTTGTAAATTACATGCTACTAGTGGGATGTGCCACCCACTTAAGTAGCACATTAAACATACCTCAGGCCTGCCATTGCAGCCTGTGTGTGCAATTTTTAACTACAGTGTCAACCTGACAAAAAAAACCTTTAGCCAGGCCCAAACCTTTCTTCAATACATATAAGTCACCACTAGAGTAGGCTCTGGACAGCCTAGAGGGCAGGATGCAGTGCATTTAAAAAGTTGGACATGTACTTATAACTTTTTCTTGTCCTGGTAGTGAAAAACTCTTAAAGCCGTTTTTCACTACTACAATGCTTACCTCTCCCATAGAATAACATTGGAGCTACCCTATTACATAGTATAAGTGTAATTTCCAAATGGGAACAGGTAACCAGTTCATGTCTGGTGTCTTTGCAAGTGTAATAAAAAATCCTAACTTATGGTGAAGTCTGATTTTAAATTACAATTTTGAAAATGCCACTTTTAGAAAGTTGACATTTTCCTGCCTTAATTATTTGGTGCCTGCAGCCTGCCTCTGGGTCACATGACTGGGTGTAGCTGACAGTTGGGCTATTTGTATTCCTCCTAGACAGCCACACACAATGTAGAGCTTAGATATGACTGAAAGGGCCATTATTGGCAGGATGGGAGGAAGGAGTTGGACCCAGCCCCACTTACACTTGAATAGGCTGTGTTCTGCTTCCACACAAAGGCTGCATACCCCTTGTAGTTAGACTGGAGCCAGGGCCAGGGAAGAGGGGAACCTGTGCACTTCAAAGGCATGCCTCTGAAAGCTTCGCCCCACTTCAAAGGAACAAGTTAGTATAAATACTGGACTTCAGACACCACCACTTCAGCACACTACTGGACCTGTGGATACTCCGCTAATGCAAAAGAAACAATTGATGGACGGAATGCTGGACAATGCAAACATTCACCCCCAGTCACAAGGATCTGGGTTAAATCCATCATTCTTTTGCTCACCACACCACCCCAGTTTGGACCCAGCCATATGCAAATCAGTCTTGACCCTGTTCCTTGTGGGAACAGTCCAGCCCGAACTGCCAAGCCAGGTCCTCCCTGGACCGGAAACAAGCATCCTAGGACCGGTTTCAGGGCATCACCCTTCTTCAGCCAGGCTAGCTTGAATCCAGTGGTGTAGTGAGCACGGGACCCACGTCTGGGCATACCCTTCCCACTTAGGGCGACAAATGCAAAAGAAACAATTGATGGACGGAATGCTGGACAATGCAAACATTCACCCCCAGTCACAAGGATCTGGGTTAAATCCATCATTCTTTTGCTCACCACACCACCCCAGTTTGGACCCAGCCATATGCAAATCAGTCTTGACCCTGTTCCTTGTGGGAACAGTCCAGCCCGAACTGCCAAGCCAGGTCCTCCCTGGACCGGAAACAAGCATCCTAGGACCGGTTTCAGGGCATCACCCTTCTTCAGCCAGGCTAGCTTGAATCCAGTGGTGTAGTGAGCACGGGACCCACGTCTGGGCATACCCTTCCCACTTAGGGCGACAAATGCAAAAGAAACAATTGATGGACGGAATGCTGGACAATGCAAACATTCACCCCCAGTCACAAGGATCTGGGTTAAATCCATCATTCTTTGCTCACCACACCACCCCAGTTTGGACCCAGCCATATGCAAATCAGTCTTGACCCTGTTCCTTGTGGGAACAGTCCAGCCCGAACTGCCAAGCCAGGTCCTCCCTGGACCGGAAACAAGCATCCTAGGACCGGTTTCAGGGCATCACCCTTCTTCAGCCAGGCTAGCTTGAATCCAGTGGTGTAGTGAGCACGGGACCCACGTCTGGGCATACCCTTCCCACTTATGGCGACAAATGCAAAAGAAACAATTGATGGACGGAATGCTGGACAATGCAAACATTCACCACCAGTCACAAGGATCTGGGTTAAATCCATCATTCTTTTGCTCACCACACCACCCCAGTTTGGACCCAGCCATATGCAAATCAGTCTTGACCCTGTTCCTTGTGGGAACAGTCCAGCCCGAACTGCCAAGCCAGGTCCTCCCTGGACCGGAAACAAGCATCCTAGGACCGGTTTCAGGGCATCACCCTTCTTCAGCCAGGCTAGCTTGAATCCAGTGGTGTAGTGAGCACGGGACCCACGTCTGGGCATACCCTTCCCACTTAGGGCGACAAATGCAAAAGAAACAATTGATGGACGGAATGCTGGACAATGCAAACATTCACCCCCAGTCACAAGGATCTGGGTTAAATCCATCATTCTTTTGCTCACCACACCACCCCAGTTTGGACCCAGCCATATGCAAATCAGTCTTGACCCTGTTCCTTGTGGGAACAATCCAGCCCGAACTGCCAAGCCAGGTCCTCCCTGGACCGGAAACAAGCATCCTAGGACCGGTTTCAGGGCATCACCCTTCTTCAGCCAGGCTAGCTTGAATCCAGTGGTGTAGTGAGCACGGGACCCACGTCTGGGCATACCCTTCCCACTTAGGGCGACAAATGCAAAGAAACAATTGATGGACGGAATGCTGGACAATGCAAACATTCACCCCCAGTCACAAGGGTCTGGGTTAAATCCATCATTCTTTTGCTCACCACACCACCCCAGTTTGGACCCAGCCATATGCAAATCAGTCTTGACCCTGTTCCTTGTGGGAACAGTCCAGCCCGAACTGCCAAGCCAGGTCCTCCCTGGACCGGAAACAAGCATCCTAGGACCGGTTTCAGGGCATCACCCTTCTTCAGCCAGGCTAGCTTGAATCCAGTGTTGTAGTGAGCACGGGACCCACGTCTGGGCATACCCTTCCCACTTAGGGCGACAAATGCAAAAGAAACAATTGATGGACGGAATGCTGGACAATGCAAACATTCACCCCCAGTCACAAGGATCTGGGTTAAATCCATCATTCTTTTGCTCACCACACCACCCCAGTTTGGACCCAGCCATATGCAAATCAGTCTTGACCCTGTTCCTTGTGGGAACAGTCCAGCCCGAACTGCCAAGCCAGGTCCTCCCTGGACCGGGAAACAAGCATCCTAGGACCGGTTTCAGGGCATCACCCTTCTTCAGCCAGGCTAGCTTGAATCCAGTGGTGTAGTGAGCACGGGACCCACGTCTGGGCATACCCTTCCCACTTAGGGCGACAAATGCAAAAGAAACAATTGATGGACGGAATGCTGGACAATGCAAACATTCACCCCCAGTCACAAGGATCTGGGATAAATCCATCATTCTTTTGCTCACCACACCACCCCAGTTTGGACCCAGCCATATGCAAATCAGTCTTGACCCTGTTCCTTGTGGGAACAGTCCAGCCCGAACTGCCAAGCCAGGTCCTCCCTGGACCGGAAACAAGCATCCTAGGACCGGTTTCAGGGCATCACCCTTCTTCAGCCAGGCTAGCTTGAATCCAGTGGTGTAGTGAGCACGGGACCCACGTCTGGGCATACCCTTCCCACTTAGGGCGACAAATGCAAAAGAAACAATTGATGGACGGAATGCTGGACAATGCAAACATTCACCCCCAGTCACAAGGATCTGGGTTAAATCCATCATTCTTTTGCTCACCACACCACCCCAGTTTGGACCCAGCCATATGCAAATCAGTCTTGACCCTGTTCCTTGTGGGAACAGTCCAGCCCGAACTGCCAAGCCAGGTCCTCCCTGGACCGGAAACAAGCATCCTAGGACCGGTTTCAGGGCATCACCCTTCTTCAGCCAGGCTAGCTTGAATCCAGTGGTGTAGTGAGCACGGGACCCACGTCTGGGCATACCCTTCCCACTTAGGGCGACAAATGCAAAAGAAACAATTGATGGACGGAATGCTGGACAATGCAAACATTCACCCCCAGTCACAAGGATCTGGGTTAAATCCATCATTCTTTTGCTCACCACACCACCCCAGTTTGGACCCAGCCATATGCAAATCAGTCTTGACCCTGTTCCTTGTGGGAACAGTCCAGCCCGAACTGCCAAGCCAGGTCCTCCCTGGACCGGAAACAAGCATCCTAGGACCGGTTTCAGGGCATCACCCTTCTTCAGCCAGGCTAGCTTGAATCCAGTGGTGTAGTGAGCACGGGACCCACGTCTGGGCATACCCTTCCCACTTAGGGCGACAAATGCAAAAGAAACAATTGATGGACGGAATGCTGGACAATGCAAACATTCACCCCCAGTCACAAGGATCTGGGTTAAATCCATCATTCTTTTGCTCACCACACCACCCCAGTTTGGACCCAGCCATATGCAAATCAGTCTTGACCCTGTTCCTTGTGGGAACAGTCCAGCCCGAACTACCAAGCCAGGTCCTCCCTGGACCGGAAACAAGCATCCTAGGACCGGTTTCAGGGCATCACCCTTCTTCAGCCAGGCTAGCTTGAATCCAGTGGTGTAGTGAGCACGGGACCCACGTCTGGGCATACCCTTCCCACTTAGGGCGACAAATGCAAAAGAAACAATTGATGGACGGAATGCTGGACAATGCAAACATTCACCCCCAGTCACAAGGATCTGGGTTAAAGCCATCATTCTTTTGCTCACCACACCACCCCAGTTTGGACCCAGCCATATGCAAATCAGTCTTGACCCTGTTCCTTGTGGGAACAGTCCAGCCCGAACTGCCAAGCCAGGTCCTCCCTGGACCGGAAACAAGCATCCTAGGACCGGTTTCAGGGCATCACCCTTCTTCAGCCAGGCTAGCTTGAATCCAGTGGTGTAGTGAGCACGGGACCCACGTCTGGGCATACCCTTCCCACTTAGGGCGACAAATGCAAAAGAAACAATTGATGGACGGAATGCTGGACAATGCAAACATTCACCCCCAGTCACAAGGATCTGGGTTAAATCCATCATTCTTTTGCTCACCACACCACCCCAGTTTGGACCCAGCCATATGCAAATCAGTCTTGACCCTGTTCCTTGTGGGAACAGTCCAGCCCGAACTGCCAAGCCAGGTCCTCCCTGGACCGGAAACAAGCATCCTAGGACCGGTTTCAGGGCATCACCCTTCTTCAGCCAGGCTAGCTTGAATCCAGTGGTGTAGTGAGCACGGGACCCACGTCTGGGCATACCCTTCCCACTTAGGGCGACAAATGCAAAAGAAACAATTGATGGACGGAATGCTGGACAATGCAAACATTCACCCCCAGTCACAAGGATCTGGGTTAAATCCATCATTCTTTTGCTCACCACACCACCCCAGTTTGGACCCAGCCATATGCAAATCAGTCTTGACCCTGTTCCTTGTGGGAACAGTCCAGCCCGAACTGCCAAGCCAGGTCCTCCCTGGACCGGAAACAAGCATCCTAGGACCGGTTTCAGGACATCACCCTTCTTCAGCCAGGCTAGCTTGAATCCAGTGGTGTAGTGAGCACGGGACCCACGTCTGGGCATACCCTTCCCACTTAGGGCGACAAATGCAAAAGAAACAATTGATGGACGGAATGCTGGACAATGCAAACATTCACCCCCAGTCACAAGGATCTGGGTTAAATCCATCATTCTTTTGCTCACCACACCACCCCAGTTTGGACCCAGCCATATGCAAATCAGTCTTGACCCTGTTCCTTGTGGGAACAGTCCAGCCCGAACTGCCAAGCCAGGTCCTCCCTGGACCGGAAACAAGCATCCTAGGACCGGTTTCAGGGCATCACCCTTCTTCAGCCAGGCTAGCTTGAATCCAGTGGTGTAGTGAGCACGGGACCCACGTCTGGGCATACCCTTCCCACTTAGGGCGACAAATGCAAAAGAAACAATTGATGGACGGAATGCTGGACAATGCAAACATTCACCCCCAGTCACAAGGATCTGGGTTAAATCCATCATTCTTTTGCTCACCACACCACCCCAGTTTGGACCCAGCCATATGCAAATCAGTCTTGACCCTGTTCCTTGTGGGAACAGTCCAGCCCGAACTGCCAAGCCAGGTCCTCCCTGGACCGGAAACAAGCATCCTAGGACCGGTTTCAGGGCATCACCCTTCTTCAGCCAGGCTAGCTTGAATCCAGTGGTGTAGTGAGCACGGGACCCACGTCTGGGCATACCCTTCCCACTTATGGCGACAAATGCAAAAGAAACAATTGATGGACGGAATGCTGGACAATGCAAACATTCACCACCAGTCACAAGGATCTGGGTTAAATCCATCATTCTTTTGCTCACCACACCACCCCAGTTTGGACCCAGCCATATGCAAATCAGTCTTGACCCTGTTCCTTGTGGGAACAGTCCAGCCCGAACTGCCAAGCCAGGTCCTCCCTGGACCGGAAACAAGCATCCTAGGACCGGTTTCAGGGCATCACCCTTCTTCAGCCAGGCTAGCTTGAATCCAGTGGTGTAGTGAGCACGGGACCCACGTCTGGGCATACCCTTCCCACTTAGGGCGACAAATGCAAAAGAAACAATTGATGGACGGAATGCTGGACAATGCAAACATTCACCCCCAGTCACAAGGATCTGGGTTAAATCCATCATTCTTTTGCTCACCACACCACCCCAGTTTGGACCCAGCCATATGCAAATCAGTCTTGACCCTGTTCCTTGTGGGAACAATCCAGCCCGAACTGCCAAGCCAGGTCCTCCCTGGACCGGAAACAAGCATCCTAGGACCGGTTTCAGGGCATCACCCTTCTTCAGCCAGGCTAGCTTGAATCCAGTGGTGTAGTGAGCACGGGACCCACGTCTGGGCATACCCTTCCCACTTAGGGCGACAAATGCAAAAGAAACAATTGATGGACGGAATGCTGGACAATGCAAACATTCACCCCCAGTCACAAGGGTCTGGGTTAAATCCATCATTCTTTTGCTCACCACACCACCCCAGTTTGGACCCAGCCATATGCAAATCAGTCTTGACCCTGTTCCTTGTGGGAACAGTCCAGCCCGAACTGCCAAGCCAGGTCCTCCCTGGACCGGAAACAAGCATCCTAGGACCGGTTTCAGGGCATCACCCTTCTTCAGCCAGGCTAGCTTGAATCCAGTGTTGTAGTGAGCACGGACCCACGTCTGGGCATACCCTTCCCACTTAGGGCGACAAATGCAAAAGAAACAATTGATGGACGGAATGCTGGACAATGCAAACATTCACCCCCAGTCACAAGGATCTGGGTTAAATCCATCATTCTTTTGCTCACCACACCACCCCAGTTTGGACCCAGCCATATGCAAATCAGTCTTGACCCTGTTCCTTGTGGGAACAGTCCAGCCCGAACTGCCAAGCCAGGTCCTCCCTGGACCGGAAACAAGCATCCTAGGACCGGTTTCAGGGCATCACCCTTCTTCAGCCAGGCTAGCTTGAATCCAGTGGTGTAGTGAGCACGGGACCCACGTCTGGGCATACCCTTCCCACTTAGGGCGACAAATGCAAAAGAAACAATTGATGGACGGAATGCTGGACAATGCAAACATTCACCCCCAGTCACAAGGATCTGGGATAAATCCATCATTCTTTTGCTCACCACACCACCCCAGTTTGGACCCAGCCATATGCAAATCAGTCTTGACCCTGTTCCTTGTGGGAACAGTCCAGCCCGAACTGCCAAGCCAGGTCCTCCCTGGACCGGAAACAAGCATCCTAGGACCGGTTTCAGGGCATCACCCTTCTTCAGCCAGGCTAGCTTGAATCCAGTGGTGTAGTGAGCACGGGACCCACGTCTGGGCATACCCTTCCCACTTAGGGCGACAAATGCAAAAGAAACAATTGATGGACGGAATGCTGGACAATGCAAACATTCACCCCCAGTCACAAGGATCTGGGTTAAATCCATCATTCTTTTGCTCACCACACCACCCCAGTTTGGACCCAGCCATATGCAAATCAGTCTTGACCCTGTTCCTTGTGGGAACAGTCCAGCCCGAACTGCCAAGCCAGGTCCTCCCTGGACCGGAAACAAGCATCCTAGGACCGGTTTCAGGGCATCACCCTTCTTCAGCCAGGCTAGCTTGAATCCAGTGGTGTAGTGAGCACGGGACCCACGTCTGGGCATACCCTTCCCACTTAGGGCGACAAATGCAAAAGAAACAATTGATGGACGGAATGCTGGACAATGCAAACATTCACCCCCAGTCACAAGGATCTGGGTTAAATCCATCATTCTTTTGCTCACCACACCACCCCAGTTTGGACCCAGCCATATGCAAATCAGTCTTGACCCTGTTCCTTGTGGGAACAGTCCAGCCCAGAACTGCCAAGCCAGGTCCTCCCTGGACCGGAAACAAGCATCCTAGGACCGGTTTCAGGGCATCACCCTTCTTCAGCCAGGCTAGCTTGAATCCAGTGGTGTAGTGAGCACGGGACCCACGTCTGGGCATACCCTTCCCACTTAGGGGCGACAAATGCAAAAGAAACAATTGATGGACGGAATGCTGGACAATGCAAACATTCACCCCCAGTCACAAGGATCTGGGTTAAATCCATCATTCTTTTGCTCACCACACCACCCCAGTTTGGACCCAGCCATATGCAAATCAGTCTTGACCCTGTTCCTTGTGGGAACAGTCCAGCCCGAACTACCAAGCCAGGTCCTCCCTGGACCGGAAACAAGCATCCTAGGACCGGTTTCAGGGCATCACCCTTCTTCAGCCAGGCTAGCTTGAATCCAGTGGTGTAGTGAGCACGGGACCCACGTCTGGGCATACCCTTCCCACTTAGGGCGACAAATGCAAAAGAAACAATTGATGGACGGAATGCTGGACAATGCAAACATTCACCCCCAGTCACAAGGATCTGGGTTAAAGCCATCATTCTTTTGCTCACCACACCACCCCAGTTTGGACCCAGCCATATGCAAATCAGTCTTGACCCTGTTCCTTGTGGGAACAGTCCAGCCCGAACTGCCAAGCCAGGTCCTCCCTGGACCGGAAACAAGCATCCTAGGACCGGTTTCAGGGCATCACCCTTCTTCAGCCAGGCTAGCTTGAATCCAGTGGTGTAGTGAGCACGGGACCCACGTCTGGGCATACCCTTCCCACTTAGGGCGACAAATGCAAAAGAAACAATTGATGGACGGAATGCTGGACAATGCAAACATTCACCCCCAGTCACAAGGATCTGGGTTAAATCCATCATTCTTTTGCTCACCACACCACCCCAGTTTGGACCCAGCCATATGCAAATCAGTCTTGACCCTGTTCCTTGTGGGAACAGTCCAGCCCGAACTGCCAAGCCAGGTCCTCCCTGGACCGGAAACAAGCATCCTAGGACCGGTTTCAGGGCATCACCCTTCTTCAGCCAGGCTAGCTTGAATCCAGTGGTGTAGTGAGCACGGGACCCACGTCTGGGCATACCCTTCCCACTTAGGGCGACAAATGCAAAAGAAACAATTGATGGACGGAATGCTGGACAATGCAAACATTCACCCCCAGTCACAAGGATCTGGGTTAAATCCATCATTCTTTTGCTCACCACACCACCCCAGTTTGGACCCAGCCATATGCAAATCAGTCTTGACCCTGTTCCTTGTGGGAACAGTCCAGCCCGAACTGCCAAGCCAGGTCCTCCCTGGACCGGAAACAAGCATCCTAGGACCGGTTTCAGGGCATCACCCTTCTTCAGCCAGGCTAGCTTGAATCCAGTGGTGTAGTGAGCACGGGACCCACGTCTGGGCATACCCTTCCCACTTAGGGCGACAAATGCAAAAGAAACAATTGATGGACGGAATGCTGGACAATGCAAACATTCACCCCCAGTCACAAGGATCTGGGTTAAATCCATCATTCTTTTGCTCACCACACCACCCCAGTTTGGACCCAGACATATGCAAATCAGTCTTGACCCTGTTCCTTGTGGGAACAGTCCAGCCCGAACTGCCAAGCCAGGTCCTCCCTGGACCGGAAACAAGCATCCTAGGACCGATTTCAGGGCATCACCCTTCTTCAGCCAGGCTAGCTTGAATCCAGTGGTGTAGTGAGCACGGGACCCACGTCTGGGCATACCCTTCCCACTTAGGGCGACAAATGCAAAAGAAACAATTGATGGACGGAATGCTGGACAATGCAAACATTCACCCCCAGTCACAAGGATCTGGGTTAAATCCATCATTCTTTTGCTCACCACACCACCCCAGCTGGCTAGCAGGAAGGACTGATGTGCTGCTGAAAGGACTGCCACTCTCTTGACTGCTGCTCTGAAGGACTATTGCCCTGCTGTGCTGCTGCCATATTGCCTGAGTGAGAATGATTGGACCTGCATCCCTTGAACCCAGAACCCAGAGTGACTCCAAGGGTTTGCTGGCTAGCCTCCTGATCTGAAGACTCTGGGGCACAACAGGCTTCCAACAACCTTGCACCTGCACCTGGATTCTGTCACCTGTGAGTTTCCCCTGCCAAGTGGTGCCACCACAGTCCTGGACTCTTGGAAGATGGCTTAAGGTGCTCTGCCTGCCTCTGTTGATCGAGTTGAACTGACTTTTCTCCTCTACTGCGCAGCGCTACCCCGAGCTGAACTGACGCATCTCAGCTGCTGCGTGGATTGGACCCATCACAATGACCCGCATCACTTCTGCAGCCCGCAATGCCTTTGAAACCACCACTGCGTGATGCATCCTGGCCACAGGCCCTTGCATCCCTCATCAATGGCAGCCTCAGTGCCGGACTCTGCCTCGCAGCCTCACAGCTCCTTACAACCGATGCATCGCCCCAACTGTGCGACACATTCTTGACGCCCGACTTTGCATCACAAGCCCTGTCGATGGGATTCTCACAGGGCCCTTGTATCACAGCCTCGCTGCATCTCAGAATCGATGCATCACTTCGGCTGTATAACAAGGATCCTTGCAACGCTCCGCAAACCAGGATTTAAGGTAATCCGGTCATTGGGTCCCTGTAGCTGGCCTGCGCTGCATCACGGTCGGCCTGAACTTGTGACTTTGTCCCGGTCTGGCACGACCAGAGATCCACAGTTGCGTTTTGTGCCTTTATGGCACTATTTTCACTAAAATCTGTAAAATTGCACACCTCCGTTTCTGCTGATTGGACTTTTGTCATTTTGGTCTTGTTTTATTTATATAAGAACGTTCTATTTTTCTAACTTAGTGTTGGATCCCTGAGTGGCATTTTCACTTTATTGCTGTATGAAGTGTTGAACTAATACTTTACACATGGACTCTAAGTTAGGCCTGACTACACTGTGCCAAACGAGCCAGCTGGTACACCCCGGAACTCAGCACGTTAAAGCATAGATGCAAACAATTGAAAAGAAAGTGGCGCACCAACAGGAACCACATCGACCGGGCCACTTCCAAGGCCACCCTCACCGCCAGCTCAAAGCCACGAAAAAGGAGGCCCTGACTCACCGGATCAAGAGCAGTGCCAACCAAACCAAAGAACTCTTCACCATGGTCAGAGAGTTCGCCCTAAGTTGGCAGGGTATGCCCAGACGTGGGTCCCTTGCTCACTTTTCCACTGGATTCAAGCTAGCCTGGCTGATGAAGGGTGTTACCCAGAAACCGGTCCCAGGATGCTTGTTTCCGGTTCAGAGAAGTCCTGGCTTGGCAGTTCGGGCTGGACTGTTCCCATGAGGCACAGGGTCAAGACTGATTTGTATATAGCTGTGTATGAACTGAGGTGCCGAAGTGAGCTAAAGAATGATGATGGATTCAACCCAGATCCGTGACTGGGGGTGAGTGTCTGAAAGGTTTCAGCGCTCCGTCCATCATCTCCTTGTGTTTGCTTTGTTCGCCCCAAGTTGGCAGGGTATGCCCAGACGTGGGTCCCTTGCTCACTCTGCCACTGGATTCAAGCTAGCCTGGCTGATGAAGGGTGTTACCCAGAAACCGGTCCCAGGATGCTTGTTTCCGGTTCAGGGAAGACCTGGCTTGGCAGTTCGGGCTGGACTGTTCCCATGAGCCACAGGGTCAAGACTGATTTGTATATAGCTGGGTCTGAACTGAGGTGGCGAAGTGAGCTAAAGAATGATGATGGATTCAACCCAGATCTGTGACTGGGGGTGAGTGTCTGAAAAGTTTCAGCGCTCCATCCATCATCTCCTTGTGTTTGCAGAGAGTTCACCTGACCATCAGCCACCGAAAACTCGATCCCCTCCTCATAGGAACTCTGTGACACATTCGCCGACCACTTCCACAACAGGATAGCAACCATCTACACAAACTTCGATCCCCAACCGACCGACCTCTTCAGCATCCCATCAACCACTGCCAGCGACCACCTGCTCATCGCATGGGAACAACTCAGCAGACCGAATACTACTACTCTGAT
Source organism: Calotriton arnoldi (assembly GCA_963921515.1). Lineage (NCBI taxonomy): Eukaryota > Metazoa > Chordata > Amphibia > Caudata > Salamandridae > Calotriton > Calotriton arnoldi. The sequence continues at coordinate 756,991 of CAWUFW010007928.1, forward strand.
GAACTCCATCCACTCTGGAGCACCCACCGACCCATGCCCCCACAAATATTTAACCTATGAAGAGACAACATCAGCCACCAGCTCACCACCATCCTCAACACCTTCATCACCACAGCTGCCTTTCCCGATGCCTGGAAACACACAGAGGTGAGATCGCTCCTCAAGAAACCCTCTGCAGACTCCAGCGAGCTCCAGAACTACTGTCGCATCTCACTGTTGCTGTTTCCCGCCAAAGTCCTGGAGAAGGCCATCAACCTCAAACTAATCGAACACCTGGAAAGAAACAACCTGCTGCACCCTTCCCAATCAGGTTTCAGTACCAACCACAGCACCGGGACAGCCCTGATCGCCGCAACAGATGACATCTGCATCCTACTGAACAGAGGAGAATCAGCATCCCTGATCCTGCCCGACCCTGTGGCGTAGCAAGGGGGTGGTGGCAGTCTGCCCCAGACGGCACAAGTTTTGGGAGTGGCTGCCTCCTCCCCGTTCTTACCTGCGGCTGTTGCATGACGGCAATTGCAGCAATCGCCAACAACCCCTGCTCTTACATGCGCCCGCCGCGGGGCGGCAAACCCAGGGACCACCAAGGGGTGGCCAAAGATCTTCCTATGCCACTGGCTCGACCTCTCTACAGCCTTCGACACCGTCTCCCACCACACACTCATCCATCAACTGCGCCAGCTCAGAATCACAGACAGTGCGCTCGGATGGATGGCATCCTTTCTCCCGGGGCGCACCCAGAGAATCTGTCTCCCTCTCTGCACTTCACAACCCAAGCAGACCATCTGCGGCGTCCCTCGAGGCTCTTCCCTCAGTCCAACCATCTTCAACATCTATATGGCACCACTCGCAGATATTGCCAGAATGCAGACATCAACATAATTTCCTACACCGACGATACCTAGCTCGTCCTCTAGCTCTTGGTGGACCACACCTTGACGAAGACCAACTTCCACAACTGTATGAAGAACGTCTCAGTTTGGATGAAGAACAACTGCCTGAAGCGCAACACGGACAAAACTGAAGTTCTGATCTTCGGCAGACACAACGCATCGGAACTCGGACCAACCCCCACTCTGAAAGACCACACCCACAATCTCGGCATCATCCTGGACAGCGAACTCTTCATGAAACGTCAGGTTAACGCCGTCTGCTCTGCAAAGTTTTCAAGAGGCTCCTCATCAGCACCAGGAAAACGGTGACGCACTCTGTGCAGGCCCCACCACTGAGCTCATGAAAAGACTCCAGATGATCCAGAATGCAGCAGCTAGACTGATCCTCAACATGCCCAAGAGGACCCACATTACCCAGCACCTGAAGGACCTCCACTGGCTCCCCATCCAGAAGAGATGTGAATTCAAGCTCCTCACCCCCGCCTACGAAGCCCTCCATGACCAAGGACCCGCTTACATGAACCACCGCCTGAATTTCCACTGACCCCCCAGGAACCTACACTCTGCTCTCCTCGCTCTCGCACAGAGATGGGAGGTTGAAGGACGCTCCTTCTCCCACCTTGCCTCCAAGTCCTGGAACACCCTTCTTCTCCACCTCCGCACTTCACCCTCGCTGACCCACTTCAGGAAGGGACTCAAGACCTGGCTTTTCAACTGATACCCGCAGCACAGTGCTTGTATACCCACTCAGGTATTGTACGATGTGCGGTATGAATGAGTATATGAATGTGGGACTTGATGTATATATGTATTTGATATGTATTTAAATTATGTCTTGTTGTCTTATATTAGGATGAATCCCTTTTTGATATAAACTTATCATTTAATGAATAAAAAAAGTATCAAAACATTTATTTGTTTTTTTGTATGATTATTGTACAATTAATGCGAATCTGTGGGACACATAACTCTGCAAGGCCTACTGACATTATAGCGACTATTGAATAGCGCTGTTTATTATCAATGCGGACAGGTCTACTTTGTGTGGATTATAGTTGTATACCCACTCAGGTCACAACGCTATATAAGTACCCCTTGATTGATTGATTGACTGCACTGTGCCAAGCTAGCAGAGGGTTGAGCACAGGTTAATTTAGGGTGGGCTTGTGCCTCAGCCTGACAAGGATTGTGGTTGCTGCTTTGACAGGGCTCACTCCCCAGTCAACCTTCAACCTCATTTCTTACACATGGTGTAGGAAAGTAGGATCTGCTTTTATGGTTACCCCCCACTTTTCGCCTGGTGCTATGCTGTTTCCGACTAGTCTGACTGGGATCCTGCTAATCAGGACCCCAGTCTATCTGCTTTCTCCCCTAAATTGGTTTGGTAAGTACTTAGGTACATCCCAGATTGGACACTTTTGTAACCTTATCAGTCCCTAGTATATGGTACTAAGGTATCCAGGGCATAGGTCCACCAGGAGTTCCCCATGGGCTGAACCATGTATTATGCCACCCATGGGAGACCACTCAATTTGTAACTACAGGCCTGCCATTGCAGCCTGTGTAAGTTGGTGCTAACACCACTTACGAAAGATATAGGTTTACCTATATCTAAGGTAACTGCACGTAAAACCTATAAGTCACCCCTAAGGCAGGCCTTACAATCCTGAAGGCAGGGTGCTCGATTCTAAGTGTGAGGGTGCCCCTGCATGATCAGGACACCCCTACAGCCCACGGAGTCCATTCTCCCGGGTTGTAAGTGAGACAGCCAAATACCATATAGAGGGGCACGATGACCATCTCGAAACTGGCTGTAACGAATCCTATCATGTTTGGTAACAAACATGTTAGAATCATACCCCCACACCGTAAACGGCATGGGAGGTATGATTCCATGCACCGTACAGCTCCTGTGGGAGGCCCTCGGTGCTCCGGGTACCAGTCTTCCAGACCCGGACCGCAAGCTAGGGCTGCTGCCGGCCAGAGACACGTTTCTGCCCTCCTGCTGCTGAGCCAAGCTCGGGCAGGGGAAGGCAGAACAATAGGTATCCTGTCACAGGGAGGTGTGACCACCTCCCAGACAGGGTTTAGGGTATTGGGGCAGGGTGGGGGCACTTGCCAGTGCCACATAGTCTGTGTGCAGGGCACACTTGGTGCCATCCATGCATAGTCCATTTCAAACCAGATCAGGGAGTCGTTGGCTCCCGCTCTGGCGCAAAACTGGACAAAGGGCAGGGGAGTATCCTCCCCCTTGTCCAGCTCCTCCTTAGGGAGGGACCCATGAATCGTCCCAACCCTTTCCTTAGGGTACTTAAGGGCTTACCTGAGGGTGGGTCCCTAGATTCGTCGTGGGACAAGATTTATTTCAGACACCACTTCTTCAACCGTCTGGGCACTCTGGACTTCGCTCTGGGCATCAAGGCTGCAACTGGGAAAACTCCTGCTGCTCCTGATCTCGTCGCCCTACTCATCTGCTGCAACGTCCATGCCTGTGCACCATACAGGAACCTTCCAAGGCCTGTGGGCATCCAAGACACCTGAAGGAATCTCCCTTGAAGTGAAGGAGTCACTTCCCTGCATCTGCAGGCACCGCAACTAAGCTGACCAGTCTGCTGATCCTGGGCTCCCACTGACTCCAAAAGGTTCAGCAACACAGGTGGTGGTTCTTTACATCTCTCAAGGCCTGCCCTGTCCTCTCACCAAGTTTAGGCCAGTATCCCATGTCAGAGCCGCAGGAACCGAACCCCTGTGCAATGTATTGACTTGCAGTTGCAAAGGCTTGTTGGCTTCCTTCAACCAAGATCTTCGTGCTCCAAGTAGCCCCAACCTCAAGCATCCCCAGTGACCAAGATCTTTGTCCTCACCACATCACTTGCACCGTGGGCCTGCATCTTTGGTGAGCTGCTCGAGGTCCTCTCGTGACTCCAGTGCCTCCGGCCTGTGGGTCCTCTTGAGGGTCACCTTTGAATTCTTTGGGCTCACCTAATTGCTCAGGGCCTGCCCTGACTCCCCTGCTTGTGGTGAGTCTCCTGGACCTTGCTGGTCCCGACATTGTACCTTTTTTGACTTCCACATTGGTTGCAGTTGCCAATGCTTGTTGGTGCTCCCAACGGACACCAACCCCTCAACTCATGACATCGAACGTGGGACAGCTTGCATCCGGCTCCTGGTCATCCACCGCATTGCCTGGTCCGCACAGCTGCAGTTTCTAAGTCACCGTCAGCTTCTCTGCATCACTCGACATCGGTGGGCATTCGTTGTTCGTTCCTCCTGGTCACTCCTGAGTGGCATAGACTCTGTCCCCTCTGCTTGCAGGTTCTTCACATCTTGAATCCACTTTTGGGTTCCACCGGACACTTTCACATCCTCCAGCAGCGGCGTCTTCCTGAAGTCCTCCATAGGGTTCGACGGCGGTTTCCGACGCCACTTCACACCTATGCACCCGGCTTTCATGGTGTAGGTATCCTGGTCCCTAGGGTATCCACTGGTAGGGTGGCTCTCCAACCTTCTGTCTTCCACGAGGTTTCTTCAGGGTTCACTGGGAGGGGTCCTTCTTCTTTAAAATTACAACCGCGACTTACCCATTGGCTTGCATTGATCTCGCGGTCGTGTTCCCACTCTGCACACGGCCTCCATGGGGCTCCTGGTTACTTACCTTGGGTGGTTCCTTGGGTCCCCGGCACTTCTACGTCTTCTGGGTATAGTCTTGACTTGGGTCGTGGTTCGCATACCACTAGTTTAGTATATGGTTTGGTCTCCCCCTGGTGACCACTGTGTATTTCGTGCCACTTACCTGTTTCTTTCCTAAAGTATTGTGTGCATTGTGTATATCTCCGGCAGGAGATATTTGTATGTGTTAGTGAGTGTCTTATAATAAATACATATTTTTTATAAATACACTGTGTGGTTCTTTTTCACTTAATCTATACCTATAAGATTATGGGGCATATCATCAAGACACATATCGACGCTTTTTCGGCACATAGCGCCGAAAAAGCGGCGATTCAAATATCGCACAATCATCAAGGCGGCGCTAACATGCATTAGCGCATGTTAGCTGCCGTTTTCCGAACGCCTCGCCTTGCATCGCTAATTAGATGCAAAGTAGGCGTTCCTCACATAGAATCCATGTAAAACATCGCTGACACAGCATCGCTATATTAACAAGGATGCCCCAGAGCCGCAAGCGCCGATAATAGTTGCGCTAATGCCCCTTAACGCTGGATCCTAACGTCTGGTATTTTCTTGACTACCCTATGTGTACTATTGGAGGTGGATTCTAGGGTTGAGGCCACAGGGCCCTATCAGCAAGCTCATCTCCAATTCTGCTGGATTATCGCTGGTTTTCCAGCGATGTCGCCCCATACTGCCGGCTATCGCTGGGAATATTATCGCCAAAGCGCTAAGCGTTGTTGATACAGCGCTAGCCTGGCGATAATTTCCTGCGATAGCTGGCGTTAGTGCAAAACGCGCTAAGCGCGTTCATCGCTGAGGCTTGCTAATATGCCCCTTTGTTCTTGTAAAACAAGCTGCTTTACACTCCTTCTGGACTAAGCATGTTTACATTTTACAGTTAGTCAAAGTAGTATTCTGAACTCCTTTGTCCATGTCTTATGTATTTTATTTCTTGTTGGATATCCCTATATATGGAATAATCTGGATACCTGAAATTTGAAAGCTTGTTCAACTCATAATTTCTTTGTTTTTCTCTACTTGCCCTCTGCACCTTCCTCTCTTTCTATGTTTGTTTACCTTTACATGGGTAGGAATGAAGGACAGAAGAGAAAAGAAAAGAGTCAAGGCGTGGCATTTCTGTGCGGGTTAGAGGTTTAGCAGAAAAACTACACATGATGTAACAATGCACTGCAAAATGTATCTCACACATGTCTTCTATGCAGAATCTGAAAGAGCACGTGCAGTCCCCTCCAAGACATCCCTGGCTGTTCTCTCTACTCCTCTGTGCTGTGAAAATTCAAAGAAGGGCAGCAGTTCAATTTAAATTCATGCACTTTTTCTGATTGGTTTGATAATCATCATAACAAGCAAAAGTACAGGTATAGCTTTGTTTGCCTGTTTTAGCTGAATGCTCAGAATGATTTAGTTTTCAAACGTCTTTGAATGCATATACTTACTGGATTGTTCAGTGACAGAACATTTAAATGGCAGTTTTAAGAAAGGGCTAGTAGGAACACATGGAACCTTGAAAAAAATGACAGGCCAAGGTAAGTCCATCATTTATAACTCCCCAGTAGACATGTGCGCACACTCTTCCAACCTAGAACTTTACATGGTGATCAGGGGACTGGCAGGAGAAAACACAGGAGCCTCCCTCTTCAGGTGCCAGTGTCCCACTCTCATTAAGTCCAGATCTATGTATCAGTGTGGAGTTCTCCCTGTCCCACAGTTTTTATCTCCTTGTCCAGTGTGTATTTCTCCCTGTGCCACTGCTTGTAGCTCCAGTCTCAGTTTTTCTTTCTGTCCCTCTGTTTGTGGTTTCCTATCCCAATGTGTATTTCTCCCTGTTGCAGTGTTTGTAACTCCCTATCCCAGTGTGTATTTCTCATTGTCCAACGGTTTTATCTATTTCCCACTGTGTATATCTCTCTAATCCAGTGTGTATTTCTCCCTGCTCCACTGTTTACATTTCTCTGTCCCAGCATGTATTTTTCCCTGTTCCACTGTTTATATCTACCTCACCCAATGTGCATTTCTCCTTGTCCCACTGCTTGTAGCTGCTTCTCCCAGTGTGTATTTCTTCCTGCCCCTCTGTTTGTAGTTCCCTGTCCGAGTGTGTGAATCTCCCTGTTCCACTGTTTCTAGCTTCCTATCCCAGTGTATACTTCTCCCTGTCTTACCGTTCGTAGCTCCATGTCTCAGTGTGTATTTCTCCCTGTTGCAATGTTTGTAGCTCCCTGTTCCAGTGTGTATTCCTCATTGTCTAACGGTTTTATCTCTCTTTCCCAGATTGTGTATTTCTTCTTGTCCCACTGTGTACATTTCTGTGTCCCAGTGTGTATTTCTCCCTTTCCCTGTTTGTATTTCCCTGTCCCAGTGTGCATTTCTTCCTGTCTCATTGTTTATATCTCGCTGTCCCAGAGCCAATTTCTCCCTTTCCCACTGTTTATATCGTTCTGTCCCAGTGTGCATTTCTCCCTGTCCCACTGTCTGTATCTCCCTGTCCCACTGTCTGTATCTCCCTGTCCCAGTATATTACTGTCCCCAGTGCGGATATGCGGAACCCTGTCCCACTGTTGGTATCACCTTTTTCCAATCTGCTTTCTTGCTCTATCCATGTCTCTCTGTGCCTCATGTTTATCTGTTGCCCCATATTGCTGTACTCCTGTGTCCGTATCTGCTAGGAATTTCATCTCCTACTGCCGGTATCACTTCATGTCCATGTTGTCTTTTGTTTTGTCCCTGCTTACCTGTATCCACGTCATCCTGTGCCCCTGTGAACCCTTATTCGTGTGCCCTTTGCTCCCTTATTCCTCACTCATCATTGTACGTACCCCTTTGGCTGTGCCTCACAGTGACCCTGTCTGTCGGTGCTTTCCATTTCCATTATTGGCAACATGGGCGTTGATCCACGAAAATGCCAGGGAAAGAGCAAGTGACATCACATACCCTTCGACCTTAATGACATCACAGGCTGTGATGTCATATGACCCTTGACCAGTGTTCCCAGTAACGTGCGCGCCCGCACGTCTGTTCCCCCGAGCGCGCAGAGCTGCGTGTGGAGCGCGCACCCACAGCACATCCCGGGAGAGTGATCCAGCGCTAACAATAAAAATTCTTCTCCTATGTACTTCGGTCATCCAGGTGCAACTATCCCTCCAACACACAAACTATATCCATATGACGGTGGGGCCCATAACACCGCATATACATTCACTTACTCATTTATTCCCTGCATTACCTCCGTCCTTAACCTAGGAGAAAAAACAGTAAAACAATTCGCTGGAAGGGGACGGGATACCTCTTTTTAACATGACATAATGTTTCTCATTTGCTTTTAAGGTATTCCGCTCATTGGTCGATGGACCAACTAGTTGGAATCAGTTCATGGTGATTAAGACCAGCCCAATCACAAAATACTCTTTAACATTTTACCTTAATTATTGAGCTAAAGAATCACTGATTCATTTGTTTAAAGAATAATAAAGTTTATATAAAGTTTCGAAGCAAGATATAAGTTTAAGCTTATTATTCAGATTATTACATTTATCATCATTATAAGAATAAATTGAAATTGCAATGCATACCTATTAGACGGAAAAATAAGGTTGTCACCGCAAGAACTCCAAAAGATCAATCTATCTGTCTTGGAAAATCTAATAGCTCTAAATGAAAAATCTATCAGGAGTAAAAAGGTTCTCCAAAAGCAGCATCTTATACTCAACTAAAAATATAAAATAGCAGCAGCAGCAGCATCAGCTCGTCAGCATCAGCAACCGCAACTTCACCCATCTACAGCATCTCCGTCAAGAGCAACTAACCCCTCCCCACCAAGAGTAGGTCTTCTTATACCCTAATTCTAGCTTACTGAATAAAAATGTTGCATCTTTATGGCGTGATTCTCTCTCATTGGTTCATTCGAGTCCATATACATTTTAATCAAACTTCCTTGTCTTAACCAGTTCTTTGTGGAATGTCCATGCTTGCATCGTTTCCCACAGTTCATGTCATTACTCATCAGTTTCGATCAGTCCAATTTGTATCTTTTTCTGTTACTTTTTAGATTCAATAGTTCCGTTTGTCCATTTATTCATTTTGACTTCTCACGCTTCTTGCTGATCATCTTGGCACACATTTGCTCAGTAAGGTCACAATAGCCTTGACCATACTTCCATCTTAGGCTCTCAGCACGAACACGTGGTCATTCTTTTTCACAGCCTTTCTCCTCTACCACACGGCTTCTTGCACATGCGTACTCTAGTTCATGGCGGCCATTTTATATCGCTGCTCAACAGGCCTAAGCGCACTATTTTCAAAGATAAACAAAATATTGTTAAAATAAAGAATATAAACCCTTTCATTTCCCTCCCGTCTTTCTACGTACCCCAATTAGGTATTACCTAGCAAAAAGCAACATATAAAGCCGTCCCTTACTTACCATCGCTTTATTTTGCCACCACACGTTTTATTTTCAAAGCACAAATCATGCGTTTATTATTTTATTAGTACGCAAATATTAGATTATTTTAGACACGTCAACAATTATAAGTTGATTAATTTGCACACAAAAATAGCGTGTTACCTTTAACCCTTTACATGTAACATACATTGTTGGTTATTTACTTAAACGAACATGTTTATTCATTATTTTACGAAAATTATTAGGCGGTTAAAATTTTTTCATTTATTCTGCTCCATCAACTCCCCCCTTTGGTGATTTTTAATATCACCACAAAACCCAAGTTATACAATTCTTTCAGACAGCATATTTCTTTTATCCGTTTGCTTTTGTTAGTTTACACAACTGTATCCCTTTCAACTTGTCTCTTGGTCTTCTTGTACATGTTCTCTTTTATCTCTTCTAGCTCTATTTCACCCATTTCTCTCTCTCTCTCCTTGTTTATCATGTTTTCTTTTTCTAATTTATTCTGTCTTCTCCTTTTCTTTATACATGTAATTACAAGCTTCAGCACTAAAATTATTATGATTATCATGATTGCTATTATTATAACTTTCCCTATTATTAATCCACTCATTCTTGTTAACCAATTTATTACTGAAGAAAACCCTTTACCAAGTTTTCCAAAAGCACTTTCAACCTCCAGTGGAACAAGTTCTTTGTGCAAATTTGTAATATTCTTTATATACTTTTGTATACTTTCACTTTTATCTGGAATGTAAGTGCAACAATGTTGAACTTTCAGCATGCCACAGACTCCACCCTCTTTTGCCAAAAGAATGTAAAGGGCAAGTCGATTTTGCATCACCATAGCTCTCATGGCAACCATCTCGGTATTTACCATCAAGAACCCTCCAGCAGTATCTGTAGATAAACGATCTACCACTGTGGATAATTTCCGAATTTTAAATGCATTCAAAGATATTCCCACTGCTGGTATCAATGCACCAAAAATATCACCTACTATTTCTGAAAAACTTTCCCTTTTTCTACGTGTAAAGGTATTTATCATTTTGTGTGTTCCTTTTTCTTTTCTATCCATATGAAAAATCTTTGGAAAAACCAGGCCTAAATAACATGACCCATACCAATGGTCCGGCAACCTGTAATAAGCCCTATTACCGCAAACATAATAGATCCTGGGAAACACCGGATCCTTTCCCCCTTTGAATCCCCATCCGCCTAAAATTTGATAATTGTCATGGCAAATACTGGAACCCACAAAATAATTGTCATATCTTGTCTTATTTCTTCTAATGCACAACCTTCCCTGTTGGGGCCAATCCAGAGTCATAGCTGCATTTGTCTTTTTCTTGTCATGATTGTCTTCCTCAAACGCCCAAAGAGGTGTTTTTGTCTCTTCTATCCCTTTTCTTTGAAATTTCACTCTTCTTTCTTCAACCATCTCTAAAAATACTTTTTCTTCCTTCTTTAACTCACAGGTAAGGTTGTTTTTAACTATATTATCTAATGTTAAAATCTTATCTTCTATAAAATATTCACCAAACGTTTTTCCCTCTTTTATTTTGTTTAGCTCGGGAACTACAGAAACTTTCGCAAATATCTTATCTATGTCAGTGTAATAATATTCTAATCTACCTGTTTTATAAAATAAACTTGCTAAAACACTACATGTTATTCCATACGTCAAAGGAAGGTGATGATAAGTCACACCCTCTGCTACAGACGCAGAGCAATTGCATACAAACATAGCAATCTCTTACATCCATTGTTTCTACATACTCATATAATAATTTAGTAAAAACATTCTTAGAAAAATCTGTTATTGATTTGTCTTTATGTAATTCTGCACTACTTTTTAATATAACTGGTTCTTGAGTGTTAGCTCCTTTTTCTTTCTCTGTGTTATTAGAAGTTTCTGCTACAGCTAAACTAATTGGAATAGTGATTGCTAAAACCACCCATACTATCATTAATAATCCTGTACAAAAGAAGCACATTTTACACCATCTACTTAAAAACTCACATTTACATTTTCTATCTCTAGTATCCTTCATTTTGTTTTATAACCTTATTTATTTATTTTCAAGAAAATTGTGTCATTACACCTCAGAAATGACTTATTAGCCACTCTGCACTCCAATGTTTTTGTTTTTGCTTGGTACTTTCTTTTAATTCTTTTCAGAATTCTTTCTTTGTCAAATCCAGTATTTTGTCAAATCCGGTAGAAATTCGTCAGATCCAGTGTTTTGCCAAGTCCGGTAGAAATTTGTTTAAATTTCTTCAAGTTTGTTGCACTTCACCTTCACCCATTAGGTTTCTTTGTTCGGGGTTCTCGTGAGTGTTCCTTTCTTCTTTGTCATCCGTTAAAGCAAGGTACAACCATTCAGGCGATCTATACTTCGGATTTACCTTCTTTACTCTTTTCGTTTTCTGCAAGTGTTTTCCACCTTGTTTTTCTTGCTCTTTCTGGCTTGTTATTTCATTCACTTGTTCAGCACTTTTTCCATCTAACCTTATGATCCTGTATCTTAATTTTCTTACTTCGTTGGGCCAATTGTCTCCTTTTCTTGGCCTTTTTGCCTCACTTCCTTTTTCCTCTCTTTCTGTTTTCCAATTCCTTTTTCTTGACTCAAGTTTTTGGTTTCTTTCTTCTCCACTTTCTTCAGACTCTGTTTCAGTTTTTTCTTTATTGTCTCTTATTTTGAATCTTATAATTTCATTTTCTTCCCCTACTTGTGGTTCTTTTCTTATCTTCCTTCGTTCACCTATTTCTGTCCCTCCTCGAGGTTCTTCCGAATTTGTGTCAATCTCTCTATCTGCTTCTAAATTTCCCTGTTCTTTTGTTTGGCTATCTGTCCCTATTGCTCCTCGGGGATCTTCCGATTTTTCTAGCTTTCTGTTTGAAACTCTCCCTTCTTCATCTATTAATATTATCTCCGAAGGATTTTACCACAACTTGTACTTGGTTGCTCACTGTTACTATCTTCTTGCTCAGTTTCTTCTCTTATGCTTTCAAATTTCCAATTTCTTTTCAGAATTTCTTCACAATCCGAATGATCTGTATCAGATTCTGAACTGGTATCTGATATTTCCAGATGTCGACTCACATGTCGATCTTCAAGTTCTGGAACTTCAGCTATTTCCTCTACTTCTTCTGTCGTTGCACTTGTAGTTGGGTCTTCCAGATGTCGACTTACAGGTCGATCTTCAGATTCTGGCACCCTGTTCGTTTCTTCTTCCGCTTCTGATGCTGAACTGTTATCCAACACTTCCAGATGTCGACTCACATGTCGATCTTCAGGTTCTGGAACTCTGATGGTGTGACTGGCATGCACCCAATGTTTCACTCCTGCACATTTGACTGCAGTGGTTGTCACCAGGATCACTTGTCGTGGTTCGTCCCAGCGAGGAACCAAACAGTTTCTTCTCCTGTGGACTTTTATGCGGACCCAATCTCCTGGATTCAAGTCGTGAGCAGGTTTTCTTTCAAAAGTGGTCGCATCCGGTCCAACCTGATGAAACACAGAACGCACCACATCAGCCAATCCTTTGCAATAATCCAGCACCAGATCATCAGTTATAGTCAGTAGTTTGTTGACAGGTACATGTGCTTGTCTCATTGCTCGTCCCATAATTATCTCATGGGGACTGAGTCCAGTTTTCCTTTCCGGAATACTTCTTATTGTCATTAAAACTAATGGCAAGGCATCTGGCCATTTAAGTCCTGTGGCTTGACACATTTTTCCTAACCTGTTCTTAATTGTTCCATTCACTTGCTCAACTATTCCAGAAGCCTCTGGTCTGTATGCACAATGCAGTTTCTGTTTAATACTAAGTGCTTCACAAACCAGTTTAATTAATTCTTTTTGGAAATGTGTTCCTCTATCTGTTTCAATCGTGACTGGAAAACCATACCTCGGAATGAATTCTCGCAGCATAAGTTTTGCTACCGTGATTCCATCATTCCTTCTGGTTGGGTATGCTTCCACCCAACGGGAAAACAAACAGACGACTACTAGGACATACCTTAGTCTGTTGCTCGGGGGCATTTCGATAAAATCCATTTGCATTCTAGTGAACGGACCTCCTTCTCGTCCTATTGTTCCTAGACTCACTACTGTCTTCCTTCCTGGATTTAACTGTTGACAAATAAGACATCTTTGACAAAGACTCTCAGCTATGGCTCTGAATTTTGGATTATACCATGTTTGTCTAAAAAGTCTGATCATTGAATCTCTCCCAATATGGGCTTGTCCATTGTACATCCGTGCCATGTCATAAATCATGCTATCAGGCATAACTGGTCTTTCATCTCTGTAAACCCAAACATCATTTTCCTCATGTTTTCTACATCCTGCTTTTATCCATGTATCTTTTTCCTCATCATCTGCTGCTTCCTGTAACTGTCTCACCTCATCCCATGTCTCAACAGGGTTAGTAAAAAGCAAAGGACAAGAAATATGCTCTCTCTCGGTTCCTGTTCAAAGAGACCACATTCTTTGCACAGTACTGTGCAATTTCATCAGCATACTTATTGCCGACAGTTATGTAGTCTTCCCCATTTTTATGTGCATTGCACTTCACAACAGCAATCTGTTTAGGCAGCTGTATCGCCTCAAGCAACTTTTTCACAAAATCTCCATTTCTAATTGGCGTTCCTGCAGATGTCAAGAAACCTCTTTGTGACCAAATCTGACCAAAATCATGCACCACTCCAAAGCCGTACTGGCTATCTGTCACAATCGTAACCCGTACATTTCTTCCCAACTTGCATGCTTGAATCAGAGCTACTAGTTCTGCGACTTGGGCAGACCGTATCCCTTTCAGACAAGATGCTTCCATTACAGTTGCTACTGTGCAAACTGCATATGCTGCACTTAGAACTCCATCATTTGTTCTTAAACATGAGCCATCCACGAACAGAATATAATCTGATTCCTTTAAGGGCTCATCTCGTATGTCTGATCTCGGTTTTGTACAATATTCAAGCACATTCAGACAATCGTGATCTACTTCATCCATTTCAATTACACTCTCTTCATCTGGCAATGATGTCGAAGGATTCACATTCATACATCTGTCAATGGTCACATTATCTGCACTCAAAATTACTTTTTCATACCTAGTCAGCCGACTATGTGTCATATATTGGGTTTTCGTTCTTGTCAAGAGAATTTCCACAGAATGGGGAACATATACTCTCAGTGGATATCCCATCACTATGCCTTCACTCTGTTCCAGACTCACACAAGTAGCAGCAACTGCTTTCAAACATCCAGGCAACGCTTTCGCTACAGGGTCTAAAACAGCTGAAAAATGTGCAATGGGTCTTTTCATAGTTCCATGTCTCTGTACCAAGACTGAAAATGCACATCCATCTCTTTCACTGCAATACAACTCAAAATCTTTCTCATAGTCAGGCATTCCCAATGCTGGAGCTTCACACAATTTCTTTTTCAGCTCTCTGAATGCTTTCATTTCCTCATCATTCATTTCAAAAGGATCTTTAACATCCTTCTTTGTCAGTTTTTGCAACGGTTTAGCAATCAGCAAAAAACCGCTTATCCATTGTCGACAATATCCAACCATTCCCAGAAACATTCTTACCTCTCTTTGCGTCATTGGAGCTCTCATTCCTTGAATCATCTTTATTCTTTCAGTCGTTACCTTTCGCACTCCTTTCTCAATTTTATGCCCTAAATATTGGACTTCTTGTTGACAAAACTGCAATTTTGATGGGGACACTTTATGTCCTCTTTTTGCTAAATGATTCAGCAAAGCAATTGTATCATTGACACATGCTTCCTTCGTTTTTGATGCCACCAGTAGGTCATCAATATACTGAACCATCACTGACTTTTCTGGCATTTTTAAATCTTCCAAGGATTTCTTTAGAATCTGATTAAAGATTGAGGGGCTTTCTGTGTACCCTTGAGGAATTTGGCACCATGCCAAAATATGCTCTCCAAACCTAAACGCAAATAATGGCTGGCTATCTGGATGCAATGGAATAGAGAAAAATGCATGACATAAATCAATTACTGTGTACCATTCTGCTTCACGTGGAATCTGGTATAGAATCACAGCAGGGTTCGGTACTATTGGGCAACAAGGTACTACAATTTTGTTTACCTTCCTCAAATCCTGTACAATCCTATATGTTCCGTTTGGCTTCTTCAGTCCCATTATTGGCGAATTACATGGACTGCTCATGATTTCTTTTAGAATCCCTTGTTCAACCATTTTATTTATTACTGGCGTTATTCCTTCAATTATTTCTGGTGTCAATTTATACTGGGGCGTATTTGGGTAACTCGTTCCCTCTTTTACGGTTATTTTAACGGGATCTACTTCTTTCATTAATCCTATATCTTCTCCTGTAAAGTCCCACACTTCTTCTTTCACTGTCTTTTTCAATTCAATTGGGATTTTCTCTGCATCAAATACAGGAAACAAATCATTTACTTCTGGTTCTAAATTTACCATTGTCATTTTATACAGTACATCTTCATCTGGGGTCTGAAATGCAATTCCATCTGGAGTACAATAGATAGTGCAATTCATTTTGCACAATAGATCGCGTCCTAATAGGTTCACAGGACTACAATCGCATACCACAAATCGGTGCATTTCACTAAATGGACCAATCTTTACCTCCACTAATTTAGTAAGAGGCGTCTTAATTTGCTGATTCGAAACTCCAACTACTTGGATATGTTCACCTGAGAGAGGAAGGTTTGGAATTTCCACTGACCTAACAGTAGAACGGGTAGCTCCAGTGTCCACAAGGAATGTTACATTTGCACCATTCACTTCTCCATCCACAAATGGACCAGACTGATCTACCTCTAGAGTTGCGCCAAGCACGCACTCTTCCCCCTCTCCTAGGCACCGTCAGAAGCTTTCATCCGTTTCATCCTCATCCTGTCGTAACCAATATTGAGAAATGGCAGCTGCACGCGGCAACTGTGTTACCTGTTCTCCTCCGTAGAATCCTGTTTCTGCACTGTATTTCTGTTGGTTAACACTCTTGGGAAGTGGTGGTTGTGGCACCTGACTCTGTTGGCACCTCACTCTGCACCTGTGAATTTAATGATTGATTTTCCACATTAAGTTTTGGAGGAAATTTACACTCGTTTCTCCAATGCCCTAGCTTTCCGCAGTTGTGGCATGGCCACTTTTTCTTTGCCTCATCTATGCTCATTTGTCCTTTTCCTTTACCTATATTTGGTCGAGATCTAGCCTGTCCTGCTTCATTACCGGTATTACTCAATTGAGCTTCTTGTTTCTCTGCAACTTTCACCTGTGCCCACATGGCTTTTTCTTTCAATTTACGCTGTCTACTCTCAATATCATCACTGCAATACTTAGCATATCTCAAAACTTCGTCGACTGTGCTATTCTGCCAACAAATCATATGCTGTTTAATCATTTCACTTATCTCTGGTCTCAACCCATATACAAATCTATATACAAAATGACTCATATCCTTCTCAATTAGTGTCTCATAACCACTATACTGTTTGAAAACTAACAACAGTCTTTCATAGTAAGCATGCACTGATTCTTTACTTTCCTGCGTTGTTCTGTCTATTTTCACCCAATCTGTTTATTTAGGTGGAATCTTATTCTTCAAAAAGGTAATTACTTGATCGTACTTTCTCATCACTTCTGGTCCTGGCGCTCCTGTTTTAGCATCCCTTGGATATTCTACAGTTGGCCAATCAATAGTAATCTTACATTCTGTCCACAAATCAGCTGGTACTACTATATCAAACAATCCATCCAAGTCTATCCACAACACCTTTGAAACTTTAACAAATCTCTCCACTTGTCTGTA
This sequence comes from Calotriton arnoldi, assembly GCA_963921515.1. Lineage (NCBI taxonomy): Eukaryota > Metazoa > Chordata > Amphibia > Caudata > Salamandridae > Calotriton > Calotriton arnoldi. Next base: position 773,825 of record CAWUFW010007928.1, read on the forward strand.
CCATTCTACTGGCTTTTCTCTCAACTTTGGGAAATCATTTGTAAATGACAGTATATCCTGTCTAGTCCATGGAACATGCACATAACTACCTCCTGGAGTTTCTCTCATCGGGTACTCCTTACAACTGGTTCCTTATCTGTTACTGCAAAAGCCAAAGATGCTTTATCTGTTACTTTCTCATTCTTTTTTATCCATCTACTTCTCCATCTATCCACATCACCCCATTTTCTCAGTAAAACAATTAATTCTTTTATTTGGGTCAATCTTCCTGATGTGTTCAGATTCCCTATATCTTTCTCACAAAAATCTACTCTATATGGTTTCTGCAACGTTCTCACTTTTGCAAATTCTACTCCCAGTTCACTTGCTGTCTCTTCTAATTTGTCATGTAAATTTCTAGCTCTCCATGTAAGACTTTTGCACAAAAACATAATCTCATCATCCTGATAATTTTTTTATTTTTCTGTACCAATCGTTCCTAAAATCAATTCTTCCATGTCTATTTTTAACCTAATTACATCTAATGGTTTTACTTCTGTTTCTTTCGTTTTTAGCGTTTTCATCCATTCATTTAACTCATCTGGAGTCGGACCTACAGGCGTACTATTTAATTCTATCCAATTGTTACTTCTTTCTGGTGTCCCTGATGCAGACTCCGTTACCATGGGTATTCTCCTGAACTCATTCTCATTTATTGTCAAATTAGTAGGTGGGCTTGGTCTATAGGTACTAACCAAATGGTGTGCACCTTCATTGTTCAGTTCCATCCCTTCTCTTTTTCTTTGCAAATGTGAATTCCTAATCACTAAAGAACGTTCATCAATTTTCTGATTCTCAAAAATTGGCACTACTGGACCTATCGTCACTGGTACAGTTACAGCTTCCATATTCTTTGTCAATGCTCTTATTTTCTCAGTCAATTCTCTTGTGGTTTTTGCTAATTCAGTTGCATTGTCACTTTCTATCTCTTCATTTTGTGAAGTTTTTAATTGATCTTGTGACCTATTTATCTCATCTCTTCGTTCGGGATTTTTATTCCTCCCAGTTTCCATTGGCGGTGCATTAGGTGTCACCACCACAGAAGTCTGTTGGAATGGAGGTGGGTTTCTGTTTAAAATATCTTCCAGCAATTCGTCATCAATGAGTCAACGCCGTCTCATCTTCATGCTTCAACACCCTGCGCATGCTCCGCAAGATCTTCAGATGGATCCCCACTGAAACCAGGAAGACCGTCACCCAGGCACTCGTCACCAGCCGACTGGACTATGGGAACACCCTCTACGCCGGAACCACAGCCAAACTTCAAAAGAGACTCCAGCGCATCCAGAACGCCTCCGCACGACTCATCCTGGACATCCCCCGACACAGCCACATCACCGTACACCTGAAAGACCTGCACTGGCTCCCCGTCAGCAAGAGAATCACGTTCAGACTCCTCACCCACGCACACAAGGCCCTCCACGACCTGGGCCCAAAGTACCTCAACGACCGCATGTCCTTCTACACGCCCACACGCCAGCTACAATCAACCAGCCACGCCCTCGCCACCGTACCACGCATCCGCAGAACCACCGCCGGAGGAAGATCCTTCTCCTACCTGGCGGCCAAGACCTGGAACTCCTCCCCACTCACCTTCGGCGAACCCAGGACCATCTCGCCTTCAGGAAGCAGCTCAAGACCTGGCTGTTCGAGCAGTAACTTACCCCCTCCCCCAGCGCCTTGAGACCCTCCCGGGTGAGTAGCGCGCTCTATAAATGCCGTGATTGATTGATTGATGGTTTCACTACCACCATACCCATACTTTTCTATAACTACATGTTTCTTTTTCTCTGTACACTTTCTCTTTGCTTCTTCCTCCACTGTAAAAGCTGGAAACAAACCTCCTGTCATATTAGCACATCTCCAACGCTTTATTCTGTCCTCATGATTTACTCCCCATAACCTTCCAGGCACAAACTCATGATTCTTTAATCCTCTGAATCTCTCTCGTTCATACATCTCATCTTCCCATTCAGTTAAAGCTTCAAACTGTGTCGGTCTAGGTCTAGGTTCTAACATTGCCATCTTTTCTCTCAAATTCCGTAGTACAGCTACATTAAATGAACCGTTCTCAGGGAAAGCCAATGCTCCATCATTCTTGGTATATTTTGTCCAATTTTCTAACCATATGCATGTATGATATCCATATTTCAGCATCATATGCGAAGCTGGTGATTTCGGCGGAGGAATTACTTGTCCCTCTCTAGTCACTACCTTTTTGTCTTTCTTAAAGAAGTTCTTAACTTTCGACATCCACGACGTTTTCTCTCTACCATATTCATAATACGACATGATTCACAATCGCTTTCTCTCCTCAAACTATCCGTAATTCAACACTGTTCTCTATGCGTTATTCCGACCAATACTAGCGCGACTCACACCAACACTCCAATCACAAACTTCCACGTCACTAGGCTATTCGACCAATCCTAGCGCGATTCTCACCAAAGCTCCAATCAGAGTAATTTCTGTCTACAGCGCACTGTCCAATCCCAGCGCGGCTTTTGTCTACGTCAGCTCTGCTCCTGTTTCTGTATGACTAGCGCACTGTCCAATCCCAGCGCGGCTTTTGTCTACGTCAGTTCTGCTCTTGACCCCTCCTTTACAAAATTTATCTGCAATTTCTTTTTCAACAATTCTTTGTTAGTTACAACATTTAAAACACATTTCCATTGTCTGATTCGCTAAACCAAAGAGATAGCTTTGTCCATTTATACAAGAATTCTGTTTTTCCAGTAGGCAGCGCTTACCTCTACCCTACCACAGAATTTTCTGTTTCGCCGATAAAGTAGCACGTCCCTCTACCTTACCCTTCTTTCAAGCAAGCGGTAAACCCGTTTCTCTGGGGATAAAACACATGTGGAGACTATACTGCTCCTGAGAATTAAGGCCAGAGTTTCACAAGGAAACCGATCACTCTTTCTCTTACACACCTTTTATGCGGAGAATGTCCCTATCATAACACAACCTGTGTTATCACCAATATGAACTCAGACAATGCACTATTCCATGTACTTCTCTTGCCACACGTGTTCCACTTCCTACTTCCCGGAAGCGTGAAAACTTACATATAACATAACTCGACTCAACATAAAATGTTAGACATGAACTTATCAATAATCAATAATCAATAATCACCAAACTAATCTATAGTAACCATAACTCTGCTACAAAGAAATCTGATCCAGCGCTAACAATAAAAATTCTTCTCCTATATACTTTGGTCATCCAGGTGCAACTATCCCTCCAACACACAAACTATATCCATATGACGGTGGGGCCCATAACACCGCATATACATTCACTTACTCATTTATTCCCTGGATTACCTCCGTCCTTAACCTAGGAGAAAAAACAGTAAAACAATTCGCTGGAAGGGGACGGGATACCTCTTTTTAACATGACATAATGTTTCTCATTTGCTTTTAAGGTATTCCGCTCATTGGTCGATGGACCAACTAGTAGGAATCAGTTCATGGTGATTAAGACCAGCCCAATCACAAAATACTCTTTAACATTTTACCTTAATTATTGAGCTAAAGAATCACTGAGTCATTTGTTTAAAGAATAATAAAGTTTATATAAAGTTTCGAAGCAAGATATAAGTTTAAGCTTATTATTCAGATTATTACATTTATCATCATTATAAGAATAAATTGAAATTGCAATGCATACCTATTAGATGGAAAAATAAGGTTGTCACCGCAAGAACTCCAAAAGATCAATCTATCTGTCTTGGAAAATCTAATAGCTCTAAATGAAAAATCTATCAGGAGTAAAAAGGTTCTCCAAAAGCAGCATCTTATACTCAACTAAAAATATAAAATAGCAGCAGCAGCATCAGCTCGTCAGCATCAGCAACCGCAACTTCACCCATCTACAGCATCTCCGTCAACAGCAACTAACCCCTCCCCACCAAGAGTAGGTCTTCTTATACCCTAATTCTAGCTTACTGAATAAAAATGTTGCATCTTTATGGCGTGATTCTCTCTCATTGGTTCATTCGAGTCCATATACATTTTAATCAAACTTCCTTGTCTTAACCAGTTCTTTGTGGAATGTCCATGCTTGCATCGTTTCCCACAGTTCATGACATTACTCATCAGTTTCGATCAGTCCAATTTGTATCTTTTTCTGTTACTTTTTAGATTCAATAGTTCCGTTCGTCCATTTATTCATTTTGACTTCTCACGCTTCTTGCTGATCATCTTGGCACACATTTGCTCAGTAAGGTCACAATAGCCTTGACCATACTTCCATCTTAGGCTCTCAGCACGAACACGTGGTCATTCTTTTTCACAGCCTTTCTCCTCTACCACACGGCTTCATGCACATGCGTACTCTAGTTCATGGCGGCCATTTTATATCGCTGCTCAACAGGCCTAAGCGCACTATTTTCAAAGATAAACAAAATATTGTTAAAATAAAGAATATAAACCCTTTCATTTCCCTCCCGTCTTTCTACGTACCCCAATTAGGTATTACCTAGCAAAAAGCAACATATAAAGCCGTCCCTTACTTACCATCGCTTTATTTTGCCACCACACGTTTTATTTTCAAAGCACAAATCATGCGTTTATTATTTTATTAGTACGCAAATATTAGATTATGTTAGACACGTCAACAATTATAAGTTGATTAATTTGCACACAAAAATAGCGTGTTACCTTTAACCCTTTACATGTAACATACATTGTTGGTTATTTACTTAAACGAACATGTTTATTAATTATTTTACGTAAATTATTAGGCGGTTAAAATTTTTTCATTTATCCTGCTCCATCAAGAGCATTCGCGCCGCCGCTTTTATAACGCGAGCGGCGCGAAAAATTGTAATTTCCTGGTTGCGGTGGCTCCTGCACTTGCTTTATTTCCTTCTTATTGAAGCGTGGCTGGGGGCTGTTTGTGGGCCTTTGTGAAAATATTTGTTAATTGCAGCACCGTCATGCGCTGCAATTAACAAATATTTTCACAATGGCCCACAATCAGCCCACAGCCGTGCTCCTTTAAGAGAAGAAATGCAGCAAGTCCAAAAGCACGACATGTGCTTTACACGTCGTTTTTTTGGACTTGATGCATGTCTTTTCTTAATGGAGTACGGCTGCGGGCTGATTGTGGGCCATTGTGAAACTATTTATGTCAATTGCAGCGCATGACGGTGCTGCAATTAACATAAATATTTTCACAATGGCCCACAATCAGCCCGCAGCGTGCTCCATTAAGAAAATAAATGCAGCAAGCACAAGCATGAGCGATGGAAAGGAGGAGAGGAGATGATCCAGAGGGACGGCAGAATCCGGGTGATTATTTGTCTCTAGGGCAGCTGTGGGCATTTCTTTTCACCGCCAGGTGGTTTCTGGGAGCTGTAGTTCTAGGTCGCCTCATTGGAACTCGCTTTGGATGACTTTTAGTTGGTGTTGCTTTGGACGTAGAAACATGGAATAGAAGGGACAGTAGAGAAACTCGTAAGAGGCGTGAACGTAAAGGGACACGTTAACATGTTATGGCTGGGGAGCTGGACAATGGGCATTGGAGGGGAATGAGCTCAGTGGTATGTAGGGAAAGACGTAAGGTAGCTCGGAGAGGAAGAAAAGTGTACCGTGGGGAGGGAGCCAGAAGGGAGGCAGGGGTGGCCCTTAAAGGAAGCACTGAAAGAGTATAGCAGGTGGGTAAAGAGGAGGAAAACTAAGAAGAGATTATAAAAGACGGGGTAACAGGTGGAGCAGTGTCGACTGCAGGCGTCTGAAAAAATGGATGTCAGCAAGAAAGTTGAGTTACGAGAAAGCGGAGATTTGAGCATAAAGCCCTAGTGACCTTAGTGGGGATGGTGAGCGGATTGTGTTAAGCGTTTGACACTGGGATGAGGACGGGGGCGCTAAGTGGAGGATAAATAGATGAGTGGTAGGAAGAGAGGAAGACTTAACAGGAGCATTAAAGACGGTATAGGTTTTGGAGAGTGGAGAGAGATTTCCGAAGAGGAATAGGTAAGGAAGTGAGGTGAGGGTATATGGAGGAGATCTGGTGGACAGAAGAAGTGAAGAGGACGGTAGATAACCACAGCAAGAGTTACTTGGCTTCCACAAAAATGTGCATTTGCGAGATTGTAAGAATCCTTCCTTATAAAGCCAAACTCAAAGTTCAGGGGGGTTTTCTGACGTGTCACTTGACGAGGGTGCATAATGCTGCCACCTTAGAGGAAGGATGGCAGGATGTTCCTCCCAGTACGTACTATCAAGGGAGGCAGCATCAATTACTAGAGAGACATTAGTCTAAGTTATGTTATTCATTTCTGGGTATGACGCTTCCTTCCATTCTCTTGCTGTGGAGCTTCAACATGTGGGCTGTTAGCGAAAGGATAGGAGAGAGGCTTGTAATCGCATTCAAGCGTTTAGGGCCTCATTGTGAGTGTTTCACTATTTTAACTGGTAATGCCGCACCTGGCAAACACTGATGGTAGGAAGCCATGGGTTTCTCAGTTACAGCCGTACAAGATTTACCATGAAATCATTATTTTTGTGTCTGCTGTTTGCCAAGACCATTTGTTTTTAATACTATGTGTTTAATGCACTACAAGATAGATAATGTATTTAGTTGTAGGGGCCTCATTAATCCGGCCCTCTTCATCCATTCAAATTTCATATTCCACTATACTAATTCACCACTAATCCTTTATGGGTTCCAGAGTAGCGGGCTACCTGCCAATAAAGCACTTCAACACCCATCAGGGTTACAAGCGCTATATAAATGCAAACCTTTTTCCCTTTCAACCCCTCCCCAACCCTTCTCAATCCAAATAACTGACTAACATATCCACCACTCAAACTACTTTCATATTTCACTATACTAATTCAACACTAATCCTTATGGGTTCCAGTGTAGCGTGCTACTCGCCCAAAAAAGCGCTTCAAAACCCCATCAGGGGTATCAAGCGCTATATAAATACAAACCTCTTTCCCTCTTCTTTCCCGCCGCCTACCCTTCTCTATCCAAATAACTGAATAACATATCCACCACTCAAATTACTTCATATTTCACTATACTAATTTTCAACACTAATCCTTTATGGGTTCCGGAGTAGCGTGCTACTCGCCAGAAAAGCGCTTCAACGCCCATCAGGGCTAACAGGTGCTATATGAATGCAAACCTTTCTTCCCCTTCTATCCCTCCGCTATCCTTCTCACTCCAAATAACTGACTAATATCCACCACTCAAATTACTTTCATATTTCACTATACTAATTCACCACTAATCCTTTATGGGTTTCCGGAGTAGCGTGCTACTCGCAAGATAAAGCTCTTCAACACCCCATCAGGGATAACAAGCGCTATATAAATACAAACCTTTTTTCCTCTTCTATCCTTCTGCTATCCTTCTGAATCCAAATAACTGACTAACCTATCCACCACTTAAATTACTTTCATATTGCACTATACTAATTCAACACAAATTCCTTTATGGGTCCCGGAGTAGCGTGCTACTCGCCGAAAAGCAGCTTCGACGCCTCGTCAGGGGTAGTAAGCGCTAGATAAATGCAATTACAATACAATACAATAAAAAAGAACGACGTGTAAAGCACACGTCGTGCTTTTAGGCTTGCTGCACGCCTTTTGTTAATAGAGCGCAGCAGATTGTGTGCCTTTTGAAAGTTTTCATGTTAAATGCAGCCCCGTGTATTAGTATGTCGGGCTCTGCAATTAACATGAAAACTTTCAAAAAGGCACGCAATCTGCCGCCCTCTATTAACAAAAGGCATGCAGCAAGCCTAAAAATTAACGTGTGCTTTTACAATCACTAATATATGTTAGTGATTCTGAAAGCACACGTCCTGCTTCTGGACTTTCTGCATGCCTTTTGTTAATAGAGCGTGGCTGCGGGAAGATTGTGTAGCTTTGTTGTGGTTGCAGATGCTCTGCACTTTCTCATTTCGAACATGACACAACCATTATTTTATTTTTTATTTTACAGAGTTTTATTAAATGCAAACTTGACCCGAATCGGGTATCAGAGCGCTTTACATAGCACCAGTTGCTTTACATGAGGGCACATTTTTTATTTTTTGTTAGGCACGGCAGTCACCAACACGAAGGCCACCCCCCTGGCTGGACTGGCCTTAGCAGGCATCAGGCGTTTGCCTGCGAGGCTGGAAGGGTGGGGGTCAGTTTTGGAGCAGTGGGGGCCAGTTTTGTTACTGGGGCATTTTGCAGCGATACTGCAATATGGGCCCTCAGTAACAAAAGCACCAGTGCTGGGGACCAGCTTTGAGCAGTAGTGCTTGACACTTGCCCGCCCCCCTCCACCCCAACCCTGGTGGTTGGGAGCCGGTGCTGCAAAATTGCCAGTGCTACTTTGGGTTCCCAGTTCGGCCCTGCCTGCCCCATCAAACAGGCCTCCTCCGTTCCAGTACCTAGGTCATTTATCTGCACAATCAAGCAGGAACCCCAGTGTCAGAACCCCTGTCGCTGCACCCACACACGCGGTAGATCCTTGGCGCACATTGCCGTGGCTGGAGCGCACAGAGACCTCACACTGCCGCACACAGAGGAAAAAAATTAGAGGGAACATTGCCCTTGACCCTGATTTATTCCCAGGAAGTTGTGTCATATGTCCTTAACCTTGATGACATCACAATAATTGACATCACTGAAGTTCCATTAGAACTGCATGATTAATGTAACAACACACAACAGACAGATGTCTGTTTTATATACTGTCTATATTATGGAGCTGACTTGATCTTTGAAAGTCCTGGGACGAACACTTACCCTAAATTGTACTGAGTGAGGAAGAGAAAAAGCCAGGCTTTTACTAGGGGGTTTCTCCCCTGAGAACATTTTGAAAATAAAGTGCTCAAATAGTGAATTTTAAAACACAATTTTCCCATACATTTGCTTAAAAGCCATAGACCCAGAAAAAGTGCTAATTACACTTTCAAATATTTTCAAGGTGTACCAAGCCAATGAAAACTGACGCTCCACAGGAGTTGACCCCATTTTTTCAAAATGTGCTATACATGCCACTATATGTCTAGAATTAGCTCCATTGTGCCAGGGCTATCATTTTGTCACGTGTGCCCCAAATATGTTTCCATGTATGCCATCCATATGCCTTAGGTGACCCTATGTCTCAGTATGCCCAGGCCAGCATTTTGTCATGGTTGCCCCTTCCTATATGTCAGGTTGTCCTACCTTATATCAAGAATTACCTACAATGCGTTAGTACCAGTATTTATACATAGGAATAGGAGCCCCATATTCCAAGATTTATGTTATGTTATGTACTATTTTTATAGAGCGCTCCATTACCAATAAGGCGTCTTGGCACTAGCTGAGATACAGACATGATGATGCCCCAAGCTTACTTCTAATATGCCATTATCAGTATTTTGTCGCAGGTGTCTGTCATGATAAGAATTGCCTCAAGTATGCCAGCACTGGTATTTTACCATGTGTGTCTCGATAAGACAAGAATTACCTTCAGTATGCAAGGGCCAATGACAGACTATCAAGCGTCATACCACATTATCACTCAATCTCACTCCCTTAAACTCATTCTTATTGATTTTCACTCACTTGCAGTCACTAAATTTCACTCATTATGGCTCACTTGTAATTACCTACACTAAGAGGCTTGTTGCGATGGCGGTCTGACCTTCGGTCGGAGGCTTTCCGACCGCCATCGTCAGTTCCGACCGGCTGGTTATGAATCAACCGGTCGGAATTGAAATCAGCCGGTCATTCTGGCTGGCTTCCCTCGGGCTGAAGGAGCCCACCAGCCAGTCTGATGCCGGCCCGTAATCCCAAAGGGCGGTATTTCTGCCCTTGGGATTACGATGCACGGTTTTTGGCAGGATTGCCATGCCGGCCTTTCCGACATGGAAACCCTTTCGGAAAGCGTGTTCTGGGGCCCCGCTTGTGTGCACGGCCTCCGGTTGGGGGCCGAAAGGGGCATCTATGGTGCTCCCATGTTAATGACAACGAACATTGCCGGAGGTGCTGAACAAAAATGTCTTAATACTGCCCTCACACACTTTGCAGTGTCATGCTTCATCATAGGGCCGCATCAAACACCCAGGTGCAGACCAACACGCTGAGTGGAGCGCAAATAATCTTTTTTTATATGTGGATGAAGATTAGTGGTGAAGACACAGTATATATAAAAGAACATATACGACAATGACAAACATAGGAAGGAATATTCCCTTCAGAATGGGACCAAACAGTGCAGACACATATAATTAAAACTACCTAAAGGGCAACCATAATCATTCTTTATTCCTGTCACCCCTTGGTAGGATTAAAAATAAAATAATAGGGTATTCCGGGGAGGTAAACGCCCCTATACCCCTGCTGCGAATACCAACATGTTTCTGCCAATTTCTATGTGTCCAAAGGATCACTCTGGCATTCATCAGGGTGTTGGTCCCTTGTTTTTTGATGTAGACCCAAATAGGGTATTTATTACCTTTAATACTTAGACGGACAATATCCGCTATTGCTTCACTCTGGGGTAATTTCCAAGAGGACTCCTTTTACGAGTTCACAAGGATTACTCTGAACCCGGGACCTCTGTGGGACCGTGGTCTTATCGTCACACTTACTCCAAAGAACCACTCCGGGTCAATGCCTCACATCGGTCCTCCCGTCTAAGTATTAAAGGTAATAAATACCCTATTTGGGTCTACATCAAAAAAACAAGGGACCAACACCCTGATGAATGCCAGAGTGATCCTTTTGGACACATAGAAATTGGCAGAAACATGTTGGTATTCGCAGCAGGGGTATAGGGGCGTTTACCTCCCCGGAATACCCTATTATTTTATTTTTAATCCTACCAAGGGGTGACAGGAATAAAGAATGATTATGGTTGCCCTTTAGGTAGTTTTAATTATATGTGTCTGCACTGTTTGGTCCCATTCTGAAGGGAATATTCCTTCCTATGTTTGTCATTGTCGTATATGTTCTTTTATATATACTGTGTCTTCACCACTAATCTTCATCCACATATAAAAAAAAGATTATTTGCGCTCCACTCAGCGTGTTGGTCTGCACCTGGGTGTTTGATGCGGCCCTATGATGAAGCATGACACTGCAAAGTGTGTGAGGGCAGTATTAAGACATTTTTGTTCAGCACCTCCGGCAATGTTCGTTGTGTTTAGTCCTTCTCTGTAGTGTGAGATTTAAGTGACGATAGGGGAGTCAGAGAAGGCTTATACCCTTGTCTCTTCTTTGTGATTTGGGGCTCCCATGTTAATCCCTGCATCCCGTGGCAGGCACCTTGAGGTGCCTGCCACGGGGTGCAGGGATTAACACCACCTCCCATTTCCCTATGGGAGCATGTACTACGGCCGGTTTACGGCCATAACACATGCTCCCATAGGCCCCTATATCTCACATATTCTCTCTCAATACCTGCCACAGACTCTCACACACACACACAAAATGAAACATGCATTCACACTTGCTCACACATACACACGCTCACCCACACCACAATATACATTTAAAAGCATTTTTTACTTACCTTAGCTGCCACCAATGGTCCCGTTCCAGCTCACTGAGCCCCATTTTTATTACACACATAGTGAATAATGCAATATTATTCACTATTAGTATAACCAAAAATGGATGCATATAAGTAGTGCTGCGTCTTGGTGCTGATTTTGCCACATCTGAACCAGGGGTCACAAAGGTAGTGCCAAGGGACGCAAGGGGTAAGCCATGGATCACAGCTGTGGCCTCCGGCGACCCCCTAAATGACGTCCATGATTAGAAATGCTAGTGTCCATATTATCCAGCACTCACTTCCACTGTGTCATCGTCCCTATGTCCATACCCCCTGTGCCGATGTTTCCCCATGTCTGTGTTGTCTTATGTTTGTGTTGCCCACATCTCTCCCAGCATCCATGTCTCCTTGTGTCCAGGTCTGTCTTCCAGTATTTATATTTCATCATGTCGGTGCCCACCATGCCTGTCTCTTCCAGTGTCCTTGTTTCCTTTATCCTGCCTCTCCAGGTTCATGGCTTATTATTGTATCTACTGAAATATTCTATTTAAAATACTTTGACCAAAGCTCTATCTACATCATCTCTTGTATCTGAGTCAGAGATGATAAAACTGCATGTTGCTCATTCAATCATCACGCTTGAGAAAACTCATTTTGCTCCACTGCAGATCGTGCAAGCAGCAAAGGCATATTTGAACTAGTGAAAGGTTTCTCTAATCTTCCCCAGGCAAACTATAATCCAATCCAATCCAAAATCATTCACAGGGCACCAAAAACCCGCGGGCATTCAAACTACGATGCAGAGTCTGGAGCAGAGAGGAAAATTCATAATCCTGTTTTCTTGGGAAAAGAAAAAATCAGTTGTTATCTTTTAGTAATCTTTGCATTGTGGAGTTATGTATTTATATGGAATTTTAGAGCATAAACATAGCCCAAAGGCAAAGGTGTGCTGATATGGTCAAAGACAAGTGAAAAGTTAGCTAGAAAGAAGAGAGGTAACTGGGTTGTGACTGTTAATGCATTGTGATGTAGTGTTCTTTAAAGAGCTGTCCTCAAATCTTTCCTAAATTTGGAACAGCATTGGGTCGGTCCTAATAGGTACTGGAGTGTTGTTCCAGATCCTGTGTGCATAGATGGAAAAGGCCTGCTTACATGTTTTTTTTATTTTTTACACTTTCTAGTCTGCATGTGACAGTGTCCAGACTGTGAATGTGCAAGAGATCCACCAGAGATGGGGAGCTTGTCAACAAAATAAGTGGAGTGCTGGTCGTGATAGCTTTGGAAATGATGCATCTGATTTTGAGGATGGTGCAGGCCAGGAAGGTGAGTTAATGGAGTTCCATCAGGATGGCGGTGATGTGATCATATGTCTTCAGGCCCTGGGTGAGACGTGTGGCAGCATGTAAGATGCCCCTAAGAGGTGCCAGTGTGGAGTCTAGAAGGCCATGGAGTAGGGCATTAACTACCATCCAGAAGCAAGAGTACAAGGGCTTGAAAAGCTGGTCTAAAGTTACTTTTTGGAAGAATATGTTTGACATTCTTTAAATAAGAGAGCTGGTACAAGGCCTTCTTTGTTTTTTTGGCAATGTGTTTCTTGAGGGTGAGGTTAGTGTCCAGGGGGAATCCAAGTGACCTAGCGTCCGTTGAACGCTGGAGTTCAAAGGGTAAGTTTCATGTAATTGAGCCAGGTTTGCAGTGTATTTTGTTTGTTTTTCTTGGAAAAAACAGGAATTATGTCTTGGTTGGACTGAGCTTGAGGTAGACGGTGAACATTCAGGTCTGGATGATGTGCAAGCAGCGTTTGAGTCGTTGAATGAAGCAGAGGAGACTTTCGAGTGGAGTTGTGTATCATCATCATATTAGTGAATTTTGATATTGTTATCTGTGAGTAGAGACGAAGTAGCTCCAGGCATAGTTTGAAGATGACAGGGCACAGTATGGAGACCCGGGGGACTCCATAAGTGATAGGGATGTTTTGTGAACTGGAGGTGCTCATGGGAGCAAACTGGAGTTGGTTGGAAAGAGGAGAATCAATGAAGGACATAGCCAGTGAATCCGAGTCCAGTCCAGGGTGCATATGACGGTGGGATGGTCGACTGCATCAAAGGCAGCTAAGAGGTCAAGCAATTCCAAGAGGCAGGGCTAATCTTCACCTGTGGTCATGAGGGCATCATTTTGATGTGTAATGTTGCAGTCTCCGTACTTCAGCGTGATCTGATCCCAGACTAGTAGTCGTGCAAATTCCAAATTTATAAATGTTTTTGCTGATCTTACAGAACATTTGAAAGCACTGTTAAAAAGAGGAAACAATATTAGGAATCCTGAACATTCAAAAATCTTTAATGCAGTCTAAACAAAACTAGTGGAGGCAATGTTCGTGCACCCATTTAATACAGGTAACAAATGCACTCTAACCAAAGGTAGCGGAGTATATCATGATTATGTTTAATTTTACTACAAGGATCAAAGTAACGATAAAGCACGAAGCTCATGCATGTATAGGGGCGGCAGAAAGATTCAGGCAATACATTTGGCTTATAAATATTCAAAAACGTGCTAATCATAAACCAGGCGTTGTCCCCTCCAGTATCACTGTGTCAGCCACATTTAGCATCGAGATCACAGAAGTATAATATTGTTATGACGTGTATGCCAGGGGTTAGATCTGACTCCCGACGCCTAGACGTATCACCAGGTGGGGCAGGTAGATGGTGGGTTATTGCTCTGCCAGCAGCAAGATAGGTCATCACAAGCTTATGGAAAGCTGAAGAGCCCACCAAATCTACTTTTAGGGTTCCTTTTTTAAGTTGTGGGACTGTTTTAACGAAGTTAACCAACTAAATACTGCAGGATCATTGCTAAACATATTTATTATCATAGATACAATGATTTACTTGCCTCCTATATTTCTATTCATAAAAACTGTATTTAATAATGCACATCTTCTTATATTATTTATTATGCTGCTAAATATGTGCACTTCCAAGAAACCAAATAAAAAGAAATGTAAAAAAGACATATATGCCATGGAAAAATACTGCTGCTGCTGATTTGCAAAGTTAAATGAGATTGAATGGGAAAGTTGAAGAGAAGTGGTAATCCATTACAACGATAAATCAATGACAAGAAAGCTGAAACAGAGTGGGGGGCATATTATCAAGAAACGGCGTTAAAGTTATCGCCGCTTTAGCGGCAGAAAACTGCCGCTAAAGCGGCGATAATGGGCTTGATAATATGCCCTTGAGAATTCCTCAGTTGGCAGGGTATGCCCAGACGTGGGTCCCTTGCTCACTTTGCCACTGGATTCAAGCTAGCCTGGCTGATGACGGCTGTTAGCCAGAAACCGGTCCCAGGATGCTTGTTTCCGGTCCAGGGAAGACATGGCTTGGCAGTTCGGGCTGGACTGTTCCCATGAGGCACAGGGTCAGACTGATTTGCATATGGCCATGTCTGAACTGGGGTGGCGGAGTGAGCTAAAGAATGATGATGGATTAAACCCAGATCAGTTGACTGGGGGTGAGTGCTTGCAATGTTCAACACTCCGTCCATCATCCCCTTTGGTTTTGCTTTGTTCGCCCTAAGTTGGCAGGGTATGCCCAGACGTGGGTCCCTTGCTCACTTTGCCACTGGATTCAAGCTAGCCTGGCTGATGACGGCTGTTAGCCAGAAACCGGTCCCAGGATGCTTGTTTCCGGTCCAGGGAAGACATGGCTTGGCAGTTCGGGCTGGACTGTTCCCATGAGGCACAGGGTCAGACTGATTTGCATATGGCCATGTCTGAACTGGGGTGGCGGAGTGAGCTAAAGAATGATGATGGATTAAACCCAGATCAGTTGACTGGGGGTGAGTGCTTGCAATGTTCAACACTCCGTCCATCATCCCCTTTGGTTTTGCTTTGTTCGCCCTAAGTTGGCAGGGTATGCCCAGACGTGGGTCCCTTGCTCACTTTGCCACTGGATTCAAGCTAGCCTGGCTGATGACGGCTGTTAGCCAGAAACCGGTCCCAGGATGCTTGTTTCCGGTCCAGGGAAGACATGGCTTGGCAGTTCGGGCTGGACTGTTCCCATGAGGCACAGGGTCAGACTGATTTGCATATGGCCATGTCTGAACTGGGGTGGCGGAGTGAGCTAAAGAATGATGATGGATTAAACCCAGATCAGTTGACTGGGGGTGAGTGCTTGCAATGTTCAACACTCCGTCCATCATCCCCTTTGGTTTTGCTTAATTCCAATAGAAGCCCATGTTCTGGTGTCAACATGGGCTTCTATTGGAATTCTCCAGGGCATATTATCAAGCCCATTATCGCTGCTTTAGCAGCAGTTTTCTGCCGCTAAAGCGGCGATAATTTTAACGCCGTTCTTGATAATATGCCCCTTGGTGTCTTATGTATGTGCTGCAGATGACTCGTCAGTTGAAACTGGACAGTTTAAGCATTTAGCAAAGAACGTTTCGCCTACTGGTTCTTGCAAATGTCTGTTACATGCAACACATGAGTGTCACCTCAGAATGCCAGCAGCTTGTTGAAGTTTGTGTGAACAACTTTGGTGGCCTATGAATAAGCCATAATACTTAAAGCCAGTTGCTCCCAGGCAGTGCATACTTTTCAGTGGGTGGTTTCCGGTGCTCACCTGCACTTAATCACCAACACCAGTGCTTTTCATGAGCACCCTTTAAGGACATATTCATTTTGCTCAGAATCACAGGATGTTGAGCTGACGCGGAGACTCGAACCTGGTTCCCCAGCTTCGAGGTCATCAGCCCTGGCCATTATGCCACATCCTCCCCCCACTTTCATGGTCAGTATTTGGTTCTGTTTTAGGCGGTGCTAACAGGAGAAATGGGCTGGTGCAAATTGCCTCCTGACGAGAGCCCGACACGTATTTATTTACAAATTAACCACTGCTCCCAGGAGAGTAACAAATGTGGCTATTGCTCTGTGGAGTTGCCTCAATTGCAATATAACATGCTCTTTTGCATGACTAACATATGATGCACTGTATGGTTTAGTGTTAACTCATTCTCAGAATGCCCTCTATTAATAGTCTTAGCACAGGAACATAGTCCATTTTTTTAAACCCATTAACACCAGGCCTCTTGTCGTAGTAATTTGAACCATTGGGAAGTTGGCCTTAATTACTACTTCTCTTGGCTGCATCAGAGTTTCCTCCCGTTTGGAATCGCCTAGGATTCTGAGGTCACTATCCGATTGCAGTCGGATATGGTCTCGAGTAGACAACTTGGTGTATTGTTCATCAGGGTGCTACATATCATGGAGATCTCTCCCTTCATGGCGCCTTCCATCAGCACTCTCGGTTGTAAGAGTGAAAAGTGAGGCCGTCAGGATGACACAACCTTGTATTCTCCAAGGGCATGCTTAAGCCAAAGGTATGTATACGCCTCCGATCTGTTTAAGTCATAGGGCCTGATTTAATCCTTGGCGGTTAGGATACTCCATTGCAACGGTGACAGAGTATCCTTATCACTCAGAATGCAGTCCTCCAGCTGAATTTAGATGCAGGTGGACCTTGGTTTAATCACTGTCTCCTTCGTGATTAAACCCCCTCCGACAGCCCTGTGGAGTAAGGGACATTGGAGGCAGACTTGTAATTCCGCCCACCTGATTTAGATGGATGGAATTAAAGGTCAGTTTTCACTGTTCGTCACCGCCAGGAATACCCCGAGTGGAATGGGAAGTAAAAACTGCTAAATTCTCCCCTCGCAAAGGGAGAGGGTTCCCATGGTAGGGGGGCATTTTCTTTTTGAAAATAAAAAAAGAATACAGTTTCGTCATGTTGACGGTGTCTTGCACCAAACTGTAAACAGCATTGACAGGAACCGCCGTGAGGGTGATTCCAGCCAATGCATTAGAAATGACCACAACTTGGCAGTCATTTCTAAATTTGGCCGGCAGAGCAGTTTCGGCCTGGTGTTGTTAAGTTCAACCCATGAGAGATTACTATCTCCGCCAAAATCAAAATCGGGCCCATAGTCACCCTGAAAGCTGATTAATTAATTGTATTTCCGTGATGTCCAAATATGGGCCAAATTACACAGACCTATTGTGTGTTATTTCTTTTAACCATCAACTAGGGAGATAGTGATCATCCAGGTATGTACAAACACTGCTGTCATCAGAGTCAAGTCATGAATGTAACCTATGCAATAAGCATGATTTTCCCACCACACACAACATCCTATGTTTTTATGGGATGGCTTCTCTTGTCGGTGAATGCCCACTTGGTCACTGTGACTAACGGCAATGCCCAGTAGTATTTCCTAGCATTAAAGAGGGAAATTTATGCCGTTGTACAAAGTGGCCAAGGAAAACCAAATCATACCTCCATCTCATAACAGAGTTCTAAATGGGGATTTGGATGTGTTGAAAAATTCCCTCTGTACCCAGAATGGAGTTTTTTGTAACCCATATAGGAATCTGGGCAACGCAGCCATCTTAAACAGTGCTGCTGTGCCCTAGAGTGACAGGGGAAATCTCCTTCAATTCCACATGCCATCCAAGCAACAGTTTCTCTATATTACACTTCCAAAATATCTCTCTACGTTTTATCATAGTTATGCTGATCATCGTGAAACTGGGCATTCAGTCATTGGACCCACATCCCCCTTTGTATTGGGAAAAGCAACACATTTTCCCAATTGATCTTAAAATCTAAGTGAATGCCATATTTTGAAAACCTATACAGGAGTCTCGTAAGGGTCTCCAATGCAGAAAAGCAAGTGATCCATATGAAGCGAGAGCATCTCTCCCAGTCACCACACCAGCGAAACTTGGGGATCTCTACTAATCCAGCAAGTTGGGTGTTTCAAGGAGAGACTAAAAAGCAATAGAGGGCGTAACCTCATGCACCACTTCTATGGCATGACATATCAACAGCAAAAATATTGCAATACTAAATATTGCCAAAACTTATGAAGGACAAAAATATAGGGATATATTTACTAAGATTTTGTGTTGGGATTGTGTCACATTTGTGGCGTAGCCCGAAGCAAAATCATGTTTGCTATTTATGTGCTAAGCCATGTGAAGCCATTTTGCGTGTGCATAGCGCAGTCTTGGGTTACCATGGGTTGGGAAGGCGTTCCATGGCTAAAGCATGGGCATTCCCATGCATCCACCCATGGATTTTGGTGCATTTCCAGATTTACAAAGACTTGTAACCTGGGAATGCATCAAAATACTACACCTTCCCCAGTGAGGTGTAACGAAGAGAAATATCTTCATTTCTCCTTATTTCCTCTTTTCACATGTGGTGCATTTTGCAGTACACATAGGGTGAGGAAAACATAGTTAAGGACTGTTTTTGTGCAGCACAAAAACATTCCTGCCTGTAACACAGACACCCTAGCACCATGGTATGCGCTAGGCAGCCCACAATGCACCAATACTAGGAGGCTGCAGAAATCTGCCATATCTTAGTTGATATAGTGCATTTCTGCTATCTCCCTTTCACGCAACGCATCGCAGCAATCTTGCTTGCTGCCCTGAATTGCATGAAAAATTTGTAAATCTGCCCAATAAACTTTACATACATTCTATGTAAAGTACAATAATATCGGCTGCAAAAGTATAGTGGACCAAAATATTGTCATTAAATAGGTAAGTATGTTAATTTTAACTCTATTAACTTTAAAAAAATGTTGCAATTGTAAAAATATAGGGTTCCCAGAAGCAACTACAATGCCATACAGTTATGTTCCAGAGAGATGGAGGGAATTCCAAAAGAAAACATTAAATTACTGCATTATAACCTTCCAAGGTAATTGGACGATTACAGCATTTTAAGTGAGCATTGCGTAGTGAGCGTTTACAACTCACACATAGCAGTAGGTTGCAATGGCAGGTGACAGTTCGATATGTGCTGTGGGCCTACCCTTGTGTCCCTCTTCATTTTTTGAGAGGGACAAAAGTGAGAACAAAAGTAAACCCTCTGGGTGTTTGCAAATGAAATGTGAAAGGAGATCTGTTTCCACAGTAAAAATAAAATCTTAGTTGCAAATAAATAGCAAAGCAGGCGTAGTATTAACGGAGCAACTGGTTTGCGACTGGCGGCTTTGTTTGGATTGTAATGGGTATACTGATTCGCTGCAGGAGTCCCACACCTGTTAGAGTGTGGTCCACATATTTCAAGAATATTCAGTTATTTTGAAGTTTGATGATGTTGAACCATGAATAGAAACTTTATGGAAAGGATGAATGAAGTGCTGACATGTGAGAAGAAGGAAGAGATAATACTGAAGTTTCGTATAGATCCAGTAAAATGAACTGAAGAGGAACTGCAAAGGTCAAGAATTCAAGATGGGAACTCGGGGACTTGTTTAAGTTTTCAAGTTTAAAACATATCTTTATTAAGACAATTTGCATGTAAAGCTTCCAAGGCTACAAATACATGGATCCTTAAACAAAGCACAATTACTTTTGCTTGCAATGAAACATCAAGAGGCATACAAGATCACTTCATATGCATTTCAAGTTTTTAACAACAACTAAAAAATGAGTTACTGTGAATAGAGCATCTAAAAAACACATTTGCTAAAAGATCTATTAGAGATTGCCTTGTAGCAGTTTAATACTTAAAGAAAAGGTTGAAAATGTTAAAATATATGGCAATCAATTAGTATGTCACGGATGGAGAACATAGAGGACATGCTCTTTCTCCATCCCTCACCTTCTAATCAAACTTTACCACTCCGGTACAAAGATTAAGCTAGATAAAGAAGGAAAGAACTTTTCATTTACTACATTTTTTAAGGTAAATGATATAAACAGTCTCTGTGTCAAATATTCATAATCCTGGGGCAAGGATATTTGTAAAGCTAACTTTTCCAAAACCTTCTTTGAAGGATAAGGTTCCATCAGATAATATTATCCGGTCGGTGTAGTGTGTTTATTGGTGAAATCACTCATATTTTTTCAGCAATGAGATTGCCCACTTTCTTTCGCTGTTTTTAGCTTTTTTCCAGCAGAGGTATGAAATGTTTTTTTCAAAAACCCACAAGAAGTGAACTTATGAATACATTTCAACAAGCACATACCCACCTGGTTAGTCCATGAAATTAGATTCCACTGAGAGCTTGTTTCATTGATCATTTAGGAAGGTTTAAAATTCGTTTTAAACATAAACTTTCTTTATGCTGCCATACATCATTTGATTCAAGAACACTACCTCTCTACCAGAAAGAGCCATAGGTAATATTTTTATTAGGTCGAGCCTCGAGTAGCGCGCAAGCGCTGCTCTGCGAGACTTTATGTAAGGGGCTTTTGAAAGCTGACCACACGCTCGTGCACAATGGCCTTTTCCCTGCGGTTACCCGCACGTTTCAGGCACGATGCACGAGCGTGTGGTCAGCTCAGCAGGCTGCCGCGCTCGCTCGCCCCCGCTCCTCTCTGATCCGGCACGAGTCAGTGCCACGCTGTGCTGCGTGTTCAAAGGCTGCTTGTTTTACTATCTTTACTTAACCATGTCACATTCAACTTTGCTTGATTTTTTTTCTGCACGGGGACTTTTCAAACTGATATGATCGGAACTTGAGCTTGTATCACCATTCATATTTTTCAGAAGAACCCAATTCAGCCCTTTAAAAAAATCTATTGATGCATTTCCTCTGGATTACACAATATTTATAAACGTTTGGAACTCTTGTTACTCAGTTTGTGAGTAAGTGATAGACAGTAGTGAACTGGGTAATGATTTGGTTTAGCAGAAGCTACTGTTACTGTATTTTTTTTTAACGCGTTTTGACGTGTCCGAACGAGGAGCTATCGTGACTTTGTTTCAGCGGTGCGTCGGATTTGACGTCAGTCTATCCCAGGCACGTGGTGCCTGAGTTGCTATAATTAACTCCTGCCTCCCTACGCCCGCGGAGTCATTCATTACGGAGGTCCTTATCTTGTCATACGCTCGTGTCATTAGCAATGCGCTAGTGCATTAGAGGCCCGGCGTAGGTTTAACCCGCAGCGATTAGGGCAGAGATTCTGGCTGCAGCGTGAGTGATGCTTGAGGCCTAAAAATTGTTTTGCTAATTTCTATCAGAGCCGAGATAGAAGATATCGACCTGAGAAACTGGCTGCTGGGGGTTCATTTTATGATGTACTGGTTCGACAGCGTCGACGGTGATGACATCAGACGCACTGCACTGTGCTAATGCCGCTGTCTTGATGAAGGTATATTTGCAGCGTTGGGGCTGATGCTTAGCGTTTATAGAGACTATTGGGTACATGAGGTCAAAGTAGGTCTCAGATCTCCCGATGACATCATCAAGCAAACGAACATTCTAGAATCTTTATTGTTGGTGTTCATTAGAGGTAACCCACGAGAGAGAGGATAGTGTTTTTTCTCTGCACTTGATGGCCGCTTTAAGAGAGTGCATCCTAATTTTTCAAAGAAATAAGACGTGTTAGGTTTTTTCACCTCAAACCCACACGTTATATGCAACACAGTTTTCTTTCCAAAGCTATTACATCTAAAACGTGTTTGAGATAGTTACTCTCCATTTTTAACAAAAAACATAAAGAAATACCCTTCACTAGTGTTTTTGGTATTGCAGTGAGTGCGCTGTTTTGACTTCGTCTACGTGCCTTTCTTTTGAACTATTCCAATGAAGGGCTTAACTCTTTTCAGACTTGTTTTAGATGTGTCTTGCAATTACATATAAAATCTGGGTGAGGGTAACTGGTACTTTGTTGGTTATTTTACCTTTGCCAAAGGCTGCTGACAAAGATTGAAGACAAATTTAGAAAGGAGCTTGTGCACATTAAATGTAAGCAGAGCAGTCTCTTTCACCTCATGACCGAAATAAAATCTAACAAGCATTGGCATAGCCAATAGGTCTCGCCTTTGGGACCTTATAAGTGTTTAGCCATGCAACAGTTGGTGTTGTTGCACTAAGGATATTGTGCTGCATACCTAAATACTTATAAGGTCCCAAAAGCGAGACCTATTGGCTATGCCAATGCTTGTTTCAATAGCTATTAATAAGGAAGCAAAATTAAGGGTGAAACATACGGTTGAATTTTCATAAGACTTCAGAGGAGGAAAGTGAGGCTCTAATCTTGAAGGATTTCAAATGGTCGCTCCAGTATAAGTTCTTTGTAATTAACAAGTCTAAGTACTTATGGGAGTCTACTTCCTCCACATTATTATCAAAAAAACATGTGGAATTATTTTGATTTTTATTGAAGATCATTATTTTTTTTCGATATTTAAATTAAGAAAATCTACCTTCCAATGCTGTGTGAAACCATCAAGTTTTCTTTGTAGTCCCTCTGCTGTATAATCTAAAAAGATCCCAATCGCCTTCATGTAGCAGACAGGAGATGTTAACGCCTAGCATTTTTGGAGAAAAGGGGTTTGTTTCCTTCAAAACTGATGGTAGATCTGCCAGATATTATCCAAACAGGGAGGCAGCAAGGACACAGCCTTGGCAAAGGTCATTTTGAATTTTTATTTGTTTTGATAAACGACCTAAGAGATCGAATTCCACTTGGGCCACTTTAGAGTATGGAGTCCTTTATGAAACATAGGGGCATATTTACAAGCCCCTTACGACACTTTGCGCCACCTTTGCATCACTTTTTGTGACGCAGCAGTGGCGTAAACAATGTGCCACGTTGTGGCCCCTTTACAACGTGACGCATCTAGGGAGATGCGTCACTTTGTAAAGACCTGCGCCACATTATACCTGCGTCAGGTATAATATATGCAGGGTGGCCGTTCCCACACGGAAAAACCTCGTAGAAGTGACGCAGTGAAATCTACAAGATTTCACTGCACCACTTCTAGGACCCCACTGCGTCAAAATCTTACGCCTGTTTGGGGCAGGCGTAAGGAGAGACGCAGTGTATTAGGAATAGGCCTCTCCATGCATTGCTGGAGTTGCTTCGTGCTTGCGACGAGACTCCAGCAATGCGTGACTTTTGCGCCGACAGATGCATCAAAATTTCTGACGCATATGTCAATCCTTGCGCCAGGGTGCACAGTATTGTAAATACGGCACATCCATGGTGGCGCAAGGGTTACGCACGCAGGCGCAGGGAAACTGACGCATCTATACAGATGCGTCCGTTTCTTGTAAATAAGCCCCATAATTTTTTAGAAAAGCAAAGATTTTTCATGCGGATGTGGGAAAGCAAAACATTTTATGAAGTAGCGAACTTTTCAATAGACCTTGGCCAAGGATCCAAAACAAACCTGCAGCTCACGCAAAGCCTTACAGTAGTATAACTTTGCACCGGTGATTGACTTAGTAACCGTAGCAGAGCAATCCTGGGATGAAACAAGGACTAGTAGCTTGAAGGCAGCCCCTGATCCCCAGCCTGTTGGGGGGGGTTCCCTGTGTCTCTTATGCCCTATCCAGCCTTGAGTCTACCCAAGCACAGGTCGCAAAGAGTGGAGTAAAAGACCCTGAGATGTGCTGTTAGCCGCAGAAGCCTTGGCTAACCCGTGTTCTGTAGCCCTGGGTGGAGAAGCGGTGCAAGTCTTTGGACTAGGAAAACTCACTGTTTATGTTATATCTGGAAAGGGGACTGCTGAACAAGCAACTTGTATTTTTTTGTGGTTACACATGTTTAAATTGTAAAAGGCCTGCTGTGTGCCAGGGCGCGCGTGCATTTATTTTACCATGAACTCCGCTGTTGTAGAGATTGTTTTAGCTCATGACTGTCAGAAACCCTTTTCATTTTTTTTCCCGGAAAACAGAAAATGAAAAAAAAAAAAGAGACGGGCTGAAATAATCCGAGCCACTGACCGTAAAATTAGACCAGACCACAAACCAACTTGAAATGCTGCTGTTTTTAAAAGGCCCTGCCTTGCATACCATCTTATTCTCTTTCTTTACCTTTGACCTCCTGTTTTTTATTGAAACTTGTGTCTTTCTCCATGAAGTAGCGCTCTTTGTGAAAATCACGGGACAGATCTTCCATATGTGCAGATTTAGAATGTTCAGAAAACTTTCCACACAAGTAGCCCTGAAAATCTGGAACAGTCCCAAGTTTCGAGACCTCTTCCCGGAAAACATTTGTGAATTCCATTGCAAATGTAAACATTTGTATTCAGGGCCGGTCTGGGAATTCAAAGCAGCCCTGACAATTTTGTCGGGCCAGCTCCAAGAGGAGAGGGAAGGCGCAAGTGTATAGCACTGCTGCTTTTGTTGCTAGGGGCAGGGCCGGTCCTAGAACTTCTGGGGCCCCGGGCGAGAGGGAAGATGTGAGGCCCCTCTAATTTGCATGTAACACCACAAGAAGTGACATCACAGAAAGTGACATCGCAGGACTATTGATCTTATTTGGCATCACTGAAGAGACCTATTGTGGATATCAGTAACAAGGACAAAAAGATAAATATACAAGTGAAATAAGTCCATATATTTGAAGACTGTATTAAATGGATTACATTTGTCACATTGGATGGAAAAGCTAGGTGCAGGTCTTAAAAAGATGGATATTTTTTACTCCATGTTTCCAGATTCCATGATTGTTTCCAGATGAGCACATGATAAAAATTCCAGTTCTGTTTCATAAAGGGAGAGATCCTGTTGAGGTAATGAGGGGCGGGATCATTCAAAATATAAAATTAAACAAGAGAAAAACCCTCACACCATGGATATAATCGCAAATTTCAAAAGGCTCTGTTATCTTTCCGTGCCATTATTGTGCCACCTTAGTATGACATTAATACTTAGTAAGTTGTTTTAATGTAAATCCTCTCACCAGTATCCCATACGCACATGCTAAGACTCGTAGGACAGTCTTTTTGTGTGTGGGCTCTTTACTCACCAGAATTGTTAAGTGCAAAAACACAACACATATATTACAAAAATACAAGACACCATTGCAAACAAATAAAGATTGTACATAAATTTAAATAAATACTTAGAACCACTGAGACCACTACTAAATCATACATTGACTTTAAGGTATGCTGCAGATTCAAGGGGTTTTCAAATCAATGTTTTTGATTTAGTGTTGGAACTGTAGGAAGTGGTAGAGGCCAGCTTTCGTGCTGGTGGAGCCCTGTGCGACAATGTTTGTTGGTGCCCCCCAATGACTCCCTCTGCCACAGATTCCCTCAACAGTGCCCATCAAGCCTCCGCAACCACATTCCCGCTCAGATGCATTTAATTTGATCTACAGCGCTACTGATACCAGTGTAGGGTGTCAGACCACTTTACATCACACACATTACACAGAGACAATCAATCATACGTATGTAAAACACTGTATAGGAAATGTTAGATAAGACAAAGGACTACAAGGTGTAGGAGTCACATGACAATCATACTAGTAGGCAGTATAATTTAATAGTGATTGGTCTGGAGAAACACAAACTATGAATTTAGAACGTAATAGCATGGTTGGGGGTTCTCTTTAATAACCAGAATTGATTTCTATCCAAATGAACCCTTTTTGCAACCTTAGGATAATCAAAGGCTGGGGTAATAACCATAATGCTCTAATTTATACCTTGCAGTTTGCATGCAGCTCTAAGATGACAGTTAATAGCTCACTATTCTATGTTAAGATTTTTGACTTATAACAAAAGGATCTAACTGACAAAAGCAGTAACCCACTGACCTATTTACATTATGTGCACTTTGTGATCTGCATGGTACATGTTCTATGCAGCAAGCACATTAACCCTCTGCGCTTACTTTTCAGGAGTCAAAACTTCCACTTGACAAAACTCCATCTCTCTCTAAGAAGAACATTAATCAATGGAGTTATGACATTTTTATTGTTGCCGAAAATTGCTGGAGGCCAGGAAGGAGGCAGCAAGTGCTTTTAAAAACATAATATACTTGCAAACATGACGCCCCCACCCGAAGTCAACGGCCAGTGCGATCGCACCGGTCGCACTGCCCTAGAGCCAGCCCTTCTCAAGGGTCCTGTGACCTCAGTGGCAGGGTCACTGCTGCTCTAAGGTGTGCTGTTTCATAGGCCTGCCCGCAAGACTGGAGGTGAACTTCAGTATGGATTGTGGTGGACAGGCCTTCAAGGCTAACCCACACTTGCCACTGCTATGGTCGACCTGCTGGTGCTAAGACACCAGGGCTTCTATAGTCTAGCACATGGGTACTCACAAACTTTCTCTCGGGGGGCCAAATTTAGAGTGTGGTTTGTGGCAGAGGGCCGCACCGGTGGGGGCGGGGTCAGTGGGGGAGGGCGGCGTGGCTAGGGCAAGAAAAAAAACCTGTGACCATGAGGTTGAACACAGGCCCCTGCAGCAGACTCATTCGTCCACTGAGCCACCAGACCCGGCATACACACATCTATCTATCTATCTATCTCTCTCTCTCTCTCTCTACCGCTATCTCTATCTCACTCTATCTTTCTCTCTCTCTCTCTCTCTCTCTCTCTATCTCTCTACCAATCTCTATCTCTCTCTCTCTAGCTATCTCTCTCTCTATCTGTCTCTAGCTATCTCTCTCTAGCTATCTCTATCTCGCTCTCTATGTCTCTATCTCTCTCTATATCTCTATCTTCTATGTCTCTCTATCTTCTATCTCTCTATCTGCTATCTCTCTATCTGTCTATGTCTCTATCTGTATATGTCTCTATCTGTCTATGTCTCTATCTTTCTCTGTCTCTATCTGTCTATGTCTCTATCTTTCTCTGTCTCTATCTGTCTGTCCCTGTCTCTGTCTGTCCCTGTCTCTATCTGTCTGTCCCTGTCTCTATCTGTCTGTCCCTGTCTCTATCTGTCTGTCCCTGTCTGTCTGTCCCTGTCTCTATCTGTCTGTCCCTGTCTCTTATGTCTGTCCCTGTCTCTATCTGTCTGTCCCTGTCTCTTGTGTCTGTCCCTGTCTCTATCTGTCTGTCCCTGTCTCTGTCTGTCCCTGTCTCTGTCTGTCCCTGTCTCTGTCTGTCCCTGTATGTCCCTGTCTCTGTCTCTATCTGTCTGTCCCTGTCTCTGTCTGTCCCTGTCTCTGTCTGTCCCTGTCCCTATCTGTCCCTGTCCCTATCTGTCTGTCCCTGTCTCTGTCTCTGTCTGTCCCTGTCTCTGTCTGTCCCTGTATGTCCCTGTCCCTGTCTCTATCTCTATCTGTCTCTGTCCATGTCTCTGTCTGTCCCTGTCCCTGTCTGTCCCTGTCTCTATCGGCCTGTCCCTGTCTGTCCCTGTCTCTATCTGTCTGTCCCTGTCTCTGTCTGTCCATGTCTTTGTCTGTCTGTCCCTGTCTCTCCCTGTCTCTATCTGTCTGTCCCTGTCTCTGTCTCTATCTGTCTGTCCCTGTCTCTGTCTCTATCCGTCTGTCCCTGTCTTTGTCTGTCCCTGTCTTTGTCTATCCCTGTCTCTGCCTGTCCCTGTCTCTATCTGTCTGTCCCGGTCTCTGTCTGTCCCGGTCTCTGTCTGTCCCTGTCTCTGTCTGTCCCTGTCTCTGTCTCTATCTGTCTGTCCCTGTCTGTCTCTGTCTCTGTCTGTCCCTGTCTCTGTCTGTCCCTGTCTCTGTCTGTCCCTGTCTCTGTCTCTATCTGTCTGTCCCTGTCTCTATCTGTCTGTCCCTGTCTCTATCTGTCTGTCCCTGTTTGTCCCCGTCTCTGTCTGTCCCTGTCTCTATCTGTCTCTGTCCATGTCTCTGTCTGTCCCTGTCCCTGTCTGTCCCTGTCTCTATCGGCCTGTCCCTGTCTCTGTCTGTCCATGTCTCTGTCTCTATCTGTCTGTCCCTGTCTCTGTCTGTCCCTGTCTCTATCTGTCTGTCCCTGTCTCTGTCTCTATCGGCCTGTCCCTGTCTGTCCCTGTCTCTATCTGTCTGTCCCTGTCTCTGTCTGTCCCTGTCGCTGTCTGTCCCTGTCTCTGTCTCTATCTGTCTGTCCCTGTCTGTCTGTCCCTGTCTCTGTCTGTCCCTGTTTGTCCCTGTCTCTGTCTCTATCTGTCTGTCTGTCCCTGTCTCTGGCTCTATCTGTCTGTCCCTGTCCCGGTCTGTCCCTGTCCCGGTCTGTCCCTGTCCCGGTCTGTCCCTGTCTCTGTCTGTCCCTGTCTCTCCCTGTCTCTGTCTCTATCTCTGTCCCTGTCTCTGTCTGTCCCTGTCCCTGTCTCTATCTCTGTCCCTGTCTCTATCTGTCCCTGTCTCTATCTGTCCCTGTCTCTATCTGTCCCTGTCTCTATCGGTCTCTCTGACTCTATCTGTCTCTGCGCCTCTATCTGTCTCTGCGCCTCTATCTGTCTCTGCGCCTCGATCTGTCTCTGTGCCTCGATCTGTCTCTGTGCCTCGATCTGTCTCTGTGCCTCTACCTGTCTCTGCGCCTCTATCTGTCTCTGCGCCTCTATCTGTCTTTGTCCTAACTAGGAAGCTTCCCAAAAGGCCCTTTTAAAAGTCAGCTGTGAAAGCGCTTACAGCTGACTTTTAAAGGGCCCTTTGTGAAGCTTTCCGAAGGTGTCCTGACGTCACAGGGGCCGGCAGTAAACACAGAAGAAGGCCACAAGAGCATACGTAGTGAATACCTATTTAATAAGTATTCACTACGTATGCGCCTGCGGTCATCTTCTGTGTTTACTGTCGGCCGTGGAAACTGCAGGCAAGGTCCATGGGCCGCCAATGAAGGCCTGCGGGCCGTACTATGAGTACCACGGGTCTAGCAGCACCTTCTAAGGTCTAGCAAAGGAATGTGCTCCCTCAAGAGAGTGGTCTGGGAGACTGGTCATGACGGCTGAACCTGGTTCCCCAGTCCCATATTCGTCAGCTCTGGCCATAGTGCCACATCCTCTCCCCACTGAACACCATACTGCCCCACTGAGAGAAACTCGCACTGCCCTCAACTACAACCCAATTGTGCCTCGCTATAAACACCTGGATGTGACACAATTCAAAATTACGATTAATTAAGAGTAATATGCTGCCTAAAAGAAAAAAGTAACAACATCCTGGAAAAAGCAAACACTCATAGGGAATGAAAGATTAAGTAACACATGTGAAATGTAGGAAGGAACAACATGGTTACAGGGGCGTAGCTAGGCATTAGGCTGCCCGTGGCGGCCCCTGCGTTTGCCGCCCTCGGCAAAACGATAGAAGAGCGGGGGGGGAGGGGTGGCAACGGCCGCAGGTAAGAGCGGGGGGAAGGGGGGCCGGCTGCCGCCCGAAAACTCGTGCCGCCTGGGGCGGTCAGCCCCCATCTCCCCCCCCTAGCTACGCCACTGCATGGTTACCTTAACGCTTTTGCACTTATTATTCAGAAATGAGTGAGTGCTTTTGCCTGAAAAGTTAAGGACAGGACTACAGGGCCCAGAAGGGACCCATTTCAATGTCCATTACTTATATCCTTACAAATCATAAGCAGTATGGTTTAAAAAGACCGCATCCGTGAATACAGAGCAGCGGTACGCATTTTATTTTTCAATCAACCAGGTATTGCAGTACCTCCAGGAATGGTGCACTTCCCCACCCTGGGAAAACAATGTTGTTCAAAGAAAGAAGAGAAAATAAAAGTAGCGCTTCACTGGCAAACTCTGTAAAGTAGCGCTGTGTTTTGGATGTGAATAAAATCAATCTGGCCACTTTGCGACCCACTCTGTCTTGCTTTATTTAGTTATTTTTCACATTTTGAAACTTTTATTTCTCTCCATCCCGAGGCTGCACTTTGCAATAGAAAAATTTCCCAAAAAGACATTTCCAGCAAAGTGTTTTTCTTTTTTGGTCAATTTCACGGAGGACCAAATAAATGAAAGGAGAGGAAAGAGGGAGTATAATGGCTACAAGGCCCAGGGAAGGGGGCCCCCACACCTAGACCTTACACATGGCTCCAGCGCTTCGAGGCCCAGGAAAGGGGGGCCCCCCTCCCCTGGGCCTTGAAGCAGTACGAGGCATTTTGCACAACACTGCCCTAGCACCAGCAGTTCTACATACATTTTAAATGCGCATTAACATCAAAGGAATCTTTGCTATGTGTGATGCAAAGATTACAAAAGCCAGTTGATCTGGCTGTTCCCTCCTCCCCTCACCCACCTCTGCTTACCTGTGTCCGGCTGGTCCTGGAAACAAAGGGGCCTTCTGTCACCTAGCAACAAAATGCCGAAAGGGCGCCTAGAATGGCCGGTACTTAACAGAGGCGCTGCCTCGCCCCTGACACTGAGCCAACATAATTGCTGGCCCAGCTGCTGTACCAGCCCCATTCTGTTTGCTCCTTCCCCCCACCCCTGCACCCCCAGGAATGCCACCACGCTTGGGCTAACTGTGAAAGTGTGGCCTTTCACAGTGAAGCGGGGCCCCCTGTTTCTCAGCTGAGCGCGAGGCCCTGGGCAGCTGCCCACACTGCCCATGCCTAGCGCCGGCCCTGGCTAGGGGCCAATATTGCAGCACAACTGCAAAACCGGCCCCTAGTAGCAAAATCAGCCCCCACCACTGCAAAACCGGCCCCCGCCCTTCCGGCCTCGCACGGTGCCTGGTATGGCTAGCCCGGCGCTGTTTATATTTGCCTAAGCGAAGTCTACTGAGCACTTTCTAACTTAGGACCTGATTACGACTTTGCCGCAGCGGTGCTGGCACAATGCTGCCTCCGCTGCAAAGCCACGGAAGGACCGCCAACCGTATTACAAGTTGAAAATGTGCAACTCGTAATACGGTCGGTGGTCCTTTGGCCGTTCCCATGGCGATGCCTTGAAAACAGGCACCATAACGGGAACAGCCAAAAAGTTCCAGCATGGCATGGATGGTGGCATCCATGCAGTGCTGGAACTGGGGGGAATACAGACCCTGAATGTATCCCCATGGCGTGGGGGACATGGGGGTCCTGTAGGGCCCCTTTTGTTCTTGCACCACCAGCTTTTTCATGGCAGGGCTCCGCCATGAAAAGGCTGGCAGTGCAAGAACTCAAACTATGCTGAGTGGGACTGCGCCAGTCCCTGCTCAGCAAAATGCGTTGTGGCACTACAGCAACACCGCCAGGGAGCGGCTTTTCCCTGGCGCAGCAGGCGGTCCACCACCGATACGACTTTGTAAGTCGGAATCAGCAAAACAGTGGACCGCCACTCCTGCCCCACCTCGAGTCTGGCGGATTTGAAATCAGGCCTTTAGTTTTCATTTTTCCATTGGGGGAGGGGGAATGTTTTTCCCATGGAGAATTCTTTTTTCAACATCCTCACCAACTTGGAGAGGTTCTAGCCCTTTCTCACTTTTGAAAGACATTTACTCCTGCTCGTGTAAGGTGTGCATTTCCAACCTTTTCCAGTGTGACAATGGGTCGGAGATGAATTAGTGATGTTTGTGAGTGTGCACCAAGTAACAGGGTACTCTAGCCCTGGAATGCCCACTCTATGCCCCTGTGAGGAGATTTACTCACGCGAAAATCTTCATGTGAATCAATCCTTTTACAAGTGTAAAGCAGTGTTTGAGAATTCATTAAGTCATTTTGACGTTGTAAAAAGGCCATTTTCTCTAGACTTGTGCAGGCAAATAGCTTTGTGTTCCAGATGCCATATCTTTGGCCTTGTGGTCATCAAGTACGTGTCTTGATTTGATTGAAAATCTTTAATCGATTATATAATCATAAATGAGTAAAACAATATAAAAATACCAATTCAGTTTAAAACAAGGTAAATCATAGAAATATAAAAACATACAGATAAAATCAGCGGGATTTATAAGGGTAAAACTTCATCATATTACACTGAGCATCATGGACGCCATTTGGAAGTAGTCAGAGGTCGCAGCTGCAACTCCCACCTTGGTCCCTGCTACTCCGGGCACATCCTTTGCGACCCCGGGCCTCAGAGGGGGCAAAACCTTTGCCTCCTCTGAGGCCAGGGGTCGCAAAGGAAGTGCTAGGAGCAACAGGGAGCAAGCTAGGCCTCATAGCTGCGACCCCTGACTACCTCTAAATGATGTCCATGCTGAGCACAACTTTAACCCTAAAAAGAGCCAAATAACATTTTAAGACTTCCTCACTTTATTCCAGTACAAGGCACTTTTAAAAAAGACCAAACCGCAAAATACACGGCATGATCATTTGATATTTGTAAATAAAGAAAGGCCGGTCTAAACTGGTAAAAACCCCTTGACCTGAGAATGGGCAGCAGGTACCTCCTTTGATGGGGACCATAATACCCACAGGATAGTACCAGGCGCTCTAAGGTCTGGGGTGACCTATCATCACAATGGCAAATTTTAATAGAAGCGTAAGAAAGCGTTCCCCATCTGGGGTTCGTCCCCTTCAGCACATTTAAGTATCCCTCTCAAATGAGGGATTCATTCACAATAGATTCCAAAGTCATCCAATAGTATTTATTTCTTTTTTTATTTTATTTTATGCGTTTTTGTATAGCGCGGACTTTACCCGAAGGTGTCAGAGCGCTTCACATTAGGAACAGTAACATTACATGAGGAGAAAATCGCAAGTGACATAATACAAAAACAAGCGTTACATTACATGAAGAAAAAGTGACAATTGTGCAAATAACAAAAACAAACAAAATACAAAAAGAGGTAGCAAATGATACGTTACAAGAGGAAAAGGTGACAAGTGTGCATGATACATAAGATACAAAATACAAATATAGATATAATACTGCAATAAGTGGCAGACACTCTCAGAATACACTGGGAAGGCACTTCTATAGGCATGGAGTACAGAATTTCCTATAGTGGAAGAACTTCCTTGAGGGAGTAGAGAGGGCGTGGATTAGGTTTGGAAGTGTCTTTGGAGAAGGAGAAATTTGAGGTCAGTTTTGAAGGACCGGGAAGAGGTGGTGGTCCGGAGCTGAGGCGGAAGTGAGTTTCAGATTCTCACTGCGTTGCCTGAAAAGGATTGGGCCATCAATCTTTCCTTTTTGAAAGTGGGAGGTTCAAGCAATAGGTTTTCCGCATTACGTGATGGTCTAGAGCCTCCAGAGAGTTTCAGTTTGTTCGCCAAGTAGCGAGGAGTGGAGGAATGCAAGGCTTTGTGGGTGATACAGGCAGTCTTGTAGATGGATCTTGCCTCGATGGGAAGCCAACAGAGGGAGGATAAAATGGGTGTGATGTGGTCGCTTCTTTTGGCCCCATATATGAAACGAGCTGCTGAATGGAGCACAGATTTGAGGGGGGACAGGTGGGATTTGGGGAGGCCAGTAAGAAGAGAATTGCAGTAGTCCGGCCTAGAGAGAACCAGCGATTGGACCAGGGTCTTTCGGTCTTGCTCTGGGAAGAAGCGTCGAATCCCCCAGAGAAAGCGCAGTTGGTATCGAGCAGACTTTGCAATGTAATTGATGTGGGAGAGTAGATTGAGTTTTCTGTCGAGTATGACACCAAGGGATTTTGCGCTGTCGACAATGATAGGTTTAATGTTAAGTAGATTCATCTGATCCATCCATGATTGAACCGGAGGAGGAGAGAGTGAGGAGGAGAGGAGGAGGAATTCAGTTTTAGAGGGATTCAGAATCAATTGATGAGTTAGCATCCAGTTTTGAATGGAGTCGAGAGTAGAGTTTAGGATGGAGAGATCGTGTGTGGAGGACACCTTGAGGTAGATTTGAGTGTCGTCCGCATAGAGATGATAGGGGATCCCATATTTACTTAGGAGATTTCCCAATGGTTCCAAATAGAGGTTGAACAAAGTGGGTGCAAGTATAGAGCATTGAGGAACACCTTAACCTACCACCAAAGGAGATGAAAGACTGTTCGCTATTTTGATCATTTGGGATCTATCAGAGAGGAAGGAAGCAAACCATTTAAGCACTGTGCCTTCCATGCCCATTCTCTGTTGAAGAGTGTTAAGGAGGGTGTTGTGATTGACAGTGTCAAAGGCTGCAGAAAGGTCAAGGAGGATTAGAAGACAAGACTCCCCTGAATCGAGTATCCGCAGTGCGTCATCGATCACTTGCAGCAGGGCTGTTTCAGTGCTGCAGTTTTGAATGAAGCCAGACTGGAAATTGTCAAGAAGATCATTGTCCTTGATATGACGGGAAAGCTGTTTCGCTACACATCTTTCAGTGATTTTCGCAAGAAAAGGTAGGTTAGTGATGGGGCGGAAGTTGTTGAGGTCATTCGCATCGGCAGTGGGTTTTTTAAGAAGAGGGGTAACCTGCCCAGTTTTGAAGGGAACAGGAAGGGAGCCTTGACAGAGGAAGAGGTTAACCAGAGCGGTCCAATAGGAAAGAGAATGGGTGAAGAAGTCGATTGCAATGGCACTAGGGATGGGGTCAAGAGAATGGTTGGAGGGCTTTGTTTCGAGGATGCATTTGAGGAGGGCATCTTCAGGGATGGAGTCAAAGTTCTGCCAAATGGCTAGGGATTTGCGTTCCTCTGGAGGGGTAGGATGACTGACCTGATCCACAAGTAATTTCACTTTTTCGTCAAAGAATAAAGCGAATTCTGCTGCTTTCTTTGTAGAATCCTCCAACTTGGAGGTTGGGGGAAGGCCGTTTGGATTCTTGATGAGGTCGAAAAGTTTTTTGGGTCTATTTTTGGCTGAGTCGAGGAGGGTTCTGAAGTGCGATGCTTTTTCAAGGAAGATGTGCTTGTGGTACTTGGATCTTGCTGATCGAAGCGTGACCAAATTATTGGTGGAGGGCGCTTGTCTCCATCGTTTGTCCAGGATTCTTAGGTACTTCCTTTCTTCATAATGGGATTTGTTGAACCAAGGTGCTGAGGGAGTAGGCCTTTTCCTTTTACTTTGAAGAGGAGCGACGTTGTTGATTTCAACTTCAAGGACTGAGAGGCATTGGGAGGTGAGTTCATTTACATCCAGGTTCGGGTCTAGCCTTGCAAGTGATAGCAAAGCCGAATCACAGAGGGTACCGAGGTCGATATTTTTCATGTTACGGAACCATGAAGTGGTCCTCTTAGGTTGGCCGAGTGTTATAGAGTGTGATAGGTGAAGAGAGAATGGGGTGAGGAGGTGGTCAGACCAGTCTACATGAATAGGGGTAGCGATAGTAAGCATGTCCGCTTTAGAAATAACAAGGTCCAGGATTGAGCCCTTAGAGTGTGTTGTTTCAGAGCTTAAATGACTTTGGAATCTATTGTGAATGAAACCCTCATTTGAGAAGGATACTTGGCTGTGCTGAAGGCAGGGGACGAACCCCAGATGGGGAACGCTTTCTTGCGCTCATTCATTTTACACTCAAGGATCAGAGAGTGTACCCTTCTGCACGCTTCAAACTGAGTAACTTTTGATACTGTATTTGAATACTTCGGAGTGCGTGACTCCGCAAACCTGTGAAATTTTAATAGAACTCAGCTCATATGCACTGGAGAGGAGCTAAGGATAGATCAGACTGTACCCAAACATACCTTTGAAAGGAGCGATCTCGCCCAAGGAATTATAATGGAAGAGAGGTATGGTTCAGGACCAACACTGGATTTTAAAGGCACATGGACTCTCAGGGTTGGTTTCTCCAGGGCCATGATCTCTCTGTTCTCCCTGGCACGCTTCAGAAGCAGCTCCTTAACTAGCTTCTTATCCCCTTTATAGAATAAATCTGGACGGCGCAGAGATATGGCAACGCTTTTAATGTAGTTTGGCCATGGAAATTTGTGCCCATACTCACACTCAAGACAATCTTCAATCACATCCCTGTTGAACGCAGTATGTTCGCCACTCCACACTGCTACCCACAAAAGCAAAGGGGCAATTTTGGCTAAGCCTTCAGCATAGTCAAGGTACAGCTCATTGTGCATAAAAAAACTCTATCTAGTAGGACCCAGGCCCAACAATCTTCTATAATAGCGATTTTCTTCATGCTGGATGCTCTGACAGTTGCGGTACCCCCAAATGGCAGCACCATATAGCAACACTGGGAGGCATTTCATTTTGTATATTTGCAGCAGTGGTTGGATAGGTTTGCTACCCACCATTGATGCAAACTTAAAAAAGGATCCACATGCTTGGTCGAATCGCAAACAGCAGTTTGCGAGGCAAAATACCCAGCTGTTCTGTTGGTCAAAAGTGACCTCTAAATAAAGAAACATAGCCACCCTTGAGGTGACCTTCCCCTTTATGGTAATGGTTTTTGCATATTTGGCATCCGGCTCCAATTCATCTATAAACGTGACAAACAAATCATCCAGATCCTTTAGACCATTTGAGGTGTGGGAGAGTAACCCTGCATCCTCTGTATATAGGAGGGAAGGTACAAATGTGGATTTCACTCTATGCACATTCTTCCCATTGACTGCCAGAAAAGAATTCAGGCCATTAATATATAGCAGGAATAGGATAGGCGCCAAAACACAGCCTTGCCTAACCCCCAAGGTGGCTTGAAGAATCCGTACACTCCCATAGCATATCTGACTGATGCATTGACATCCTTTAGAAGGGCACGTAAGACATCAATCAATGGCTGAGGCAACCCCAGGCCGGGTAATATGCTCCATAGCTTTGATTGATTAACCCTGCTCAAAGGTGCTGCTCAGGTCCATGAATGCTAGGTAAATAGATCCCTTCTTAGCTACAACATATTTCCCCGTTATCAGATTTAGGTTCAAACATTGTTCCATGGTTCCTCTACCTTCTCTAACACAATATTGGGCTGTACATAGTATGTTGTTGAATGGACCCAGTTCTTAGTGCGTTGTAAAATTATGCGAGCTACTATTTTAACAGCAGAATTTAATAAAGAAATGGGTCTATAACAACACAGGTCCTGTCTACAGCCCTTTCTGAAGACAGGGACGATGACTGCAGTTTTCCATGATTTAGGAATTTAGTTTGAAGTGGCAGCGTTTAGGGTGTTGTTAATAAGGGGCCCCATAGGGAGATATCTAACTTGTAAAGGTTCATGAGTGCCCCATCTGGACCGGGTGCTTTGTTCGAGGGGCTAGCTAGAATGGCAGAGCGTACTTACTCGATTCCAAATATAATACCCAATGGAAATAGTAGGGGCCCTTTGGTACCAGCCGGGAACCCATTCGCACCTAAGGCATGAACCTTTTTAAAGTGTGCCACCCATTTTGAGGGGGTAATGCTCATGCCACTGTCACCAGGCATGGTGGAAAGAAACTGTTTCCCATTGACTAACTTCCAGAAGCCCCAGGAATCCCCGGAGTTACAGATGGTAACTAACTGCTCCCTCATTTTCTCTTTAAGGATCAGCTTCCTATTCCTAATGGTTTTCTTGTAGAGGGCTCTTGCCTTGATCGTAGCTCATGCCTGACATCACATATGGGAAGGTCTCATCACTCCCAGAAAGTAAAGCTAGTTCTAGGCCTTATGACCCAGTTTCTTTCTTTGTTGATTAATTTATAAATAGTATTTTTATAATGTGTGGACCAGTCCAGCTCCAATATTTTGTGTCTGAACAAACAATGCATATCCAAATACTCAGATTATACACCAGTAATCTTCATTACTTTGGTTTCCTCTCCTCATCCTTACTTTTGAGGTTTATATATTATTCTTTTTTTATGAATTCTATGGATCATTAACTCATAACCAATTTTCGAAATAAATATCACTGCAGTTTAATGTGCTTTGTAACATACTGTATGCTCCAAATATACATTGTGTGCCAGACTATGCATAACAGTAACAATGTAAACTCAACACAAAGACTGTTTAAAAACATCCTTACTTTTGAGGAAACTTGCCTGGTAACCACATCAAACAAGTAGTCCATTTGTGGCTGCATATTAAAAAATAAGCGTACTCACACCCTTGTGCCACTTCCCTCATTTTGGCTTCAAGCTACTTCATTATTTAGTCATTTTTACCCATGTTAACACCGTCATAGCGAAGGTTTCACCTCATTAGTATCAGTTTAACACCTAAATACTGAAATAGGCTATTAAATGATGACCAGTTAACCTTTGTGAAGAGCCTTCTACTGTGCTGCAATACACGTCCCTGCTTTTGTAGTAACTTTTGATCCATTTGAGTTATAAACACAATTGGGCATACGTACAAGCCCCTATCGCCACCACAACGTCACTTTTTCCGACGTTGTGGTGGCGATAGGGGCTTCGTCTTATTTACAAGGCAATGTAAAGCCACTTAACGTGGCTTAACGTTGCCTTGCAAATAAGGCCCACTTTCATGCTATACTTAGCGTGAAAGGGGCGGGCAATGGGTGTTGTAGTGAGCATTTCACTGCAACACCCATTGATTTTGACGCTGCCGCCTATTTACAAGAGCAGCGTAAATAGGAGGCCGTGCCAAAATAAGCCCAGGGAAAACCTGGTCTTAAACAGGCAAAATGAGGGGAAATGCTTTATTTCTCCTCGTTTTTGCTGTTTCCATGTGTGCAACGCCAATGATTGTTTATGAGCAGGAAGGTACCTCTTCCTGCACATAAACAATCATTTAAAAAAAAATGCTGTTTTGCAACTGCTATGTGTGCTGCATTAAGCAGCACACATAGAAGTTACAAAAGGCATTTCAAGACTGTTTATGTGCAGGAAAGGGGGACCTTCCTTCACATAAACAATCTTCCCCTCAACACAGGCACCCTTGCACAACGGTGCAAGGGTGCCTTCGTTGGCGCTAGGCAGCTAAATGTAGCGCCAGCGCAGGGGGAAATGCAGGGCTGAACCATATTCTAGTAAATATAGTGCAGTCCTGCGTTTCTAAAGTGACTAAGCGTGTTGTTAGCCTTCTTGGCTTAACAACACGCTTCGCCACTCTTGTAAACATGCCCCAATGTTTTTTGTTAACATCTGCAAATTATGCAGCATATGATGGATTATGTGGCAAATGCAGCAAATCCAATATTGTGAGGAAAACGTTGCAGCCGCAGAATCGTATAATTCTGTTGGCCCTGGTCACACCGCTCAAAAAAGCAATTCATTGTGATAGGCACATCGGAATAGCATGTAGCCATCCCACGGGCGTATTTTGGTCAATAAGATATTGGGGGGGGGGGGCTGAGCTTCAGATTTTCCCACAATCACGCTGGCACATAATATTAAAATACATTATACTACAAAAGACACAAAGATCTGAGAGGCAACAAGAGCAATTTATAATTGCGCTGCCCAAACGAATCCCACGTTGCCTCGACGTCGGAACCGGACACGGTTTTAACCTTACGATGCTGATTACGGCTCTGCATCACTAGTGTGTATACGAAATACCCTCGTTGCACAACTCTTCATTGAAGACTCTCAGGGTCCATATTTTTTGAATGCCTATATGCAGAAGGAAATCTACTTACATAGCTTCTGGGTCTTTTTAATGGTTTACCATACCGAAATTAACACTGAGACCGAGGAGTTTTACTTCTTGGATGCCCTGAAGAAGCCCGGATACGAGCGAAACGCGTTGGCTGTATTGAAAATTCATCAACGAACATGAAATAAAGGATCTAATTTACAAAGATAACCTCTCGCTTCATCTATTCATGCTTGGCAATTTTGCCTTTATTTAATTATAAATTGCTCTTGTTTCCTCTCAGATCTTTGTGCCTTTTGCTAAGTTATTTGTGGTTCTAGCTGGTGGCGAACCATTTCTTGAGGTGGGCAACTGTGACTCTGATAGAGTCTCTGACAATTTTAGCTACACATGATTGTGCGACAAACGGGCCCCCTAGCCACCATTGTTTGTTTGATTACATTATACTACAAGCAAGGTGCACAAGGGGGGGCTTAAGGGACAGTGGAAAGGGAGAGGAACGCAGATTGGTAGGGGTACTAACTGGCAGAAAACACATTTTGTGAAACAACCAACATTTTTGAAGTTTTTCCAAACAGAGAGAAGGAGAGAGAAAATTCCTGGTGAAATCCAACAGACACCTCACCATACCCAACTGAAAGCACCTGTACCCAACTATTCATCACAAAATACATTTATTAGAGGGGTGTAACACCCCTCCCCGAAGCTACACCCCTGGGCCATCCTTCCTCCAATGCCACCATCTTGCATACACAATGGAAATAGGGGATGTCTGAAATAGACAGGTCTGACATTAAGGATGATTGTAACCTGCACTTCGTGGTCAACGACCTCTCAGTGCTTTGCAATTGCAGGAGCGGTAGCAAAGCATTTGTGCCCACCATTACAATTTGCAAGACAGGAAGAATGCCTCTGTACTGTAATAATCCTCTTGCAAACCACAAAGGCCCCCAATGTGTACATTGAGATTCACACTGACTGTTGCCAAACACAATACACATTTCCCCGCCATGAATCGTGACATGTGGATGGCACACCCCATCTCTGTTCTTGCATGTGTGAGGCCTCTTTTGCTTAACAGGCACAAAGCATCGGCAACGTGCTTACAAATCACCAGTGTTCCTCTGCTGTTCATTCACATCTGAAACCTCTGCTGTTGCCAGTAGAAACCACCTATAACTGGTTAAATGGGTAATCCATGTTAGGGTACATGTATTTCTATGGCATGCATAACATCTGAGAGAGTATCCTGCCGCTGAATAAGTTGGACGTGCAGGAGTCTGGTTGGGGTCTAGTGGATAACTCTAATTTTGAGTTATTTTCTAAACTTTAAGACAGACACTATGTTATGTAGGGAGAGATCGTTTCAGGCTTCAGGAGCTAGGTCCGAGAAAGCTCAAACTCCTGTTCTAGCTCTGCCGATGCAGGGGATGCAAGCTGCAGGAGGCTGGCCAAATGGAGGTTTCTGGTTGGAGAGTGGAAGCTGATGCGGCTGCTCAGAAAGGTGGAGCCAAGACTCTGAAGTGCTAGTAGTTTGAAGAGAGCTCAGTTGTGTACTGGGAGCCAGTGTAGGTTTTTGCAGTGGTTGGTGAGGTTTGTGTGAGGGGTGAGTTTGAGTGTGAGTCTGGCTGTTGCATTTTGGAGGAAATGGAGACGCTGTGAGCAGTGATGCCTATTTTAGAGAATATTGCCGTACTCCAGTTTGCTGGTTATCAGCGCTTGGGTGACTGTTCATCTGGTGTTGAGAGGGAGCCACTTGAAGATGTTTTTTATAGGAGTTTAAGGGTGTGGAAACAGGATTATGCCATTGTGTTAACTTGGCTGATCATTGAGAGTTGTTTGTCCACCACTATGCAGGTTCCTGGCTTGACTGACAGGTTTGGATGCTTGTCTGAATCCGGGTGGCCACCAGAACAGAGACCACAGCAAGGTTCCATTTACGTAGAGTACCTCCTCCATCTTGTGGGGGCGGAACTTAAGACAGCTGATCTTTATCCAGTTGGCAACTTCGGACGCGCAGGTGACGAAGATCAGATGGTGGGTGTGTCATCTGAGAGAGAGAAGATGAGTTGGGTGTTGTCAGTGTAAGTGATGATGTTGATTCCATGGGTTCGGATGATGCTGACGAGTGAAGTCATATATATGTTGATATATTGAATAGTATTGGGCTGAGTGAAAATTCATGGGGACTCTGCAGACCACGTTGGTGGTTCTAGAGGTGTATGGTGCCAGGCTGATGACTGGATGTACCCCATGAGGAAGGAGCAGATCCATTGAAAACCAAATCCTCTTAAGCCAGAGTTGTGGAGGCGTTGGATGAGGTGGAGTGCGGTCGAGCAGGATGAGAGCCGTTGTCTCCTCTGTCCATCATCATGTAAATATAATCGCTGGCAGCGATTAGGACATTTTTAATGCAGTGTTGGGCCTGAAGCCTGATTGGAAGGGGTCAAGGAGCTGGTTGTCGTTGATGTGGTCAGAGAGTTGTCTGTTGTTGATATTTTCTAGGATTTTCGCTGGGTATGGAAAAAAAGCGATAGATCAGTATTTTGCCAGTATCTTTGTGTCTGCTGAGTGTTTCTTCAAAAGATGAAGAATGATGGTGTACTACCAGTCTTCCGGGAAGGTAGCCGTGGTGGTGGAGTTGTTGAGGATCAGGGTGACTAACAATTCATACATTGCAGAGGAAGGCCATTGAGTGTTTTGAGTGTTAAAAATGTTACTAGATTTTCAAGCTACATAAGGCATAGTTACTTTTTGAAGTTGGCCTATGGTTGTTTCTATAGAAGATCGTACATTTTGAATGAACTCTAAGCACAAGGTACACATTAAAACAAAAGCCATGTTAAACTTTATTTAGCAAAACTCCAGAACACAGACACATTATGTTTCCTATTACTCTGAGCTTGGCTTTCATTATTATGAAATTTATTGTCATTCAAATAACTTCAGGCATGTCTGGAAGAAAAGAATTTTGACAGAGAGAAGAAATATTTTGGAATGTTTATAGTTTGGTGAACAAGTTTCTAGCCCAGACAAGGACCGGAATTAAGTACTCAATCTGGTTACTTGGTGAGTACCACTATGCTCTCCTGTGCAATCATTTTTTAAATTCATTACAGCCTATATTCTTATGAGATTGAAGAGAAATGTATGCATGTCTATATAATGCAAACCAAGCTCTGAACATTGCTGGGAGAGGATTTACAAGCTCATGTACATTGAGTGGGGATTACACAAATACATTTTACAGTTTTAGGCATAGTAAGTGAATTGCCCAGAATAACATGATGTCGTGGCAAACTCAGTGCCAGGGATTCGAACATGGGATCCCGGGGTCTGAAGTCACCAGCTTTAGCCACAAGGCCACATCTCCTTCCTGAGGGTTCTATGCACTATGCAGCGCTAAGTAGAATTGATAAACTTCTTCCTTCTACATAAGGCACTAAAAACACTCATTGCAGACTTTCAAAAAGACTTTTTGACTTCCTAATAAATAACAAATAAGAAAGTGTGGGTGAGCAAATAGTCACCATAGGACACCTTCCCTGTTGCCTTAAAAGCTAAATAGCCTCTGTTACAATCAATGCCTCTGTTTTAGAGGTTACACATTCAAAGCGAGGCAATCCATGTGGGCATTATGACTTTTCCATGGTGGGCTGCAAGCTAAAGATCTTCTTTTAGGGCTGAATCGGCTGTAGTGACCTAGCTTTGAAAGTGCTTAGCCGATATATTTGTAAAATTGTGTAGTGCTATGCACTGTTTCTTTGTAGGGAGCATCCTTTTCAAGCCAACAGGAGAGCATGTGGGTTTGGTGGGGAGCATCCCCCTTCAAACCCTCAGGCTTTTCCATGACACTCCGCTGCACGAACCAGAAATATCCTGTGATATATGGTTATATACTTTGCATTATATTTCTTGTCTTCTGTTTCTATTATTAGATAATGTATTTGACTCAAGCTGTTGTCATTGGTCAATGACTTATTCCATTTTAGAATGTTAAGATGCTTTGATTCAAATGTATGGTCAGTTGGAGGGATCACCTTGTCCCTTATGTATGTTGGAAGCTGCTCTCTTACTTTCTTCCAATAAATCCTCAAATTATCTTCTGGAGTGGAGTCTTCTTCAACACTATGGGGCATATTACCAAGGATTTGCGATAATTATCGCAAAGCGCGCTTAGCG
Source organism: Calotriton arnoldi (assembly GCA_963921515.1). Taxonomy (NCBI): domain Eukaryota; kingdom Metazoa; phylum Chordata; class Amphibia; order Caudata; family Salamandridae; genus Calotriton; species Calotriton arnoldi. The sequence goes on from CAWUFW010007928.1 coordinate 817,575, forward strand.
CTGTTTTTTTTATCGCCGGCTATCGCTGGATTTCATCGTGGAGATAACGCGTTATTATCAACGCTTATCTCCAAGGCGATAAAAATCCAGCGATAGCGGCGAAACCCAGCAATAGCGCGAGAAATCCAGCGATAAATTTACTGCGCTAATGAAAAGCTTGCTAATAGGCAGGTGAGGACTTAACCTTACAATCCACCTCCCATTGACAAGATGGTTAAGTCAAGTTTTTAGAAGGTGTTAAATTCCAGCGATAATCGCGGTTAGCGCGACTTTTTTTATCGCTTCGCGGGCATTGCTAATAGGGGGAAGTTGTGTTTGTGACTGTTTTCAGTTGCTTTTAGTTGGGAACGCCTACTTTGCATGTCATTAGCGATATATAGCGCTGACATGCAAAGCGGCACCAAAACGGTAGCTTTCGCCATAAAGCTGTCGCTAACAGCTGTTAGCGACAGCTTGCTAATAGGGCGATAGAAATATCGCCGCTTTAGCGGCAAAAAGTGCCGCTAAAGCGGCAATAACGCCCTTGCTAATATGCCCCTATAATTTTTGGGCGATGAAAGAGTGGAGTCTACTTCAACACTGCATGTCCTGATTTGAACCTTTTCTCCAGGACTGTTTTTGGCATCCATTTCAGCTCTGTGCCGTTTGTAGACTGGGAATGGCAGTATACTCTTACTCACAACATGGAACACTGGTTTAGCATGTACAAGGTCAAGCCACCAGCCACAAGATTTGGTCTAGTTTTCTCACCGCTACCCAAATGAGGACATTTTAGAAGGAATTAAAAAGGGTAACAAAGAACTCTTGGGATCTCCACTTAACCTAGATATATTTACACATACCTTACAACCAGGAGAGGCCTTAGCCACCTATAAAAATTGTCGTACCAGGGATTCTCTGGCAAATGTCAGTCAGTACTTCAAGATTAGAGGTGAGCGAGCCAACAACTTAAGAGGGAAATCCGAGCCAAAGCCAAGCCAAGGATCATCTCTGGCTCTAAGAGCCCGTCCACGACCCAAGCTCTGAACATATTTAGTATGTAAATCATGCACCAAACATCACGTTAGATATAATAAGGTGTCTTCAAAATTCAGCAAAGTGTATTTCTTTGACACGTGAAAGCGATTTACCTTAGTACATCAAATTATTAGAAATGTATTTATTAAAAGTGAGAGTTTTTAAACATGATCTGAGAAACTTTCTTCCCCCGACCTGACAACAATGCTATAAGAAGCTAGTCAGTATATCTTAAATGTTGTCTAGATTCTTAGTATAGATGGAGCAACATTATAGGCCAGTAAATCAAACACAAAAGAGGTTTGTGTGCAATGCACATCCTGTACTCATGTATTTGAAGATGCTCCTAATGGAGCAAGGATTCAAGAAAATGAAACTTGCTCGGAGAAATCCTCCATTAACTTTCACTAATCGTTAAAACTATAGATGAGACGAAACTAATATACACCAGACATCAACACATGGGGAGAAAAGCTTACGCATGCTTAAATTAATGAGGAATAAAATGCAACGCGACTAAACTCTGCTTTAGTTTGCGAAAACGCCTTGCGCATGTGCAAACCTGAATTACGTAGAGATAACGTGACTAACTTGCTTTGAGAGGGAAAAACCTCACGCATGCGCAAGAAAGACTAACATGTGGTCTTACTGTACCACATGCCCGGCATCTGCTTGCTTGAATTTAAAAGAAAGCTGCTGTTCTTAATGCTTTTGCCCAGAGAGATAATAATAATATGGGCTAGAGTAGAAGTGGGTGGTGAACAGTGAGAATTATATGTTTAAGAAAATAATATCTGTTTATGATTCCTTTATTAATAGTGTGCATTCGGGCCTGCTAAAGCATAACGGAAAAAGAAAATGGCGACGGATAACCAAAAGTTGCGCATGCTCTGAATTCATGATGTGACCCGGTGACCGAAAGAGCTGAATGAATGCCAAATATCAAGGACAGAAGACATGAGAAAAAGAAGACATGTATCACTCGTCTATGTAGCCTGTATTGAATGAATTATTACAATGGCAACAATATATGCATGGGAAGAGGACAACATGAATGAGCTAAAGGGGAAGGGCTAGCAAACGATAAGTACCTTAATAAAAATGAATATGTCAGCATGGTGTGACGAAAACTCCCCTAGCCCCGTCCAATCATATTCCGTATTTTAGTAACATTTGCAACACTTGAGGGTGAGACATGAAGAAATAAAGACTATAACTAGAGTAACTTAAGTTAAGTTAGTGCTCATCGACGCTAAGAGAAAGAGAGACGAGTATGCTGCATCGAGAGAGAGCATCAAGATCATCATAGAAAGAAAGAGAGAGAGAGAGGCGAGAGCAGACTGGGAAGATTCAGATCCGAAACGACAGCCTGATTAGATTCGAAGATTACGGAAGATTATCGAGGAGGGAGAGAGTGTAAGAGAGGGAAATCGCCCTGGTACGTCGGGTTTTGTAAAAGAGTCTAGTAAGTATCAGCCCTGTCCCGATCCTGTCCTATAGTCTTTGTCTCCTGATTCTAAGTCAGGAGACCCCCACCATTCCTTTGGCCAGAGGGGTGGTTTTCCGGTCATCTCTATTAGGTAAATGTCATTTTGTCTCATAATTTTGCATATTTCTTTGCAAACGTACGTTAACATGTGTCTTTTGTCTCTACATCTATCCACTTTTATGCATTGAATTGTTGAATGAGGTTGTGTAATTGAATGTATTTGCTAAATGAATTTTCTCTCTCCCATTGAAGAATGATGGAGTTTGCACTGTTAAATCTGTATTGATGATCGTTCAACTTTATGATTGAAATTTTAGATAAAGCTTATGAATCTTACTCAGAGTCTGTGGTTATTTCACTAAGAACTGTGAATTTGTTAAGGAATTGTTAAATATCACCATCAACTAACTCAACTAATGGTCCATCGACCAGAGGAAAGAGTGTTGATTTGTGAAGATTAGTTAGGCATTGAAATGTCAATCTAACCCGATTTGTGGTTACAGGGAAATACCTAATCAGAACTTTGGTGAAATATAAAACTTGACCCCCAGCGGATCGTCCAGGGAGTGTGGATGAACATTTTGGATGAATGTATATGGGCCCAGTGAAATATTCAGTTTTGTGAAATATTCAACCCTGGCCTTCCGCTGGATCAGTTTTTCTGGTAGCAGAGTTATGGTTATTATTGATTAGTTTGGTGATTATTGACTATTGATTATTGATCATTAACTACATGTTTAACATTAAGAGTTAGTGTCGCGTTTTATGTTGTCTGGAAGTACAGGTACGAAGATACCTGGGAATCCCGGGAATGGAATTTAGAAGAGTGTGGTAAGGAAATCACACTGCAGAAGGTTACTCGTCTGTCGTCATAATACCTAAAAAAAAGCTACAGAGGGCTGTAGGTGTTATATTAGGGACTATATCGTATAAGAGCAGAGAGTGAGTGATAGCGAAGGGTCCACCTGTGAAACTTTGGCCTTACCCAAAGGAGGAGTATCCCTAGAGGAGTAAAAGGTCCTCCCCGAGCTTAAGTGAAGGGTAAACAGTGGTTTTTACTCGCAGTGTAAGGAAGTACTTTCTCTTTGAAGCAAGTGAATAAACTATCTTTTGATTAGTGGGGCAGACAGAGGAGCGCTGTTTTACGTTGTTACTAACAGAAAAATTATAAAGAAAAAATTAGGTAATACATTGTCGTATTACCTTGTGAAGGGAGGGTCAGTAGCAGGAGTTATACTGACGTCACAAAGAGCCACGCTAGTATTGGTTGAGACAGCGGGCGTATAACAAGTGCAGATTGTAAAGGGAGGGTCAGTAGTAGGAGTAATACTGACGTCATAAAGAGCCACGCTGGCATTGGTCAGACAAGTGGTAGGTTGAAAGCTCTGATTGGCTGGTAGACAAGAACCACGCTGATATTGGTTGCGGAAGAGAATACGTAGTGTGCCGCGATTGGACTGTTGGTGTGAGTCGCGCTGGTATAGGACGAGTGTGGGAAAATAGGATATGTGAGAATACGGAAGAGTCTCTAGGTTTTGCCTGCTGAAAACAATTAGTCACAGGGATCGGAAAAATGAAGCTGATTAATAAAATCAAAAATGTATTTAAAAAAGATAAACGTGTAGTAACCAGAGAAGGAATTCTTATGCCACCTCCTATCACGCCTCCTTCCTTTTTGATGATGGAACGAGGATATCATACTTGTGTGTGGTTGGAAAATTGGGAAGAGTATACGAAAGGTGATGGTGTTCTAGCTTTTCCTGAACATGGTATGTTTAATGTAAGGATTCTTCAGAACTTGCAAAATCGGATGAATTCATTAGAACCAAGTCCTAGGTTAACGCAGTATAAAGCTTTGGAGGAATGGGAAGTTGAGGCATTTGAATGAGAGAAATACAGAGGAGGTAGAAGAATAAATAGAGGGTTTTTACCCAGATATCCGTTTGATACTCGAGGAGATCAGATGAAAAGATGGAGAAGAGCTGTAGTAACGGAAGGTTTGTATCCAGTGTTGATGGCTGAGGATCAAGTAGGGAGTAAGTGTAAAGAAAAAGTGAAACACATAGGTATGACAGGCACAGGATGTGATGAATCTGATGATGAGTTATTAAAGGACCTTTTAGTTAAAAGACCTCCACCTTATCAAGAACATGCTAGAGATACAACTCCAAGTGCACCAATGATGGGAACTCCATTAGTTCCACAAGTTTTATATGATCCAACAGTCACCCGAGTATTGCAGGAAAAAGAAAGGAATGCGTTGAATAAGACAAAAGAAGAAATAATTCCGAAAATAAATCAGTTAGGTTTGAATGCTGAAGCCTTGACAGTACCAGTAACAATTGGTCCTGTTATTCCATTGTATGGTGATAAACGAGATACCCCGAGATTACAAACAGTGACAATCCCACAGAATGCTAGGAAAGAGGCAGTAATGTTAGAAGATCAAACTAGTGAGAGTGATTCGAATATCTCATTACTAGATCTCCCTAACCTTGAAACGGTGACTGAGAACCCGAAGAGAATTACACCAGTAAATACAAGGAGAAAAGAACCGATTGTCACTCCAGTAGCTGGGAACTCTAAAGGATTTTCACCAGAAGATCTAGAGGAGAGGCAAAAGGATTAGATAAGAAAAACCCCAAACACCAAATATAGATGTAGGCAAGTTGAAAGTGAATTTAAAAGAAATGATTATTGGTACTATAAGCTCAGACAGATTAGGTTCATATGGAGATGAGGAATTGTTGTTTTTGTGTAAAAGTATAACCTGGAGAGCAAAGAATCTTCATGAGAAGATAGTAGAAGTGGCTTCAGAATTTGGAATAGATGTAGAAAAGTCGAAAATATTACAAAAACCATATAGGTCAGAATTTACTGAGAAGGATTTAGAAAGTTTGAATGCGTCAGGAAAGAGATTACAGATAAAAGAATTAATGTATATTTTGAAGAAATGGGGAGATGCAGACCGATGGAGAGGTAGATGGACAAGAAAAAGGGATGAGGCAGCTACAAAGGAAACATCTGCATTCCCATTAAGAGAGACAGAACAGGTTGAAAGAGTGTGTCCAATGAGAGAAGTTCCTGGTGGTGGATATGTTCATGTTCCTTGGTCTAGACAGGATATTTTGTCTTTTACAAATGATTTTCCCAGATTAAGAGAGAAACCAGTTGAATGGTACAAGCAGGTAGAGAGGTTTCTGAAAGTTTCAAAGGTATTATTAAAAGATTTGGATGGCCTGTTTGACATAGTGGTACCAACTGATTTGTGGACAGAATGTAAAATTACTGTTGATTGGCCAACTGAAGAGTATCCCAGAGATGCAAGGACAGGTGCGCCTTCAGAGGAAGTGATGAAAAAGTATCAACAGGTGGTTACTTTCTTGAAAGGGAAAATTCCTCCAAAAGAAACAGATTGGGTTAAAATAGATAGAACAACTCAAGAACCAAAAGAGTCAGTGCACGCGTATTACGAAAGGCTATTGCAAGTAATATTGGTGACAAGGATATGGGACATTTCGTGTATAGGTTTGTGTATGGATTGAGATCAGAAATTAGTCAGATGATTCAGCAACATATGCTTTGCTGGCAGAGCAAGCCCATTGATGATATCTTGAAGTATGCGAAGTATTGTAGTGATGATATTGATGCAAAACACAAGAAACTGAAAGAAAAAATGATGTGGGCACAAGTGAAGCTAGCAGAACACCATGAGGCACATTCTAGTTCTCAAAATGATAATCAGTCGAACAATCAGAATCAGAATAGTCAAGGATCAAATGGAAATAAAGGAAAAGGGTGAATGAGTAGAGAAGAAGCGAGAAAGAAGTAACCTTGTCATGCATGCGGAAAGCATGGACATTGGAAGAATGAGTGTAGAAATGTTCAACAGAGTAATGGGGTAAATCAAAATTTAAATCCACAGATGCAGAATGAGGTGGTTGTGAACCAGCAGCAACAGCAACAGGTAGTTACTCCACAATTACAGGTGCCACAAGCCCCTATGCCCGTCAATGTGAACGCTCAGGTGCAGAGATACAGTGTGAACACCGGATTTCGTGGAGAGATTGGTAAGAATACACAAACGGTTCAACAATATTTGATGCAAAGTAATGAGAGTGATTCGGAAACTTCTCAATGACGGTGCCTGAGGGGGGAGGAAGAATGCGTGCTTGGCACATCCTTGGCGGTAGATCAGTCAGGTCCATTTGTTGATGGAAAAGTGGAAGGTAATGACATCACTTTCCTAGTGGATACTGGTGCTACCCGTTCTACTGTGAGAGCAGCATAAATTCCAAACCTACCCCTCTCGGGAGAAACTATCCAAGTTGTAGGAGTCTCAAATAAGCAAATAAAAACCCCAGTCACTAAACCAATAGAAGTGAATATTGGGAATTTCAAAGATATGCATCTGTTGTGGTATGTGATTCAAGTCCAGTAAATTTGTTAGGGAGGGATTTGTTGTGCAAAATGAACTGTACCATCTATTGTACACCTGATGGTATTGCTTTCCAAACACCTGATGAAGATATTGTTTTTAAAATGATGCTAGCGAAACAAGGAACAGAAGTGGAAGAGATGTTTTCACTTCTTTCTGAAAACAGTTTGCCTGATGAGCTGAAAAACACAGTGAGATCAGATGTGTGGGATTTTTCCGGAAATGAAATTGGTCTGATGGCAGATGTAGTCCCAATTAAAATAATGGTGAAAGAAGGTGCAATTTATCCTAACACACCCCAATACAAAATGAGCCCTGAAGTAAAAGCCGGAGTTGCTCCAGTAATTGATCAAATGATTGAACAAGGTATTTTGAAAGAGATGATGGGCAGTCCTTGTAATTCACCAATAATGGGGCTTAAAAAGCCTAGTGGCAAGTATAGGATAGTACAAGATTTAAGGAAAATTAATAAGATAGTAGTGCCCTGTTGTCCAGTAGTACCAAATCCATCAGTGATCCTTAATCAGATACCTTGGGATGCACATTGGTACACAGTGATTGATTTGTGCCAAGCATTCTTTTCGATTCCTTTGCATCCGGATAGCCAATATCTTTTTGCATTCCGGTTCGGAGACTGTGTTTTGGCATGGTGTCGGGTTCCTCAAGGGTACACAGAGAGCCCCTCGATTTTCAATCAGATTTTGAAAAAGTGTTTGGAAACATTGGTTATGCCAGGAAATTCGGTTTTGGTTCAGTACATTGACGACCTATTGGTGCATCAAAGACACGAGAAGCTTGTGTCACTGACACAATTGCCTTACTGAACCATTTGGCAGAAGGTGGACACAAGGTGTCACCAGAAAAATTACAGTTTTGCCAACAGGAAATCCAATATTTGGGACACAAGATAGAAAGGGGAGTTAGAAAAGTGACACCAGAGAGAATAAAAGTGATTCGACAAATGAGTCTGCCAAAAACTAAGAAAGAAGTACGAATGTTTTTGGGAGTGATTGGATACTGTCATCAGTGGATCAGTGGATTTTCATTGCTTGCAAAGCCTTTACTAAAGTTGACATGAAAGGATGTGACAGATCCGATTGAATGGGATGATGAAAGTGAGAATGCATTAAAAAAACTGAGAGATTGTTTGTGTCAAGCACCAGCATTAGGAATGTCTGACTATACGAAAGAATTTGCTTTGTTCTGTTGTGAGAGAGAAGGATGTGCACTTTCAGTATTAACCCAGAGACATGGATTATCACGACGTCCATTGGCATATTTTTCTGCCACTCTGGATCCAGTGGCTGCGGCATTGCCTGGCTGCTTAAAAGCAGTAGCTGCTACTTGTGTGAGTCTGGAGCAGAGTGAATCGATTGTAATGGGACATCCCCTAAAGGTATATGTGCCACATTCAGTCGAGATCCTTTTAACAAGGTCTCGTACTCAGCACTTGACCCCTAGTCGGCTGACTAAGTATGAAAGAGTGATCCTGGGTGCTGAAAATATAAGTGTGATAAGATGCACCACAGTAAATCCAGCAACCTTGCTGCCAGATCTATACTGCGAAGAAATAAAAGAGGAGGTTGATCATGATTGTTTGGATGTGACAGAAATGTGTACAAAGCCGAGACCTGACATCTTTGATGTCCCATTGGAAGAATCAGACTATGTATTGTTTGTTGATGGGTCATCCTTGCGAAAACAAAATGGAGAACTGAGTTCTGCCTATGCTGTATGTACTGTATCTGCTATTCTGGAAGCATCCTGTCTCAGAGGAGTCAAATCTGCACAAATAGCCGAATTGATAGCTTTGACAAAAGCATGCAAAATTGGGAACAAATTGAGAGTAACCATATTCACGAATAGTCAATATGGTTTTGGGGTTGTGCATGACTTTGGCCAATTATGGATGCAAAGGGGATTTCTGACTTCTTCGGGTTCTCCTATCAGGAATAGTAAAAATGTCAAAGAACTATTGGAAGCACTACAATTGCCAAAAGAAATTGCAGTGGTCAAATGTCCCGCACATAAGTCAGGAAATGATTATGTGGCACAAGGCAACAAATATGCTGACCAAGTTGCCCAATTTTGTGCTCGAAATACAATGTCTTTGAACAGAGGGTTGGAAAAAGTAGTTACCAATTGCCAACTAATGTTTTTCTCTGCTTTTGAAACATGGGATGCAGTTAGACAGTTACAGGATGAGGCAGATGCAAAAGAAAAGGAATTCTGGATCAAATCAGGATGCACAAAAAGAGCAGATGATGAAGTATGGGTGTGTCCAGATGGTAGACCTATAATGCCAGATAGTTTACTATCACAAATGGCAAGAGTATATCATGGAGCTACACACATTGGCAGGGATGCCATGATTAGGCATTTTAGGCAGACATGGTACAATCCCAAGTTTAGGCTAATTGCAGAGAGTCTCTGCCAGCGATGTTTGACATGTCAACAGCAGAACCCAGGTAGAAAAACGGTTGTCAGTTGGGGAAAAATTGGAAAGGCAGAGGGACCATTTACAAGACTGCAACTTGACTTTATAGAGCTGCCGCCGTGCAATGGTTTGAAGTACGTCCTTGTCATTGTGTGTCTGTTTTCTCGATGGGTAGAAGCCTATCCCACGAGAAGGAATGACAGTCTCACAGTTGCCAAACTACTGTTGAGAGAACTCGTTCCCAGATTCGGATTTCCAGTCACTTTGGAATCAGATAGAGGACCTCATTTTAACAATGAGATAATTCGAATAATTTGTACAGCTTTCAAAGTTGAGCAGAAACTACATTGTGCCTATCGACCAGAAGCCTCTGGAGTTGTTGAGCAGCTCAATGGCACAATAAAATCCAGGTTAGGGTGGGTGTGTGCATCCACTTCACTGAAATGGCCTGATGCTTTGCCCCTTGTATTAATGAGCCTTAGAAGCATCCTTGACAGACGGACGGGATTGAGTCCTCATGAAATTCTCATGGGAAGAGCAATGAGACAAGCATTTGTACCTGGAAACAAACTGATGAATATAACTGATGATCTAGTGTTGGACTATTGTAAAGGACTAGCTGATCTGGTACGTTCTGTGTCTCACCAGGTTGGAGAAGATGCAACCACAGCACAGCCGAATCAAGCTCATGATTTGTGTCCAGGAGACTGGGTTGTGTGTAAAGAAGCACACGAGAAAATCGTGTTTAGAACCCAGGTGGAAAGGACCTCATCAAGTTATAGTGGTCACGATGACAGCAGTGAAGTGTGCTGGCTTGCCAAACTGGATCCATGCCAGTCATACACAAAGAGTCCCAAGTCCACCTGAACGACAAGAGCAGCAACTGGTAGAACAAAGAGAAGAACCAGAAGCTGAAAGTTGTGAAGTCGAAGAAGTCAGAGAAACAGACTCTGAAGAACGCATTGATGATGAACAACCAAGTACAAGTCAAGTAGGGTGGGCACCAGTTACTGGGTCTCAAGAGACTGCTGTAGGGGCCGAGGAAGAGCAAGAGATTGAAAGGCCAGAACAAATTGAAACAGAAAATCCAGATCAAGCTCAATCAAGAGAAGAGAAAGAAAGACTGACAGGTTCAGAACAAATTCAGTCAACAGAAGAATCTACTACAGGAAATTCAGATCAAGCTCAATTAGAGTTAGAAAAAGAAGGACTGAAAGATCAAGTACAAATTCAATCAACAGAAAGAAAGAAATCAGAAAGTCCAGAACAAGCTCAGTTAAAAGAAAGAGAAAACAAAAGAACACTAGAAATAGGCGAGGAAGGTGAAAAGGCAGTACAAACAAAGAGGATCAGAAAAGGTGATCACTGGCCAAGTGGAGTAAAAGGACTGAGATATTTTTTAAGAAGAAAAACAGGGAAAGAACAAGAACAAGTAAATGAAATATCAAGTCAAACTGAGCAAGAACAATCGAGAAGAAAATCTTTACGAAAATCAAAAAGAGTGAGAGTTCCGAGCAGAAAATATAAGGCTCCTGAAAGGACATATGTCATCCTCGAGGACTTTGAGAATATTGATCTGAATGAAGAACAAGAAAGTGTCACTATTGAAGGAATCGATGAAAGCAAATTTAGACCACCTTAAAAAGAAAAGACTTTGACACAAAGGGTGGAAATTGACAAATAAAGAAACGAATAAAAGGAACAAAAGATTAAAAGAAAATAAAGACAAAGGGGAACAAAGATGAAAAGCTCTTGAAGTGTGGGATCACACAAAGATTTTTTTTAAATATATTTTTTAATTTTTTTAGAATAAATGTTAGAATTTAGAAGAAATAATTTAGATATTGATAAATTTTAGAATACTAAAAATGGCAGAAACAAAAGTGACTGAACATTCGAAATCTGGTTTAAAACGAAGATGTGTTAAATATTGTTTTTGCAGTGTTTTAATACTAATGTTAATGTGGTTATTGCTAACTGTTGTGATACCTATTCTAATGGTAAATAATAACAGAAATAACACTAATACAAGTGATCGAGTGAATGCAGTTACTAAAGGAACAACTACCACTAATTTAGAGCAAATGGATGAGAGTATGTATCATCATGACAAATCAAATAGTGATTCATCATTAAATGTATTTACTAAACTTCTTTATGAATACGTAGATACAATGGATGTGAATGATTGTTATGTTTGCATGAAATTACCTTCGTCTGTCTCGGAGGGGTGACATATCACCATCTTCCTTTAACATATGGTGTGTCATGTAGTGTTGTGTCCAGTTTGTTCTATGTAACAGGAAAATTGCAGTATTATTCGAATATGGATCTAGTATTTTCAGAAATCCCTAGTCGAAGAAACCTGAACCCAGTGCTTAGTGGTAAAGATGCAGAATTCATGGGCGAGTTCTTCTTAACAACAAACCCAATAGACATAACATATGCTCATAAGAATAATCTAACCTGTATTTTGCGTGATGAAGAAAAAGATTTTCTAAATTTAGTAGAGGAAAGAAGGCAGGATTTTCAAAAGAAGGCTGTTGAACAGAAGTCACATGTACCTCCATGGACTAATAAGGAAGGGGACTGTAAGAAAGGCGAGACTCATGCTGCAATGTCCCTAGATTTGTCAAAATTGGGAAAATTCTGTCTGCATAGACTAAAAACTGACTATAACAACATTTTCATTGGTTCTAGTGAATGCGAACATACCTTCCTAATAATGGGGGGATGGGGACTAAAAGGTAGAACTGATCCTGTTTTTCCAGGGATTTAATACGTGTGTGGTAAAAATGCCTATTATAGGTTGCCTACGCGATGGTATGGTAGTTGTTATTTTGGAATAGTATTTCCAAAGGTATATCACATAACTAAAAACAATGAAATGGATGTAGTAAGTCAAGGACTAAAACGAAGTAAAAGAACAAGTTTTTCAGAAATAGTAGGTGATATATTTGGTGCACTGGTAGAGGTACTATCGTTTTATTAGTTCTTATTATGTGCTGCTACTGACTTCTGCTTTTTAAAATTGTTTTTACTATTTCACGCACTTTTGCACTTTTGGCGCGCTGCTCACCTGCTGCCTGTCTGGCTTCCCCGGTCCGCCACGGTTTGTACCGTTTGTTGCGGAGGGAAGACCAGTTAGCTTACAGTCTCCCGGGGCCGCACTTCCGCCCAGGTTGACGCTCTAGTCTCCAGCTGCACCTACTTAAGGGCAGGCTGGAGAGGAGGCGCAGCGGACGCGTGCAGCGGGCGCGCCGCTGGCGCGCCGAAGGCGCGCCTAAGGCAAGCCCGTCTGCGCCCGTCCGCGCCTCATCTGGGCCTAGGGCCAGAACCCCTGGACCTTTTATTGAAGGTAGGGACTTTCTATCATACTTAGGGGATAATCTTCACGCCCTCCGCCAACATAGGAGTAAGGCATGTGCGCTGCTCCCCTGTGAAGCGCATCCTAGTGCAGAGGATTTTCAATGTCCTGAATGTCTAACTAAAATCCCGAGGAGCATCCGGGTCTTGCCCAAATCTATCAAAAAATGGAACATCTTAGCCCCGGAAACTATAGAGCTCCAGCTAGCACTCATCAATGCTAGATCACTGATCAAACACAAGTACGAAATTGCAGATTTTATCACTGATAATAAACTGGACATCCTGTTTGTCACTGAAACTTGGGGTGACCAATCATCTGATTCGGACTTCAATATCGCAGCCCCCCATGGGTACAAAGTTGTCAGACAAGATAGACAACTTAAAGAAGGGTGAGGGCTTGCAATCATTCATAAGGATGAGCTTAATACCCTCTGCTCATCCATACCTACACCGGATTGTGAGGCAGTACATTTTAAAATTTCCATTGGTGACCAAAAGACATTTAATGGCATACTAATATACCGTCCTCCCGGCCCCAGAAATAGTTTCCTTACTACTGTTCACTCGCTATTAGAGCTAGGGCTCTATTCGGAATTCTTTACTATTCTAGGTGATATGAACTTCCATCTTGATCTCCCAGAGGAGAGAGATACACGAGAACTTCTTGATGCCACCACAGGATTAGGGCTACAGCAGATCGTACACCATCCTACGCATGTAGCAGGGCACATTTTGGATGGACTTTTCACCAACAATCCAGCCATCTCTAAGACATCTTCATTCCCTCTGACCTGGACGGATCATTATGCTGTCTTGTTTAGCTACAACATGCCCCGATCTTATGCTGGTAATACGGCCAGCAGTAAGACTCTCGGCAGAGCATGGCATAAAATTGACCAGAGTACCCTGGATGCCAAGCTGGTACAAAGCCAACCTGCTTTGCAGAGGGAAGCAGAAGCCTCAGCCATGAATTACACTGCATGGCTAGAATCAAACTTTGCAACGGTAGTTCCGACCTTAGTGATAAATAAAAATAGGAAAGTTCCATCTGCCCCTTGGTTCTCAGAGGCCCTACGATTAGATAAGCAAGCTTGCAGAAGGCAGGAAAGAAGATGGAGGAAAAGCTATGAAGAAGTAGAGAAAGAACTATATAAAGCCACACTGGCTGACTATAAGAAAAAGTTAATTGCGGAAAAAGTCAGTATTATACGACGCAAATTGAAGGGGCTGGCACATCCAGTAAGGACCTCTTTAAGACTATAAAGAACCTATTCTCAGCACCCAAGGACGACACTGCCAACTCTAACCAAGATTTCTGCAACACTCTTGCCCACTTTTTCAAGTCCAAGGTGGACCAAATATACGACCAATTCACCATGCACAGATCAGTCAATAATAATGCAGTACAAGTACCTGCAGGCAAAGTGTCTTTCTTAGATTTTTCCCCGGCCTGTTCCGAGCAACTATCCACCCTTCTCTCTTCTACCAAATCAGGATCCCCGGATGATCCTTGTCCCCCCAGGATTCTCAAAAGCATCAGCCACATTATTAGCCCATTTCTAACTAACGTGTTTAATCAGATGCTATCGCAAGGACATTTCCCTTCAATATGGAAACAGGCTTGTATTTTGCCTCTTTTAAAAAAAGCTAATCTAGATACAACTGATCCTGCTAACTACCGTCCTATTGCTAGACTCCCTGTTCCCGCTAAAATTTTTGAGAAACGGCTAAACATTGAACTCTCCATCTTTATTGCGGAAAACAAAATCCTGGATCAGAGTCAGTTTGGCTTCAGAGCGGGTCACAGCACAGAGACGGCTCTAATAAAAACCACTGAGGAGATCCGAAAAACACTAGACGGCGGGGGTTGGCAGCCCTTGTCCTCCTCGACCTGTCCGCGGCATTTGATACCGTGGACCATACGAGCCTGGTCAAACGTCTAAAAACCATTGGGATAGGAGGAAGGGCGCTTTCCCTTTTAACGTCTTTCCTTTCGGATCGAACACAAACTGTGCAACTGGGCAATTTTAAATCTGCACCCTTCATCCTGCCATGTGGGGTGCCACAGGGGTCCTCTTTGAGCCCCATGCTGTTTAATATTTATGTCTCTGAACTAGCCTCTCTGATTAGAAGTTTTAATCTATGTCCAACCTCTTATGCTGATGACACTCAGTTGGTCCTCTCAGCAGTGGATAAGGACATCAACTATTCAACCAAACTTCATGATTGTATGGTCTCCCTGAGCGACTGGATGGGTAGGCACTGCCTTAAGTTGAACTCAGGAAAAACTGAGGTGGTGCTATTTGGTAACCTCTCCCCTCAGTGGTCACCAGCTTGGTGGCCGGACACACTGGGCATTACTCCTACACCAGTGACCAAGGCTAAGAATCTGGGGGTGATTATAGATGATAAACTCAACATGAAGTCCCAAGTTTCAAAAGTGGCCTCTTCCGCATTTCTCACTATTAAAATGGTACGGAAAATTCTGCCTTTCATTCCTATAAAGACTAGGAAAATTGTGATGACCTCCCTTGTGTTATCTAAATTGGATTACTGTAATGGACTGTACATCAATCTACAATCCAATTTACTCAGAAGGTTGCAGGCAGTACAGAACGCCGCGGCCAGACTGGTCCTGGATGCCCCTAAATATCAGTCTATTAGCGCAGGCATTCGGGAACTTCACTGGTTACCAGTCGGCCAGCGGACCAAATTTAAGGCACTTTGCACGGCCTTTAAGGTCCTGCATGGAGAAGGACCACGATTTTTGAAGGATCTTTTCAGCTGGTACTCTCCCAACAGATCGCTTCCTTCAGCCAATGCCTTCCTGATGCTCACCCCCAGAATTAAAAGGACTAATTGGGGGGGAAGGAGTTTCAGTTATAACACTATTAAGGAGTGGAATGCCCTTCCGCTCCCTCTCAGGATGTCGTCCTCCTTGTTTGAGTTCAGGAAACTGCTCAAAACATGGCTTTTTAGAAACTAGCTTGTCTGACACCTCTTTTGGAGACCGTGAGCACCTAGACACCTCCGGGTAGTAGTGCGCATAATACATTGTTATAACATAACATAAAATACGAAAATTGTCAACAATAGTTGATCGTTTATCAACAGATACTGCTGGGGGATTCTTAATTATCAATACCAAAATGGTTGCAATTAGATCTATGGTTTTGCAAAATTGATTTGCACTTGATATATTGTTGGCAAAAGAGGGTGGAGTCTGTGGCATGTTGAAAGTCCAACATTGCTGTACATATATCCCAGACAAAAGTAAATGTATTGAGGGATATATTAAGAATATCACAAAGAATCCTGACGATTTGACCCAACTTGAGGTTGACAGTGTCTGGGAAAGACTTAGTAAAAGTATTTCCACTATAGGTAGTTGGTTTTCCACTTTAGGGAGTAGTCTATTAGGGAAGATCCTAATACCTGTAATTACAATAGCAATAATAGCTCTGATAATAATGATGACATATAGATGTTGCGAGAGTAAAACAAGAACAAGAATGTTGGCCGAAATAAAGAATAAGAGAATGGGAAGAAAGAGAAAAAGGGAAGAGATTGAGTTAGAGGAAATGAAAGGAAGTTTATATGATAAAATTAAAGAATTAGACATGAAAAAGAAGAACGAAGAATTAGTAGAAAGAGAGGAAGACACTAAAAATTAGATGAATAAAGTTGGCACTTGGTAATGATGGGTATTTTATGATGGCTCAAAAATGCCATCAGAGGGGGCATTGATGGGGCAAAGATTCAAGAAAATGAAACTATACACCAGACACCGACACATGGGGAGAAAAGCTTACGCATGCTTAAACTAATGAGGAATACAATGCAACGCGACTAAAACCAGCTTTAATTTGCGAAAACGCCTTGCGCATGTGCAAACCTGAATTACGTAGAGATAACGTGACTAACTCGCTTTGAGAGGGAAAAACCTCACGCATGCGCAAGAAAGACTAACATGTGGTCTTACTGTACCACATGCCCGGCATCTGCTTGCTTGAATTTAAAAGAAAGCTGCTGTTGTTAATGCTTTTGCCCAGAGAGATAATAATAACATGGGATAGAGTAGAAGTGGGTGGTGAACAGTGAGAATTATATGTTTAAGAAAATAACATCTGTTTATGATTCCTTTATCAATAGTGTGCATTCGGGCCTGCTAAAGCATAACGGAAAAAGAAAATGGCGACAGATAACAAAAAGTTGCGCATGCTCAGTGAATTCATGATGTGACCCGGTGACCGAAAGAGCTGAATGAATGCCAAATATCAAGGACAGAAGACATGAGAAAAAGAAGACATGTATCACTCGTCTATGTAGCCTGTATTGAATGAATTATTACAATGGCAACAATATATGCATGGGAAGAGGACAACATGAATGAGCTAAAGGGGAAGGGCTAGCAAACAATAAGTACCTTAATAAAAATAAATATGTCAGCATGGTGTGACGAAAACTCCCCTAGCCCGTCCAATCATATTCCGTATTTTAGTAAAATTTGCAACACTTGAGGGTGGGACATGAAGAAATAAAGACTATAACTAGAGTAACTTAAGTTAGTGCTCATCGATGCTGAGAGAAAGAAAGGCGAGTATGCTGCATCGAGAGAGAGCATCAAGATCATCATAGAAAGAAAGAGAGAGAGAGAGGCGAGAGCAGACTGGAAAGATTCAGATCCGAAACGACAGCCTGATTAGATTAGAAGATTACGGAAGATTATCGAGGAGGGAGAGAGTGTAAGAGAGGGAAATCGTCCTGGTACGTCGGGTTTTGTAAAAGAGTCTAGTAAGTGTCAGCCCTGTCCCGATCCTGTCCTATAGTCTTTGTCTCCTGATTCTAAGTCAGGAGACCCCCACCATTCCTTTGGCCAGAGGGGTGGTTTTCCGGTCATCTCTATTAGGTAAATGTCATTTTGTCTCATAATTTTGCATATTTCTTTGCAAATGCATGTTAACATGTGTCTTTTGTCTCTACATCTATCCACTCTTATGCATTGAATTGTTGAATGAGGTTGTGTAATTGAATGTATTTGCTAAATGAATTTTCTCTCTCCCATTGAAGAATGATGGAGTTTGCACTGTTAAATCTGTAATGATGAGCGTTCAACTTTATGATTGAAATTTTAGATAAAGCTTATGAATCTTACTCAGAGTCTGTGGTTATTTCACTAAGAACTGTGAGTTTGTTAAGGAATTGTTAAATATCACCATCAACTAACTCAACTAATGGTCCATCGACCAGAGGAAAGAGTGTTGATTTGTGAAGATTAGTTAGGCATTGAAATGTCAATCTAACCCGATTTGTGGTTACAGGGAAAGAACTAATCAGAACTTAGGGGAAATATAAAACTTGACCCCCCAGCGGATCGTCCAGGGAGTGTGGATGAACATTTTGGATGAATGTATATGGGCCCATTGAAATATTCAGTTTTGTGAAATATTCAACCCTGGCCTTCCACTTGATCACTCCAATATGTGATAATGAACAAAAAGGAGTCTCAGTAAAATAAAGTATTTAGGCTAGAATCACACAATTTGGTCAAACAGAGATTCAGGGATCGATGACAGTTTTTCCAGTTTCACTCTAATAATTCAGCCACTAAATGGGTTTCTCTGGCATCATCGATTAATACTTTGTCCTTAATTCTTAGAGAATGAGATTAGAACGTAGGTGAAAGGCAGAATCCATATTATATTTTGGACAGTTTTACATAGTGCAGATTTTGCCCAAGGACATAAGAGCACTTCACAACAGACACAGAGTACATTACATATTTCCCTTTGGCACAGAGAGATTTGCAAGGGTACACAGGATGCTGAGCCGATGCTGAGATTTGAATTCAGTTCTCCATGATACATGGTTGGCAGCTGTAGCCCTGTGCTACATCAGCTCCCCATAAAAATCAGCTCGTTTTGGACTCGAGGTTCCAAGAGAACCTCGAGCTGAGCTAGAACCAGGCTCCTGGATCGAGCCTGGCTTGAGCTTTCAGTGGTTCCTCATCTCTAATTAGGACATATGCAACTTCTTTTTCGATCAATCAATCAAGCGGTACTTATATAGCGCAGCTTATCACCCATGAGGATATCTAGGCGCTGTGCAATGGGTATCAGTATTTGTATTGTATTTTTTATTGTTCAATTAATTAAAATCATTACAATATACTATCATTACAGAATGCTATAAAAGGAAAAAGGAAAAAGAAATTTAAAAAGACTCACTGAGTATGCTTAAAACTTAAAAGTCTTAAATCTTAAAAACAATTGTCCAGGCTGGAACTGAAGTGCTGGTGCATAGGGGTTCCTTCTGCAATTAAGTCCCCAGTTTGCGTGTCTTTTTAAGTAAACCCTGTACCCGATAAAATGTTTAATTTGTTGACGGGCCGTTTAAAACAATTGAATTTTCCTGGTTTCGATGCCAGGTACCTGGGTTGACATACTTAGTCCACTGGTCTTGGCCTTTTTTGTTCCCTTGTGAACCTGAGCTTTGTAATGACTGTAAACTGGAGCAGGACTCTGGGTTTATTGTAGACACAGGAATTATATTATATTTTAAAAATTATTTGGTCCTGGTCGCTCTAGCTTGGTGGCCGGCTAGTTGCGTCTTGTATCTTGATAGTTTGTGTCAGTGCGACCCAGATTGCATCTGTGAATTTCCCTAGTCGGGCCGCTGTTTGAGTTGTGTTAGCAGAGAAGCACAAGTCTGAAACTTCTCTGCAACGTCCGGAGCCGTGAGACCTGCAAATTGGGAGTACCAGGCAGTGCCGCTCTCTAGCTAACTTTGGGCAGCAACACAACAGATGAAGCCAAGATTCACGGCGGTAACTGCAAAGACAACAGGCAACTGAATTGTCTTGCCGGGCCCAAGATGGATTAAAGTCCGCAATAGGCAGTGCTAGAAGTCTCATGTAAGTGATTCTTTTCCGGGCCAGAACTGTCAGGGCTTGCTCAAAATAAGGCTGAGGTTTTCCAAGGATATAAGAGGCATCCAATGTAGAAAGATTGGGTTGATGGTGTAGGCTCTCCTGATCCTTTTCGAAGGATATTCTCTTAACCTGTGTGTTCACAGTCTTTTTCCAGGCTATTGACGGGATGTCCCGATTGTGCAAATTTTGAGCTTCTATTTCAAGTAGTCTTATAGCTGCTGCCAACTGTGCCGGCCATGGAGAGCCATTCTCTTCAAAGATTGTTTTGATATGGGTTTTCAATGAGGATGCAGAGGCACGCAAAGTACTAATGTAGTATTTTAATAAGTCCCCTGAGCAGGTAATATCCGGGCAAGTTAGGCCCAGCTCCAGCCTCACTCTGGCTCTCCTGGCCTGTCGTGGAAGAGCTAGAACCTTCTTGTAGGCGGAGATTTGGAGGTTCATGAGGAGCTTGTTGAAGGCGCCAGGGAAGACTAAATGTCCATAGTTAAGAGAAGGAACAAGTTTTGCTCTTAAAACTTTCAGGATTGGTTCTGCTGTTGGACTGTGAAGTCGCTGGTTAAGACGTCGCAAACTGTAAATATTGCCGGCCCCCTTGCTTCTTAGATGTTTCAGGTGGGCTGTTGGCTTTGCCCCTTCCGATAACCTGATGCCTAGGTAGTTGTAACTCGTGCATGTTTTAATTTGCAGATCGCCTAGGCGCCAGCGTGCTGTTTGCTTTCGGTGATACTTCCCAAAAATAAGTATCCTGGTCTTCTTCTGGTTAGCCGAAAGGTTGTTCTTTTGATTTTACCTGTGAAGGGCGTTTAGGGCTTTCTGTAGGCCAGACCGCGTGTGATCTATTATCGCGATGTCGTCGGCGTACTGAAGGATATGGAGCCGCACTTTCCCCAGCTTTGGTGTTAGTACACTTGCTCCTTCTAGGGCGTTTCCCAGGTTTGCTGTATAAAGATTAAAGAGAAGAGGGGCGAGGACACACCCTTGTTTCAGGCCGTTATTGGTCGGCACCTTAGCTGTTACCGTGGTTTGGCTGGTCTTGATGCGGACCCACGTCCCCTGATGTAGTGCAATAATTGCCTTTAGCAACTGTTGGGGGATTCCCCAGGAGTCAAGTTTTTCCCACAGCTTCACTCGATCAACCCGGTCAAATGCTGCACAATAGTCCACGAAACAGCAAAAGAGGGGTAGTTGTGCTGGCTGGGTCGCTCGATGTGACAAATGACCCAGTACTAGGATGTTATCCAGGGTGGAACTTTCGGGCCTAAAACCAGACTGAAAGAGGGGAAGGATGTTGTTATCTTTAGCTCAGGCTTCTAGTTCTTTCAGTAGTATTCTTGCGTACGCGAGGGAGCAAGATGGCGGAGAGACGCCGTCCGTGAAACCTGCACCGCGATATGGCTGCTAGGAAGCTGGTGACTCCTGCGCTCCTGCTCGTTTGTTAAACATGAGAGGAGCGTCGCTGTTAATGCTTTTGGGGAGATAACGTATGAAAAGGAGAAAAACTTTATAGCTGTAAAACGGTAAAGCAGTGCATCGGTAAAGCAGAACATCGGAATGTACTGCGGCGGGAGGAGAGCTCACCTGTGAAGCCCGAAGCCGAAACTCAGCTCACGGGAAACGAGAGGATTTGGGTATGTTCCAGGCTCGATCCGGCTCGACTGAATTGGATTCACCTGATAGCCTCGCTGGTAGCGGCAGTGCCGGATGCAGACGCTTGCAAGGATTGGACTGAGTTGTTTGCTTCGTCTGCCTCGATTGTTGCTCACCTACGAGGCAGCGCGACTTGCAGCTTGGCGCATAGCGTACTACACTAACTCAGGGACTGCTTTACTGGTACCCCCTCTGCCCGAGATGGCCCCACAGAAGAACCCCGTAAGAGGGACTCGTGCTACGAGTCGACTGCTGGTGAGTGGGGAGACACCGAGGGGCGCAAAAGCAGCAGGGAAGACTGATGTTGCTGGGACAGAGTGCGTGAAACAAGCGGCGAATTTTGGAAAGCCAGTTTTGCGCTACCTGCAGTCTAAAAAGGCAGCGGAACTGTTAGAAGCAGAAAATGATGCAGATTTAACAACTAGTAGCAAACTAGTTGAAATAATTACTAATTCAATTAATCTGGAGCAAGCTAACAATGATAGCACCAATGGGGGCAATAACCCAGATGCGGTGCAGGAGGTCGCTGAGGATTCAGAGCGGGTAGTGCCTACGGAAATGGAAAGTGACTTAGGAGGGCCTGAGAAACTGGACAGTGCTGACACGTGGGGAAAATTGGGGGGGCCGAGAAAAATAATCTAGAGCATTCAAGCGCTATAGATGAATTAGTGACAGGAACTGGGCACACAGAGGTACAGAAAGTAATTTCACAGTTAAATATTGGATCAAATGAGTACAAGCATGTTACAGAAACTGACCAGCACAACTATGAGATAGATAAAACATCTGATGAGGTGAACGGCTGTACCACGCTTATGGCAGAGCATGTAGCACTGGAATATTCTGTCTTAGCTATGGAATCTGAAGAGACAGTTGTAATTCAAGGAGAGGGAGAACAAGAGAATCAGGTCACTGAAGATGACGATGCAGGGCAGCAACCCTATACAGATATAAGGGTAGATCAAGTGACCTCCCCGGCATTATTATTATTAAAAAAAAAAGAAAAAGAGCCCAAAAGCTAAAAATTTGAAAGAAGCAAGCAGGAGTCAAAGTATATCTAGCGCTGGGTCTAACAGTAAGAAAAAGGCACAAATTAAGGGATTGCCTACTAACAGCCCAATGCGGAGATGGGTACAATCAAAAGGAGGAATAAAAACTGTGATGTCGAGGCTATCTGATGTAGGGCTGACGGATAAAGCTGCAAGTGTCGCCAGTGCTATCAAGTCTGGTGCGACAGCACGAGGTGAAAGCTGTTCAGAAACGGATCTGGATTCAGAGCCCTGCATAACACCTGAGAGAGAGGGTGGTTCAGGTCAAAATGAACCACTCATGGTATTTAGCTCTCTTCAACGGCCCCAATTATTAAATCCGGGGGAGGACTCGCAAAAGGGATTTGCTGAAGAAAGTGACACTCCAATAATCTCCCTGATATTACAAGCTTTAAAAGACCAGAGGGAAGAGACGAGAGAGCTTTTTGCCCAGATTAGGGCAGATAACTTTAGTATCCAATCGTCCTTGAAGGAAGTAACAGGGAAAGTTTGTGAAATGACCGGCGAGATAATGGAACTACAGCAGAGAGTGGTCACTACGGAGGAGGTTACTGCCAAAGTGGTAAACCTAACACAGCAACATGATGATCAGCTAGAAAGCCTGGAACTCAAACTTGAAGAGTTGGAAAATAGGCAAAGGAGGCAGAATCTAAAAGTATTTGGTATTCCTGAAGGGCAAGAGGGCTCAGACTCAAGAACATTTATTGTGCAAGTGATGCAGAAGGCCTTCCCGGATCTGGTGGACTGGGATTGGGACTGCCAGATCCAGAGGGCTCACAGACTCCCATTGGTGCAACGCCGGAAGGATGATCGCTATCCAAGGCCGTTTTTGATATATTTCGGGAACTATTTGCTAAGACAGGCAGTCTCTTTGAAAGCGGGCCCTCGAACACCGATAGCTGTAGGGTCCTATTCGATCTTTTTCCGCTCCGACTTCTGTAAGGCAACTATGGACAGACGGTGGCGCTTGAGACAGTTAATTGATCCCCTAAAAGCTACAGGGGCACAAGCCTATTTACAGGAACCAGCACGCTTGAAGATTATTAGGAGCGGTCAATCGTTCTTTTTTACGTCTGAACCTGAGGTCAAGGAAGTATTACTAAAATGGCAGAAAGAGAAAGAAGGGACTGCTTAAGATTGAATCGGGACTAATGTTAAGGTTTTAAGGTTTTTTTTTTTTGGTCTATGTCCTCTCTGGTCAAATGAATTCAGGGGTCCGAGACTTCTTGGCGGCCATTGTGGAAGCAGGTTTCCAGTCTAGCTGCCACACCATCGGCAGCTGTAAGAAGGGGATGATTCCTCCTTTAGGTTGCGGGTGGGGGGGGGGGGGGTTTGGGTGGGTTGGTGGTGGGGGGTGTCAAGTAACAGAAAAAGTCAACACAATTGAAGGGAAAGGGGAAAAAAGCAAATATATCTGTAAGAGGGAAAGAAAGCAGCAAGGTAACCAAAAGCTAATGGAGATGGATTACAGAAGAGGCAAGGAAGAATTAATATCGGGATGGCAAAGATAAGATGTTTAGCCTGGAATGTCGCTGGCCTCAACCGTAAGATTAAGAGGCAGCTAGTAGCAGAGGAATTAAAAATGTATAACCCCCAGATTGCTATGTTGTCAGAAACACACCTGTCCTATAAAGATAGAGGCTTCTTGAGACATCTAGGGTATGAGGTGATAGTTTGCTCAGCACAAACGGTGTCTATTCGGGGTATAGCTATTTTAAGGAGCAAACGATTCCGAGTGGAAGTCTGTAGGACATTGTCGGATAATGGGGGTAGATGGGCTATTGCTCAAGTGAAATTAGCTGGTAAAAAATACGTTTTCTGTTCACTATATGGCCCCAATGTAGACGACCCCACCACAATAGAAGCAGTTACTTTGGAATTACTAAATTGGGAGGGGGAGCGGTTGGTGATGGGGGATTTTAATTGTGTAATGGATTATGGAGTGGATACTACACGGAGGGGGGCATTTCAAAGGATGCAAAAGACACGGGCAGCTATACGGGAGTTGGGGCGGTTGCAGGTAATCAAAGATGTTTGGAGGACTCTCTATCCCGATATAGCAGGTTACACGTACTATTCTGCCCCTCACAAGCTATATTCAAGAATTGACATGGCCTGGGCATCAGATAGTATTTTATGGTCAAGTAGTATGGAAATTTGCCCGAGGGTTACGTCAGACCACAATCCTGTTCTTCTTACATTTAGGATCTCCCCTGAAAACAAAAACACCCGCTCTCTCTCCTTTCCCAGATATTTGCTTACAGATGAAGAATTTGTAACTCAGACTAGGGCACATCTTAAGGAGTTTTTTGGAATAAATACAGGGACAGCCTCGCCTATAGTAGTGTGGGACACATGTAAAGCAACAATTAGAGGTTTTACCCAGCAATTCATCTTGAAACAGAACAAAGAACAGAAGATGAAAATGGAAATTACTATATTGCCTATACGGAATTTAGAAAATGAGCATATTGACGCAGTTACTAGAGGTCTTCAAAATGCAGATGAGTTGGGGTACAGCCTAGTGGATCATAGATCAGCACTGGAAAAAACATTCAGGGAAAGGAGTATAGCGAAACTAAATAAGTATCGTCTGGCGCAATACGAGTCAGGGGAAAAGATAGGTAAGATCTTAGCATTTAGAGTAGCAGACGATAGGGCCAAGACAACTATAAAGAAGGTTAAGGGGACTGATAACAAATTATATGAACATCCAAAACAGATATTGGAACAATTTGTGGCTTATTATCAAATGCTATATACTCCGGAATATCAGCCTAATCAAGATGAAATATCTAATTACATACAAAATAATCCCCCCTTACGGGTGGAGAATGAAACATCTAATGGTTTAACTAGTGATATAACAATAGAAGAAATAAAATTAGCAATTACCTCTCTACCATCAGGAAAAGCAGCGGGAGATGATACCATTCCTTTGGAATTTTATAAGCGGTTTATGGAGGAGTTAGTGATACCACTTAGTCAGGTTATAAGATTTATTGGTAAAGAGGGTAAGGCCCCTGACTCATGGAAAATCACGCAAATCATTTTCTTTTAAAAAAAAGGTAAATCGGCAGAGGAGTGTGGGTCGTATCGGCCGATTTCGCTCATCAATGCTGATGCAAAAATATTTTCAAAGATTCTTGTGAATCGACTATCTCCCGTGTTACCTAGCCTGGTGTTGCCTTACCAACATGGCTTTATTCAAGGGAGAGATACGTCTGCCCACGTGAATATGGCTGTCTCCGCTTTTGACGCAGCCAAAACACAATCGACCCCACTCGGTATGATATTGCTAGATGCTGAAAAAGCATTTGACCGAGTGGGGTGGGACTTTTTATGGGCTACACTCGCTGCCTTTGGTATCAAAGGGCAATATCTTATGTGGATAAAAGCTCTATATGACAAACCTAGTGCTAAGATAATGTATGCGTGGCTACAATCAACTGTTTTTCCGATTCTTCGGGGCACCCGGCAAGGGTGCCCCCTATCGCCACTTTTATTTGCCCTTTATATAGAGTCTTTTGTTTCAACCCTTCAAAATCAGCAGCTAATTAGTCCCTATATGTTTGGGGACAGCTCCCTTAAAGTTATAGCATACGCTGACGACATAGCGGTGTTTTCAACGGACCCGGGAGGGGCTATGCAATTGATCACAGATGAAGCGCGAGAGTTTGGCCTGATATCTGGGTACAAACTGAATATTAATAAAACTCAGATCTTATTGAATTATAAATCTGCGCTTTCGATACAGGGGGTGTGTTCGACTGCTACATATTTGGGAATCAAGATGGCGGCACAGATCGAAAGAATAATCCCTTTAAATTATGAGACCTTACTGAAAGAGACGGCTAAACTACTTAAGAGCTGGCACAGGTTACCCATTGGAATTATAGGGCGTATAAACATTGTAAAAATGAAGATTGACCAAAATTCTTGTATATGTTTAGATCTATCCCGCTGCGATTGACTATGTCCTTTTTTAAACGATTGGATGGGATTCTTGGCAGTTTCATCTGGGGCTATAAAAAAGCGAGAAAATCCCTGGAACTGCTAAAACTCCCCTTTAATCATGGGGGCTTAGATTTCCCGGATTTTAAAATGTATTTTTGGTCTGCTTTTTTTGGCCGCCTTCGTAGCTTTATCCACAGTGAAAAGAGTACCTACTATCATAAATTTTTATTGGCAGGAGAGAGCAATCAGTTTCTGTTTAGAACTAATGACCCAAATTATTATAAAAGGGT
Source organism: Calotriton arnoldi (assembly GCA_963921515.1). Taxonomy (NCBI): domain Eukaryota; kingdom Metazoa; phylum Chordata; class Amphibia; order Caudata; family Salamandridae; genus Calotriton; species Calotriton arnoldi. The sequence continues at coordinate 844,202 of CAWUFW010007928.1, forward strand.
TAAATTTAAGACGATTAGGGATTGCATATTTGTATGGCGTGCTATTTCTCTCAAGTATGGCTTGACACTGATGAATGATAAGTTTCCTCTCTGGGGCAATCCAGGATTGCCTAGCATCTTTCATGATACAACGGGGAAAGGCTGGGCCAACTATGGGGTAACATGTTTAGGGGACTTATTTGATCATGGTGGTTTTATGGAGTTCGGAAAAATGCAGATTGTGTATAAATTGACAGACAACATGCAGTTTAAATACATGCAGATACGCGATTATTTTGTTAATTATCTTAAACTGATGAGTTTATTTCATTCAGACATAATGGACTGTTTATATGATTCAAGTGATAAATCCTTGATAAGTAGAGCATATAAAAGCCTATGTGGCCCCAGATAATAGGCTAGCCCAGAATAGCTGCTCGCTGGACTAGAATTATGGGTACACCGGTCTCAGCTAAGAATATTTCGGATGCACTTAGTAAAATTTCTGGGGTAGTTCATTCCTCCAATCTGCGAATGCAACAGTTTCGCACAATCTGCTTACTATAGTATACACCGGATAGAATAGCAAAATGGTCACCTAACACCCAGGCAAACGATAGGGCAAAATGCCCCAGGTGTGAATTATATGCGGCAGACATACAACATATGTTTGTCACATGCCCTGAACTCTCGCTATTTTGGCAGAAGGTGGAACATATTCTGTTGCAAAAATTGGGGATCAAAATACCACTAACGGTCATGGAAATATTGATGGGGGGTAGGGAGCTGAGATCCGATAACGAAAATCTGCTAACCATTTTGCTTGTCTGTGCTAGACTTACAATCGCACGGGTTTGGATATCGTCAAGAGCTCCCACAGTAATGGATTGGTGGGTATTAGTCAGGTAAATACACGACATGGAGGAAGCACTAGCTAGATCAAGGGGCGCTCAATCCATGCGCAAATTTAAGTTGATTTGGGGATCATTGTTTTAAAATATGTATATAAATGATTGCTTATTTTTACTGCCACTCGGTACAAGGGAAATTAATGTAGCTACATAATTGACTTCTTTCGGCCCTCTATCTTTTTTTTCTCTTTAGTCTAATGTAAAAGATTTGATTATTATGATTATGTTTGTGATTACGATTTAGCTTGTACAAAGTTGCAACAAATTTCATTTTTGTGTTGACAAAAAAGAATAAAAATATATATATATTTTTTTAAAGTATTCTTGCGTACGCTTTAGCTTCAATGTCTAATAAAGCGATATGACGGTAATTTTCTGGTTTCATACTGTCCCCTTTTTTATACATGGGGAAAAGAATGGAACCTTTCCATGACGGTGGGACAGTTGAAGTAGCGTAAGCGTACTTGAAGAGTGGTGTGAGCTGTTCTGCCCAGAATACAGGTGATGCTTTGAACACTGATGCAGGGATCCCATTGGGTCCTGGGGCACCGTCTGTCCTCATTTTTTTGATTAAGATGATTACCTTGGCCTCCGTGATGTTAGGTGTTTTGTCGACCTTGTATGTTACCGGGAAAAGTTGTTGTGGGTGAGTGTGGGACTTGTTCTGGTTGTTAGAGTATAACTGCTTTGCGTGTTTGACCCAGTCCGCGGCTGCCACTCCATTCCCTTTAGTCTGGCCAGTATTACTATGCTGATTTATAAGTTTCCAAAGTTGGATGTGTCCCCTTTCTTTGAGAAGGGTGAATATTTTCAACCATTCTGCCTCCATTTTCTTAGCTCGTATCTCCCAGACTTTCTTTCTGTGTTCCGCTCGAAGAACTGTTATTGCCTGTGTTTGCAGATTGTTGGTACCCTTTCTTCTTGCCTTCAAGGCCTTTAAGAGGCTACGTTTGGTTGGGTGAAGACCTCTTGGATGAATTTGTGAGGGGAGTCGGTGAGTGTAGATGACCTGCATTTGGGTGTTTCCCGATCCCCCCCTTAGGGCAAGTTTTAGTTCCTCTAGGATTGCTTTCCAGTGCTCCAGGGGGGTAACGGTGCATATGACTGTGGAGCTCAACTCTTTGTGTGTAATCCACTCCATGAGTTTTGGGCCAAGATTTGTATTCCATTTTATTCTGCTAAGAACTTCATGTTGCTCTTCTCCAGTTGAGGCCCCTAGTGTTTGCAGTTGTTCTGCGGTTTTCCCATTTAACTGAAGGGTTACCCTCAGCAGCCTGTGGTCACTCTCGTCCCTGTTAACCACTTTGAAGTTGTTAAGATGTGATGCCAGGTGATCTGAGATAAAGATATAGTCGATTGTAGACTTGTCCCTGAAGGTGGGGAAAAAGAGCCAGAGAGGGTCTGCAGCCGTTTTGATAGCGTGCGCGGAGACCAAGTTATGATTGTGAAAAAGCCGCTGCAGAGGAGTAGCGCCAGTATGAGGTGGAAAATAGATTTTCGGGTTCCCTAATTCCCGGGTGTTCAGGTCCCCGACAATAACTGGGTAGTGTGAGTCATATTTGTTTAAAAGATGATTAATTTTTATTGCCAGTGTTTTTAGTGCTTATTTTTTTTTGCTGGGAGGCGGGGTTGACATAGCAGTTGATTAACAGAAGGCGAATAGGGTTATTGTTACTTTTTAGTCCGCTAATGAGTACCGCTTGCAGATCTAGGTTGTTAGTTGCAATTGAGGTTGTGTATATTCTGCGAGCTTGATTGATAAAGATTGAGAGACCACCAGATGCTCTTCCGGAGATATTGCGTTTCATGGCTGCGGAGTGAAGTTCGTAGAAACCTGGTAGAATTATAGGTTCGGATGCCCAAGTCTCTTGTAGGCACATGATGTCATTTTCTTGGAAGTATTTAATTACTGAATTGAACCCAAGAAGTCTTTTTAAGCCCGCTACGTTCCAGGATATTATGGACAGCTGAATATTAGTACCCGGGATTCTGGTGCTACTCTGGTGGCATGCGGCTTTTATGGTGTTAGCGATGCCGTCGTGGTGGCTGGCCTTCGGGGCAGGTCCAGGTTCCTTGACCAGGGGTTTGCATTTGCCCACTGGTATAGACTGTCCTGTGATCGAAGGTGCTTGTTGTCCTGTATGCGTTGTAAGATTTTGACTTAACAGCTAGGGTGTTCCCTTGATGGTTGATCGCTGTACCTCTTAGCACTGAGTAAACTTCTTTCATTGGTGGGGGTTCTGTTAGCACGTGTGGATATTTCTCTGGTATAGGGAATGCAATGTCAATGCCCCATTCTGCCATTAAAGATGATTCTTCTGGTGTTAGCCCCACCCAGGTGTGACGACTCAGCCCTATCGATGTTGATTCCCCATGAGAGTCACTGGAAAGGCTCAAAAACTTGACCAAGGCTAGGTCGTCCGATTGTATTTCAGCCAGAGTGGGGATGTGCTTAAATAGGCGAAGTATGTTGCCCCTATTTAGGATGTAGTGATGGCCCTTGATGTAATATATGGGCGTGAGAATTCCCTCATGGGTTGATTTGCTGACTTGGTTCTCTTTAAGGGGAGCTCTTGATCCTGTCTGAGCGGTGCTTAGGTTGGCACTTAGGCCGACGTCTTGTTGACAGGTCTCTGTTCTGGAAATGGGGCTTTGAGATGGCAGGATTGTTGCGTCCCGGGTCCTCTGAGGGACCAGGGAGGATGGACCCTGGATGATAAGTGCCCCGTTGCACGGTCCTTGTTCCTTAAACGCGCATGATTGGCTGTTGAGCTCTGACTTCGTGATGTTTGTTGGAGAAGCTGGTTGTATTTCAATTGTCGGGCCTGGTAGGCTATAATGATCCCCCACACGGGAGGTTGGATGTGGAGTCTTGTCAGACTCTTGTTTTGCAACTGTTGGAATTGATGCTGTTAGTGTTGTATTGCTTAAAACTGGCTTTTTGACGAAGATTGGATAGATCCCAGTTTTGACGTTATTAGCTTCTAATATTTGATTGTGGGTTGTTAGAGAAAGGGCGACTTTTTTGGATGCTTTGGCCTTTTTTTCCTGTTTCTTTAGTTTTTTCTTGGCACTCCTCGAGAGAGGCTCATCATTTCTTTTCTGTGTGAGGGCTTTCCCCTCGGGTTCCTTGTCTGGGTGTACTGTCCGGGGCCTGGGACTTGGCCTCAGTGAGCTGATGGAGGAGTTAATACGTAGGGGCAAAGGTCCCAGAAGACAACCATATACAAATTCAAAACAATTATTCAAATCAGAACATAGAACACAGGGTATTTTGTTAGACACAGTGTTTAATTCACACTGAGCAATGTTCTCTTAATGAAAATATTTACATATTATTATATGCGACAATGTCCCAAGGCGGGAACAGGGTGAGGGACGGGAGAGGGGAGGGTCGGGTAATGGTGCTTCAGTGAGGGTAGGAAAGTGATTGAGGGATAAAAGTGCCAATCAAAAACAGTATGTTATTTACGATACATGAGGCTCATTCCTTGAGCCAATCAATCTCCATTTCAATATAAACATTATAAAGCCATGTTTTCAACAGTTGCGCAGTATGAAATATCTGTTGATTGCTGGCTCGAGCAGTAAAATGTCGAAGTTTCGACCCTATGGAACTGTAGGTGGTTACATCCCTTACGTCAGGGTCTTCTTCAGGACAAAAAAGTGGGGGTGGAGGGAGTGATCTAAAAAGACATGAAGATAGCCTTAGAAAAATGATTTGTGTAGAGCGAAGTTAAATTGCTCCAACCAGGGATTAAAGCCCAAAGTCAAAATTACCATAGTGCCTCTGCCCTCAGGCTAGGGGCGTAGACGGGCGCGCTGGCTCCTGTGGTGGGAGAGAGACCGAGGCACCTAAAGGGATTGAGGTGCAGAATCAGTAGGGACCGATCATTTGTGTCAAGAACTAATAATAAAACTAAATGCAACACAAGGACTCTTACTTCCTGTATTGAAAACTTTAAATTGTATCTCAGGTTGTGCTGATAAAAGAAAGGATCTGTAGGAATGGAAAGACAGGACCACTAGTTGACAGGAATGAGCGAATTAACACAGCCTAGTGCAATTATGTTCAAAACATAAATGAGAAAGAAAAATGCGCGATAAATAGGGATCAAATACCTTGTTACTCGGTAAATGAAGTATCTGTAAGTCAAGGGTATAATAATATATTTAGAAAAATGCACTATAGAGAGAGGCAATGGCAGCGTGTGAATACAGCAGCTGTTAGCGTGACATGTCAAGTGGAATTACCTGATTAATGGAAAAGGGCCTCTCGGCTCCAAAGTATCTTTACGTCTAGAGAATAAAGACCGGGAGAAAGGGAATCAGTCATACCGAGTGGCACATAATCAAATACCGTATTGTTTGAAAGGGATGGGCTGGTGCCAGACAGAGACTCACCTCTGCTCTTGTTGAAAGCCTCCGTTCGAGTAGAGCAAACCGGAAGGCTGGGGGACAGCTGTTTAAATAGAGCTGTCACTCCCACGTGTCAAAAGGGAGCGTGCAGGCGCTCGATGCCTCGCAGCCAGCGCGGTCACGGGTAGATTCAGAGAGGAAAGACTACCCTCGTAGTTTTGAAAAAAACGGGTGTTGGCATGCAATAGAGACTTAAAAATGTACCTAGAAAGTGTACTCGGTTACAATAAAGACAGAGATGATGCTCTAAAAACGCTTAAGTTATTGGTATAGACATGCATGTGATTAATGTCATTGTGGAAAAAAGGGCCGAGATTGGTATTGGGCCTATTATGCAGATTGATTTACGCATTATGCACCCCTTAAAGAAAGCCCACATCTCCGTCCTAGCACAGCTTTTTAGTACCACAATAGATATTAGTATACAGCCAGCTTGGTACAGTGGTATGGAGCAGTTGAAACGTGCCCCAGAGGAATTAACATGTTGATGGGTCCATAGGCCCACAGTCACTAAAATACATCCCATTGTGAATACCATGTAATAGCCTTCCCAATGCACTTAGCTCATTATACACATAGATTTGCACATGGGAACTAAACACCTCATGACTACATCTTCTGTCAACCCCAGAGATAATATTACTACAGTAGAAATATTCATTAATCAACAATTGGCCTAGTACAGTTACAGGAATGAAGGTACATTCGGGTATTACATGCTGGTGCACATGGGTCCTTATAGAATGACATTATGTACATAGGGTGCGTACATTGTATTTCAGATGGAGTGTTGATCAAGTGTGAACAAAGGGACGAAAGAGCCTTTAGATATTACAAGCTGGTGCAAATGGGTCATTTTAGAACAAGTAGAGTGACATCATATACATAAGGTGCGTACATATGAAACCAAACAGAATTTAGTCAAAAGTCAGACAGGCAAATTGAGCATGGCTAATCTCAGATTCGTTCAGGCCATTCCTAATAGAGTCAAGGTGTGACATCCACTTACATTCTCTCAGGTTAAGAATGTCCCCAATGTCTCCTCCCCTTGGGCCTAAGGAAGCTTTCTCTAGTACTACCCATCGTATCTCATCCGGATTGTGGTTCTTAGTAGCGAAATGTTCCACAAGGGGTGCTCCCTGCGTTCCACATCTTATCCGGCTACAGTGCTGGAGAACCCGGGCCTTGATCTTCTGTTGGGTCTGGCCTATGTAAATGAGATCACATGGACATAGAATTCCGTAGATTACATTATTCGTGTTACAGTTGGAAAAGGTTTTGAGAGGGATCACGTGGTCCCTATAGATGAATTCTTTCGTTTGAATGGTGGTAGGGCATGCTTTGCACTGCCCACATTTGAAATGGCCATGAATAGGTGGTAGATTCCATATGGATCTGATTGAGGGTGTTTCAGGAGTCTCTAGAAAGGAACGGACGACGTGTTCCCTGATACTTTTGGCTTTTTTGAAGGAGTGCATAGGAAGACTGTCTTGCTCTATGTCATCTGCTATTAAGCCCCAATGTTTGTTGATAGTTTTCTTTATGGCATGACTTTGAATCGAAAAAGTCGTGACGCAGATCATCCTCTCCATGGGCCCTGTGTCTTTCTCCTTAGATGTGAGTAGGTTCTCACGTGGGCTGTACCAGGCCCTCTTCTGCGCCCTCTTAGTGAGCCTCTTGGGGTAACCTCGTTCCATCAGACGGTTCCGCAAATCCTCTGACTGTACCATGTAGTCACTCTTCTTCGAGCAATTCCTGCGGATGCGCAGAAATTGCCCGTATGGAAGGTTGTCTCTTAATCCTCACGGGTGGTGACTATTGTACCTCAGGAAGGAGTTCCTCTCAGCGGGTTTACGGTACAAAGTAGTGTAGAGTTGGTTGTCCTCTGCTTTAATGGTTATGTCCAAAATGTCTATGTGGCTCTGGTGGGACTGGATAGTGAACTGGATGTCGGCACTTCTTTCATTGAGCCAGCAGTGGAAAAGGCCCAGTTCTGTGGAATCACCAGTCCAGATCAACAGTATATCATCAATATACCGCCTCCATAGGGCTACCTTCTCCAGGTAGGGATTTGTCTCACCAAATATGAAAGCTCTTTCAAAATTGTCCATGAAGATAATGTCCAGATCTGGGGCAAAGGCAGCCCCCATTGCCACTCCCTTCGTCTGAAAGTAGAAGCATCCATTGAAAAAGAAAAAGTTCTTCATCATGGCAAAGCGAAGAAGGTCTACGATGAACTCAGTAGACACTGTCATTGGTGCCACTCGTTGGTCAAGGGCTTCACAGATAACTTCAAGAGCAGTTTGTTGTGGTATGCTTGTGTATAGGGACACAACGTCACAGGTCACCAGGAGTTGGCTCTGTGGGTTCAAAGGGGCGTCCGTCCACAAGATTGATAGTTTGCATAGTGTCCCTGAGGTATGCTTGTGTTGCCTCTGCTATGGGTTTAAGGAAATTATCAATATACCGACTCAGAGGCTCCAGCATCGAACCACATCCTGAGACAATAGGCCGGCCAGGTGGTTGCGGGGGATTCTTATGTATCATCGGTAGTGTATACAATGTGGGTAAACAAGGTTTCTTCTGATTCAGGTACATAAACTCATGTTTTGTTAGATAGCCATCTTCCAAACCTCGAGTGGTAATTGTCAGTATCTCTTGAGCTAGTTCCTTAGATGGGTCTGCACCGATCCTGATATAGCTCACTCAGTCAGTCAGTCAGAAATACTTTATTCGACAGCCAAGAGTCATAAAAGCATACAATATTATTGAAAGAAAATACACATTCCAGCCAAATACATAGCAATAAAATAGTCCCACATATCAATCACAATATTCATATCTAAAAACATTTATAAAAAAGAGCCAATATCATATAAAGTGCACTGTGCTTAAGCAATAGACCAGATCCTTAATTAATATCACGTTTAAAAATAATAATCAGGAAGGGGAAAACACAATTGAGCCAACAGACAACACAAAGTTTCTATTACGGGAGTAATCTGTTCCTATGTCTAATGGCCCCAGTTAAAAAACTTGCGACCCCGAGGCAAACCATGGGTGATGCCAGCATTTGTAAATAGAGCAGAGCTGGCCTCACTTGGACAAACTGGCATTCTCTAAGTAGAGGGAGGATATGCTGCCTACGCAGAGACTCATAGTAGGTACAGAAAAACATTAGGTGCAAGGTATCCTGTTCCGAGAAGTTATCACAGGGACAGGGTTTTAACAATTCAGATTTTGAATATCCTCTCGGGAATGCCAGCAGCCAGGGAACCATATTTAAACGAAATCTTGTTAAAACAAAACGATGGTATGGTTTATTAACATAAGATAAATATGGTTGCAGTTGCGGGCCTAGGCTCAGAGTGACATACCTTCTCACCGAGGGCTTGCCTAGCTCAGCCTCCTCCCTAAGGCATTTCCGCCTATCCACAAACTGCCGTTTAAAATTTATGATCGCAGTCTTGCCCAAAGGCTTTGGGGTCAGAAACAAATCTGGGCACCCTAGACATTTTGTTTCTTCCTTTATATATTTGAGCCAAGGGATATGCTGGGCTCTCTCTAGCGCCATACAATCCGAGATTATAAGTTGATTTAGGTTCGGAGGGGGTTGAGTCCAGATTCTAAGCCATCGTAGCAGGGGGGAAACTGCGATCTGGTCTGCAATATATCCCATCCCCAGTTCCTCATGCAGGCAGTAAACAGAAGTGGCTACAGGGATCCCAAGGAGTTTGCGCATAAAATTATTCTCTGCCACTTGTATTTCCTTTACATCTTTATAGCCCCAGATATCGCATCCATACATGGCCATAGGAATACATTTTGCAGTATAAACTTTCAAGAGTGCGGGCAGGGGTTTTGACCCTAGTCTTTTTGCAAAATCCATAGTGGCCCCCGTTGCTCTTGCCAAAATGTTCTTTTAAGTGTTCGTTGTGCTCCCCATGTACCTTGGTCATCAAAGAGTACCCCTAAGTATGGAAAAGTGGATACTTTGGTTAATTCGTCCCCATTACAGTAAAATTTAGCCTTGGCTGCCTTTCGCGGACCAATCGTCATTGCATGAGATTTCTTAAAATTCGTTACCAAATCTAGTGAATTCATAAAATCTATAAAACAATTTAAAAGTTGTTGCAGGCCCCTTGCAGTTCTAGACAATAAGACCGCATCATCGGCATACAACAATGCGGGAATCAATTTGGCACCGGCCCTTGGCGTATCCTTACAACATGATGTTAAAATGTCCCCCAGTTTGTTGATATATAGGGTGAATAGCAGGGGGCCAAAATGCACCCTGCCGGACCCCCTTCCTACTGGCCAAGAATCTGTCAAGCTGCCATCTTCATTAAACCGTACCGCAGCCGTGGTGTTAACATGTGCAGTATGCAGGAAGGAAATCAATTCAGCCTCTAGCCCTATATCACGAAGGACCAACCACAGCTTAGACCTATTGACAAGGTCAAAAGCTGAGGTTAGATCCATAAAGGCCAGATGCAGGACACCTCCCTTAGCAATGGTATACTTCCCGATCACCAAATGGAGATTCAGGCATTGGTCTATTGTCCCCTTTCCCTGTCTGAATCCATATTGGAGATCGGAAATAACATTAAAATGATCAAGCCAGACTGTGAGGCGATCCAGGACTACCTTGCCCATAATTTTAGACGCAGAATCTAAGAGCGAAATTGGCCTATAACAAGCCGGATCGTCACGGAGGCCCTTTTTAAAAATGGGGACAATAACTGCCTTTGCCCATGACGGGGAAACCGTTAGCGCAGGCAGCATTAAAAACATGTGTTAGGATCCTGGCCCAGACTTTGGGGTCTGCCTTATAAAGGTCTGCCGGTATCCCGTCAGGGCCAGGGGCCTTTCCCCCGATGTCGATAAAATAGCTTTATAAACTTCTTCTATATTAAAATTAAGGGGGCACTGTTTGATCCGGAAGCTGCGTGTCCCACTATTTCTGCTAGATTGGAGCTACTATAAATATTGCTAAAATGCTGGACCCACTTCTCTGCCGGTATTATACAATCCTTACTTAAATTTGGCATATCTGAAAAAAGAGGACTGTTAACTATGGACCAAAATCGTGAGCTGTCCGACAGGACACTAGCTTGGCCAAGCTCCTCCCAGGCGTGCTCTCTTAGTTGTTTTTTTCTCTCGCACACAGCTAGTTTATATGCCTTCCAGCAGCTCCTGGTTAGTATCAGGTCCCTCGGTTTTTGCTTTACAGCCTTCATTAACTCCTTATGGGCAGCTGAACATGTGTCATCAAACCACCTTTTTAGTTTTAAGGATTTCACCTTTGTTTTGGTCACTAAATTCGAAGCTGCCATTTTTACAATAATATCAAAGGCATCTAAAGTAGCTCTATCTTGTAATGCAGGGTCCATACATACTTTAAGCTCTGGGGCACAAGTAGTATACAAGTTCTCCAAAAAACTATCTGGAGTAATCTTTTCCCACCTCAGCCTTCGAGCTTGATCTTTGGTAGTAATGTTTACATTAGTGATATGGTTCGCAGGCCCCCCTATTATACCAGATGAGAGGAGGAGAACCAATATTAAAGGGTTATGATCACTAAAACAATTACAAATAACATTAAAAGTCTATACAGCCGAAGTTATTAGAGCAGATAAAAAGATATGGTCAATTATGCTGACACTACCATTACCTACATAAGTGGGAACCAGGGCAGATTTGTCAGATTGTTGTAAGCAGTTCAGGTTAAACACAGAGAGCAGTCCTTCTATAAGCGTTCCTGACAATGTATGCTCAAAGTGGTTTGACCCTTGTAAGTCATCTACCTCCTTCAGTATCAAAGGACAATTAAGACAACATTTCCGTGTATTAAAATCCCCCATAATTAGCGTATCATAATACGCTTGGCTGTCTTCTCCATAATTTTTTAATAATTCTTCCAGGGCCAGGAAATGCTCAGTCTCATGGGTCCTAGAAAAAGAATTATAAAAATTTACCACTAACAGAGTGGTAAGATTCTTTCCTGACAGTTCCACTGCTAGCACATAGGGTGATGAAGAATCGATCAGTTTAGCCCTATAGCAGAGTTTAAGACTAAACATCAAGAGGAGACCTCCCTTGGCTCTACCCATATTAGACGGAATTGCATGTTTGCAAAAAGAGGTAAAGCCATCAAGATAAAAGCAATCGTTAGATTCCCAAGTCTCTTGAAGGGCAATTATATGATGCTTAGCAAGGAAGTATACCCACGAAGTATCCCCCCTCTTTGATCTCAGCCCGGCTATATTCCAGGACAATACCTTCATAGAGGCATTGTTGGGGCTACCTGGAATAGTAGTAGAGTTGGTAGAATTATCCAACAAACATTGGGGAGTAGGGGCAACTGTTAATGGTTCTATATGTGCTACTGGCTGTGTGGTCTTAACCTGTGGCATTCCCACTGCCATTGTCAGTCAATCATTTTCATCAAGTCCTTGCAGATTCGCTAGTGGTAAGAACCGATTTGATGATGATAATGTAGTATTAAAATTGCTTTCTTGGGGGCGTGTGAGTAGCTTAAAAGGCTTCTGCCAGCCAGGCATCTGCCGATCGCTATTTACTGGAAAGTATTTGGGAGGATAAAAAGTTTGTAGTGGGACTATTTTAATTGTAGTTTTAGCGTCATATTTATGTTGGCAATCTAGTAATGCTTTAGCTTGCAGGTGGTGCTTAAAATTGACAATTATACAATCCCCCTCCCTATTTTTCCTAGTCCCATGGCCGATCCAACCAACCCTTCTTGCCATGATGATATCTGGAGTAATATTTGAGCTATTTATCACATTTTTATTACACCAGTGGATGGTCTTATGTATCAGATCTAATGAGGTTTCCTTTGTACCAGATGAAAGAGGAGGGACCCCCACAAGTACAGCTACTAAAGGCGCTGATTGTGGTGGAAGATCAATTATACATTTGTTTATCAATGTTACCCGTTTATTATGGGCTAACGTGAGTGTAGATGGAAGATCCTCGTTCACACTTTCCCGGGTTTCCTGACAAGCTACCCACGGTTCGGTACCACCCCCCAATAGCACGCAATCAGTAGTTAGGGAGCTAAGATGAGACACACCCAGGGTGGATCGAGTGCCAGTCACCCTATCTATTTGTATGCTACCGTTCTGGTGTCTACGTTCCGGGCCATTGGCAACTTCAATGACGCCCTCCTCCCGCCGGCTGCAATATCACCCCCTGCAGAGCAATTATTATGCATAGAAACAAAGGAATCAAGTTTTAGCTTAATGCCTTCTATCTTAGCAATTACAGGTGCTAATAAGGCTTTAGTCATAGACTCAAGTCTCAGAAAAGGCCATCCAGCAGCAGATCCGAATTTGGCTTAGCCAATACCGCTGCCAGTGGTAATGTTGATTTGGTCCGTGGGGGCTTTCTCAAGGCTTTACTTCCCGCAGTTCGTTTTCTCTTCGTTGGTGGGCCGTCCAAATCATCACCTACAGTTACAGTGGCCACAGGAGTGCCAATAGATGGGTCCTGACCACCCATTTGGCCTTCCAACAATGTACTCAATGGTGCGGGGGAACCTATTTCTTCTGATAGGACCCTGTTTTCCTCCTGATTCAAACCGCACCCAACGTTGCCCAATGCAATTTTCTCAGTTTCCAGAGAAAGTCTTTTCTCAGTGAGGGCTATCTCCTTTGTTATGGCATCGGCTGCCCTGGTTAAAAAGGAATCTATCGTCCCAGCTGAGCCTGCAGCAATTGACCCTGAAGCTCCCCCACAGTCAATTTCCTTTTGCCCATTTCCGCTTGGCCAAGGAGCACTTATAATGATAAAAAACAAAAACAACAAAAAGAAAACTTGATGTAACCCACAGTACCGGTGAAAGACCAAGCCCTCCTCGCTCCAAAGTGGGTAACAGCAAAGTGGCAACAGAACGCAGAATGAAGTGAAATAGTGCGGACAGGTACCTTGTCGTTTTTCGGACCTCTATGCCATATCCTGGTGGGACACAGACCAAACCACGAGGATTTAGAGCCCTTGCCCAGCCCAGCCTCTCCCGGCCGCGGACGGGCGCAGACGGGCTCGCCCTTGGCCCGCGCGCGTCCCGCGCTGCGGGAGCCGCGCGGTGATTTAATAGCGCCTCCGGGCGCGAAGATCAGCAGGAGCGCCTCCTGGCGCGAAGCAGACTGGGGACTGAAGTCCCTACGACCCCCGGTGCAAGGATGCTGGACGCGGCTTCCCGCACTGCGGGAGCCGCGCGGTGATTTAATAGCGCCCCCGGGCGCGAAGATCAGCAGGAGCGCCTCCTGGCGCGAAGCAGACTGGGGACTGAAGTCCCTACGACCCCCGGTGCAAGGATGCTGGACGCGGCTTCCCGCGCTGCGGGAGCCGCGCGGTGATTTAATAGCGCCTCCGGGCGCGAAGATCAGCAGGAGCGCCTCCTGGTGCGAAGCAGACTGGGGACTGAAGTCCCTACGACCCCCGGTGCAAGGATGCTGGACGCGGCTCACTCCGTCTTGGAGTTGGTTCAAGATTTCAGCTTTGTATTCGTTGACATTCTGCACCACAATGGCCCCACCCTTGTCTGCCGGCTTAATAACTATGTCCTTGTTATTCTCTAATGTTGTTAAAGCATCCTTCTCCAGCTTGGTGATGTTATACTTGGTGTGCTTATGTTCCTTCAGTATCTTAGATATGTCTCTCAAGACAACGCTCTCATATGTTAGGATCTTGTTAGTCATACGGTTTGCTGGTGGAACAAACGTAGAAGGAATCCTCAGACCCGTCTGGGAGGTTACACCCGGTGGTGGTGACTGTTTGAAAAAATATCTCAGACGGATTTTCCTGAAAAACCGGTGGAGTTCACTCTTGAGTGTCGTGATGGCCCTTGATGTAATATATGGGCGTGAGAATTACCTCATGGGTTGATTTGCTGACTTGGTTCTCTTTAAGGGGAGCTCTTGATCTTGTCTGAGCGGTGCTTAGGTTGGCACTTAGGCCGACGTCTTGTTGACAGGTCTCTGTTCTGGAAATGGGGCTTTGAGATGGCAGGATTGTTGCGTCCCGGGTCCTCTGAGGGACCAGGGAGGATGGACCCTGGATGATAAGTGCCCCGTTGCACGGTCCTTGTTCCTTAAACGCGCATGATTGGCTGTTGAGCTCTGACTTCGTGATGTTTGTTGGAGAAGCTGGTTGTATTTCAATTGTCGGGCCTGGTAGGCTATAATGATCCCCCACACGGGAGGTTGGATGTGGAGTCTTGTCAGACTCTTGTTTTGCAACTGTTGGAATTGATGCTGTTAGTGTTGTATTGCTTAAAACTGGTTTTTTGACGAAGATTGGATAGATCCCAATTTTGACGTTATTAGCTTCTAATATTTGATTGTGGGTTGTTAGAGAAAGGGCGACTTTTTTGGATGCTTTGGCCTTTTTTTCCTGTTTCTTTAGTTTTTTCTTGGCCCTTCTTGAGAGAGGCTCATCATTTCTTTTCTGTGTGAGGGCTTTCCCCTCGGGTTCCTTGTCTGGGTGTACTGTCCGGGGACTGGGACTTGGCCTCAGTGAGCTGATGGAGGAGTTAGTAGCCGCGATTGGGTGTTGGTTGTCGAGCTTCGTTGGGGAATTGCCCGAGTTAATTATAGTCGGGTTAGCTTGAGGGTCGTCACACTTTGTTATAGATGTAGTACCACTGTTGTTCGGCAGGCAGGTGGTGCATCCTGTTTGTACTTTTAGCGAGGCTACCAATTCTGTTAAAATTTCCGGAAGTGCTGCCATGAGCAGCTGCAGGGCCGATTATCCTTATTATCACTGAGCTTGTTCTCTATGTAGTCCTCCTTGTTGCTCACTTCCACTAGGCGTTGTGCGATGGTTGATAGGAGATCGATTTGCAGCTCCATCTTGTTTGATTGCCAGAGTAATGCCCTTGTCGTAGAGTGGTTTGTTTCGCTAATTAGGGTTGGTCCTGAGTCGTTAATAACACTGCTATTTTGTGGGCTTTGGGTGGGTGGGGGGGAAAACCGAGTTTCCCTGTCCGTTCTAAAGAACTTTGGAGTGAGCTCCAGTGTTCTTTCTATCTTGGTTTCCAGTTTTTGTAAAAATATCGGCGATAGGTACCCAAAGTTTTGTTGACACTCAGACACTTCGGCCTTTTTTGTCCAGATCCTAAGAGCTCCAGGGGGCTTGGCTGGACGGGGGTCTGCAGGGTAGGATGTTGTTGTTGGTGGTGTATTTGTGCTATGGCGACCTGCTCGTAATTTACTGGTGTCGGAGCAGTGGTGTCAACAAGTAGGACCCTTGCAAGTTTGTGTTCATTTCTTGGGGAGCGGCACAGCCTGGGACAGGATTGAGACCAGCGTCCCCCTAAGTGTGTACGTTTCTCTTGGGTTGCGAGGGTTTTACTATTGGGAGACTCCCTAGTAGATGCGCCGTTCTGTTACCGGCCTCAGCTCTTGCTAGTGGGACAGTCATGACGGGAGGGTTCCCTTCATTAGGGTGGCATTTGTGTAGAAATTGAGTTATAAGGCCTGTTGTTGGGGTCTTTAGGAAGGACTTTAAGGCGGGGACTGAATTCTTTGTGCTCCTTAAATTTCTGGGTGATACTTGAGTAGAAAGAGTTGTCTTTGCCGGAGCATTTTCTTGGTGCTGAGGAGGCTTTTTTTGGTCATCCTGCAATTGGGAAGGCCCGGTTGTTGGTGGCTGTAGGGAACCACAGCAAACGAGTCCCTCCTCCTTAGGACCTGCACTCGGCGGTTTACAAAGCCCTGGGTTCTGATGGGGCGGCGGGGTGAACTTTAGGGCAGTTGATTTCTCCTTGTTACTGCCCCAGCTGGCCACCACCACCACAATGATCCAGGAAGCGGTCTATTGATTCAAATTCAAATTCAGGTGCCAAATGCCAAGGAATGGGGCTCGCACCCACAGCAGGTACACAGCCTCACCCCCTCAGCTTTCTGCAGCCACAGCCCCCTACAACGGAGCGGCTGCAACTGCGGCCGCTCACCCACGGTGCCACTGCTGATGATGACCCGCTGGTCTGTGAGTCTGCAGTGGGGACTGAGAGCTGGGAGCTGTGGGGAATGAGATCCGGTAATCTGGGCAGCCTGGGGTCTGTCTTCTTTCCGAAGGAACAGACACCGATTGGCAGGCAGGAGGGAGATAGGGAACTTAGAAGAAACCTCACTCTTTGCCTTTCTCCGCAGCTCTCCTATCAGGTGCACTTTGTTTGTGTGCTCAGGACAACACAAAAGTTTATGGAAAAAAGAACGTTCCGAGAGCCAGAATCAGGGAGCTGTGGGGAATGAGCTGAGCAGAGCTGGGAGCTAGGAGCTATTGCGCCCCTGCCCGGGCGTTTTGCATCCAGCAGAGGCCGGGGTCGATGTCAGAGGGCGCAGGCTCTGACTCAGCTCTGGCTCGGGAGGGGGGCCCAGGGTGCAAAGCTGTCCCCTCCCTCAGCCGCGCTTCCCCCCAGAGTCCGCTGCTCGTTACCTCCGACACGCCTCTCAGCTGACTGCAGCTGTCTCCACAGGGCGCCGGAATCCAAGACTCGGGGCGTTGTCTTTCCCCGCAGCTTCAGTCCTCCACTCCCAGCCACAGCCTCCAGCAGCCCCTCCGCCGGTACGAGCACCAGGATGAGCTCCCCTACGACCAAGGGTCCGGGTCCAGGGCCGGGGGAGGCGAGCATATTCAGGGCCCGTGTGCTTAGGCGGGTTCGACGCGGACCTCAGCCAAACGGCGGCGGCGGCAGCAGCCAAATTGTGACAAAGACATGTGCTGGATCCTCAGTTCGCATTCAATATGACGTCAGTAGTGAAGGATACATCACCCACTCACAAAACTGTGGTACTGAAACTCTCCAGGGTGGGATATGAACAGGGAGGAAATCACTGGGTATCAGTCAAAGAGCCAGGTCTTGAGTGACTTCCTGAAGTGGGTCAGCGAGGGTAAAGTGCAGAGGTGGAGTGTGTTCCAGGACTTGGCGGCGAGATGGGAGAAGGAGCGTCCTCTGGAGCGGCAGCGGCAAATGTGTGGTATCTGTGCGAGGGCGAGGTGAGCAGTGCGGAGGTTCCTGGGAGGTCAGTGAAAATTCAGGTGGTGGTTCATGTAAGCGGGTCCTTTGTCATGGAGGGCTTTGTAGGCATGGGTCCGAAGCTTGCACCAGAGAACTCTGCACCTCTCTTTTGAGGGGAGCCTAGGACTTTTCCTGGGGATGAGTGAGATCAAGGACTACACCCATCCTCAAAAGGAGGTAGGAACCAGCTACCTGAGTTACAGATGGTATGGGATGCCCTGGGATGACAGAGTTGTGCACCTGCTGAGGGGTCTTGGATGACCTCCGCCAGGTCCAATCAGGAAGTTAAGAGTAGGAAGAAAGTTTAGGGTGGAAAATGGGAAGGTGTTCAGGCCCTAACAGGCCCCAATAGGGGAGAGGACCTCTGAAGACACCCTTCACCTCTGTGTGTCCACCCTAGACAGTCTGACAGGATGAGTTAAGTAGTTTGAAGGCAACGCAGGAAATTAAGGATATTCATTTGGCTGTGGATGGTTAGGGTGGGTCAAGGGTATAACAGCTGCAATGGACTGCGGTAGTTCAGTGAGAGGAACGAAGGTAAGGGGGAGGTGTGGGGTAAGGGAGATCCAGAGAGGAGCGGTAAGGGGCCAGAGATGTGGTACTGGACCTCAATGGCTACCACAGTGATTCTGGACCCAAATTTGCTTGCAGCCAGAGGTGCAGGACTGATGTTTAATCACACAGAAAACAGTCTGTAATGGAGCAACAATGCCCCAATTCCACAAAGTACTCATTCAAATGAAAGGATTCAATCAGGACAGCAGGCGTACTCACCACTCATGGGTGGGAGCCCCCAGGTCGATGCAAATATAATCTACTAATGTAATTGGTGTAGCCCCATAGGCCACAGGATTTCTGTCTGGAGGCGGTACATTTACTAAACTAAACACTTTTGTCGCCACATTCTTAAGAATGAGTGTACAGAGAGGCAGGGTCAGTCCGAGAACTAAAAGCAGCCTTGGCATAAAAGTTAGTTTGAACCAACCCTTTCTCCCTTCCTGTCTCTATCCAGTCTCTCTCTCTTTCTCTCTATCTACTTTATTCTTTCTCTCTCTTTTTGTCTGCTATGCCTGTTGCCATGAACCATGGGGAAATGAAGGCATACAAATCAAAGAGGAAGGTAAACGTTTTTGTGTAGAATTCACTCTACTTCCATATCATATAACGTCTACAATCAAAGGGGAGTGAGCGCTACTAGTCTATAAGGGTCTGGGTGTGCTCAATATTTACCGGAAACCCTCAACCAATCTCTGCCATGGGTGGCGTATGTAATCACCACTGTGGTAAGTCGTTGGGCGGCATTATCATTGGGTTTCCCACTTAGGTACTCGCTTCCCTAGGTGAGTGCCTCCTCCTTTTGAGGGATCCGTCTGGTGGTGTCTAAAATTTCCTCCTGTATTCAGGGAGATGCCTTTAATGTGGGTGGAGTATAAAGGGGTAAGGTGAAAAAGATGTGGTGATGTTTTTAGACGTGTTAACTAGCGATAACATCCCTTCCTGATTGTTGATCCTAATCAGATCTTCTTTAGATTTGTAAGTCACTTACCTGCCATATTTTTTTGCGCATGGTTATCATACAATAAAGACATGTATTTACACCACTGTTTTGTGAATTATCGGAACCAAGTGGGGGGGCCCATTTAAAATAGCCCAGTTGGGGTTTCTTGCAGATCTGAACCAGTCTTCAAGCTGGCCCATCTCAAGTAAAGAGCCCAGGTCTGTTCTCCCATTTCAGCAGGTCTGCGGGCTACGTCAATGTGTCCGGCGGTCATGGGAAATCTACTGGGTGAGTCAAAATCTTTGGCATGCATGGAAAGCTGCAAGTTGGCGCACTGATCACGTCTCTGACACTCTGGCCTAGGTTTTCCTTATTTGCAGGAATTACATTTCTACCTTTTTGAAACTAGTATTTTTTCCAAAATGTGTTTTCATTGATCACTTGTCTCTTTCCATTATATCCTCCAGTTTCCCTGTCAGAGAGACCAGTAGCTCCTCTGAAAGAGTCTGCCATTAAATACCAAGACTCTTTATTCCAATGTTCCCCACCCTTCTTCACATCTGTTCCCCCTCCCCCGACCTCCGCTGACAGTCCTTTCCCCAGTTCTTAGGTGAATGGGTGCTCCTTGACATACCTACTGTACGAAACTGCTAGACATACACCTCATGGCTCCTTAAACAGATTGAAAGTCCACCCGTGCCCTTGTAGATTGAAGATCCTTATACTGTGACTGTGCGAATCTACTACACGACGCACCAACTCGAAATCTAATTAAGGAGACTCTTATTCTCTGTCTGTCTCCTCCCACCTCCACAGCTCACTACTAGCCTAGCACATGTGCCAGAAATAAAGGTGTGCCAGTGGTTGCAGGTTCTGAGCACAGCACTCATGGAGGGTACCAGCCTTATTTTCCATCATCAGACAATGACCCAGAGCAAAAGAGACGAATGCAGCAATACATTGCCAAATATAGAAAGTAGGGGTGAAAAAGTACCTGAAAGAGTGAGATAAAGAGACAGGGAGTTTAGGGTTTTGGAAGAAAGAGGCACTGGAATGACTTAGTTTAAGCTGGTGGTTGCAGGTAACATAACGTGTATTTGTAAAGTAGCACGTTCACCCATGGGTAATCGTGGCGCTGAATAACAGATGTTTATTGTTACCCAACTCAGTGGTACTCATTTTATCGACCTCAAAAGGATGGAAGGCTGAGTGGACTAGCCAGGATTTTAACTTGTGACCATGAGGTCAAACACAGGCCCATGGAGTGGACGCATTAGTCCACTAAGCCACCAGACCCAGTAGGGCTCGCTTACACTCGTTTTTGGGCACAGCACTTCATTTTTCCCATCAGCCTTTGATCCATAGCAAAAGAGAGAAAAACACACAGGGGTGGGGAAGAAGGAGGAAGAGGAGGATGGAAAAACAGTGACAAAGGGAGAAAGCAGGGGTGAAAAGGAATCTGTAAGATTGAGTTGAAGAGGCAGGAAGTGTTTAGTGATGGGCAGCATCGGTGGGTGCAGGTAAGCGTGGTGGGGAGGGAGGGCGGGGGAGTCGACAGACGACGGAATAGGGAAAATGTAATAAATTCTTTCCCGTCGTCTGTCGACATCCCCCCTTGCCCCACCGTGCCCCGCTTCACCGCGCTTACCTGCACAGACCGCTGCTGGTGATGAGTTAAAGAGGAGTAAGGTGGAGTCAAGAAGACACACCCTTGGTAGTCAGCACCAGATAGTGCCAGCCGGGGACTTCGGAGCAAAACTTTGGCCCCAGCACTTACAGGGGCATATTAGCAAGACCGGAGATAAAATTTTCGCCGTTTTAGCGGCAGGAAACTGCCGCTAAAACGGCGATAATGGGCTTGCTAATATGCGTTATAGAATTCCAATAGAAGCCCAGGTTAGATGTCCTGCACATCTAACCTGGGCTTCTATTGGAATTCTATAACGCATATTAGCAAGCCCATTATCGCCGTTTTAGCCGCAGTTTCCTGCCGCTAAAACGGCGATAATTTTATCGCCGGTCTTGCTAATATGCCCCACAGTTTTACAACTGGGGTGGAATCAAGGCTTGGCAGCCCTTGTATTCAGCAAACCCGGAATTCCACAGCGGGCACCCGAGAAAATATTTGAGCCCCTGCACTTTTTCTGTCATTATGCTCTGCCAGGTGCTAATTCCTATATTTATACAAAGTGTTTGCTTCTCAGGTTCCCCAGGCATCCAGGCCATCTTGAACCCCAGCTGCTTGAACCAAAGACAATTTTCTTTTCGATTCTTAATATAAATATGATATAAATACAGTGCAAACAAAGCTGGACAGCCGAGCCTCTTGCACCCCCTGCGGCCTCCTGAGCTCCCGACCAACCATATCATCCAGTTACATTTATTTTCATTTGCAAAAAAAAAGCAAATAGTCTCACGGCACATTAATTTCAATTTAAAAATGTTGTTTTAAGCTGTGCAACCATGTGCCGAGACAGGCGGCATGGGCTGAGTTAACAGGGGCCAATGAACAAAACCATTAAACCAGGAAATTCAGGCTTCTACAGAGCTGCAGGAGCCCTGGTTGTTTTATTAAATTGGACTTTGGCTAACCAGGGAAACAGATTTTGTTTTGTTGAAATAGTTATTGGTTTATTTTTATGCAGTACATGTTTGATGTATCCTGTTTCGGGCCGTCTTTTTCTGAGCCTGTGCAGTCTCGGAAAGGGTCCTGGAATGTTTTGCCTTGGGTGGAGGTGGGGGAAGGGGTTAGTTTAGGTCGAAAGGAGCGGATCTGAACTCTTTCCGCGGCTGATACTCGAGCCTGCTCTGTTAGCACAAAGGGCCCCATTTTCCTTGCTGGGGTGATTCTGCGAAAAACCTTTGGAAAACATAATGCGCTCGAAGGCTTTGTTTTCAGAGGAAAAACAGACATTTGGAAAACCTTCAACCCCATTGGGCCCTGCTTCCAGGAGGGAAATTCCAGGTCACCCCATATAAATTATTTCTAATGGATCCCCCTGCAGGCGAGTGGGGGTATGCACTGAGCTGTTACCCTGAACAGTGCAATTGATATTAATTAAGCCTTATTGTCAATTAATGATAGTGTTATCTGCGGTTATTGCCTTTTGCAAAGTGTGTTAACAACTGTTAATTGCCGCCCCATAATCATGGAACCTAGCCACAAGCGTGAAATGAGGGGAAGGGCAATTACCAGACGTTAATGCACTATAGCATACGCCTATTAGCACTAAAATCCCAATCTGGGACGGCTTTAGAGCAGTGCGACTGGGGCGGCCGCACTGGGCGCTGACCTGGAGGGGGGCACTGACCTGGGGGTGAGGGGGGTGGTAGCAATAACTTAAGATTTAAAAACACCTGCTGCAGAGTTCCTTTGTCCAGCTTTCATGCAGCAATAAAAAAGTCATGATAACTCTTGTGATGAATGTTCTTGCTAGAGAGAGATCGGAGATCTGGTTGGTGAGTTTTCACTCACCATAAAGCAGCGCAGAGGGTTAAAATGCCTGCTGCAAAGAACAGATCTGTATGTTATGTTGATAGCTGAGTGGATTAGTAAAGCCAGCCTTTACCAGGGCTTTAAAACAAGTGAAATGTATTTGAGAGAGGGGCTATGAAGAGATGAGGGGCACTTTTGCCGGGTAGCAGTGAGGAAATCAGAGGAGGTGGTCATGGGGGGGTACACCAAAAAAGTCTGTTGGGCTGGGCGCCACCAGTGCTAAGGACGGCCCTGACCCCAATCTCACCAACAGAGACAGATAAACAGGCAACTGTTGCTGCTTCATGCTCTCACTGACCTTACAGCGCAGGCAAACAACAGTAGTTAGTGAGAGCATTCTAACACTTTTGGTTGGCTGAGCCATTCTCCGCAGCCCATGCAGCCTGCTGATTGTTTTTAGTGGTGTTTAATGGTGTCTGGTGGTCTCAGGTGATATGTGCATTTGACCAGTAGAATTCCCATTGCTTCTTCAACTGCTCAAACATATTCTCCAAAAGTCACAAGCTGCAAAAGGGAGCCAGGAGAAATCATGTGTTACCAGGTCTCAGGATTTCCCATCAGGTTTGACTACTGCCCGCACTTTGGGGCATATTCTCAAGGACACATCGCGTAGTTAGCGGCACTTTATCGCAGCCAAAGTGGCGATAAATTCATCGCACCATTCACAAGCTGGTGTCAACAGCCCATAACACCAGTTTACCTGCGATAGCAACCGCAAAAAACATTGCCACAGATGACCCCCGCAACTATCGCTAATGAGATGCAGAGTAGGCGTTCCCGAGCAAAAACCCGCGACAACACCACACCTCAACATTCTCAACGACCAGCCCGATCAGCGATGAGACCACAAAACAGGCAATAAGGCGCGTTAGCAGCAGGAATCCAACACCTGCCCTGACCTGGTGCAAAGTCGGAGCACAGCCTGCACCACAAAATGGAGCCCAGCCCAGAGCCACACCTGAAGGGCAACAGATGCCATGGAGCCACTAAACATGCATGCCGGACACCCAAGAGGGCCACAACACCCACCCCCACCACCCCCCACCCCCCCAGACACCCACCGCCCCCCTTCGGACCAACACTGAGGCAGCGCAGACAAAGACAGCGACCCTCTCAAAATGCACCAAGCCCACAGACCCAACACCAGAGAATGTCATTGCCCACTATATGCCCAAAGGGACAACCCTCCTCTGCATCCTGACCACCATAGCCCACAGGCTGACCGTACCAACACAGCGGACAACCAACATCCCACCGCAGACAAAGCTGCTGGCTGTGCTGCACGTGTTGGCCTCTGGTACCCTCCAACCAACCTCCGCCTGAGACGGAAGAGTCACAAAGCCTGGCCAATTCAAGTCCCCCACAACGGTCATGGATGACACCATCAGCTTGGTACCCCACTATCCATACCTCACACACACTGCGCAGGAACAGCCGGAGACCAAGCAAGGCGTGTACGCCACAGCTGGCTTTCCGCACGTGTCAGGGGGCAAGTGACTGCACACATGTCCTACTAGTGGGCCCTGGCGACACTGCACACAATAAGCGCTACAGAAAGCGCACGGATCCCACCAATGTGCAGGCAATAGTGGACCACCGTGGAATCTCTGCCAACGACGTCGCCAACAACCCAGGCAGTGTGCATGATACCTGCACCTCCCGACAGTCCATCTTCGACCTGTGCCACCAGGATGGCACCCACGAAAATGCACTGCCCGTTGGCCAATACCAAATGCTCACACCACACACCTCAAATCCACAATCATGCAACACACAACTCAGGAAATGCACACGTCACAAGCTCACATAAACATGCACACCCACCAGACACGACAGCACAACTCACTGTGGGAACCTGGCCCAGCCATGTACATGAGCCATCTACGGCATGGCACCTCGGACACACAATAGCAGAATGTCGGAAGAGGTGGTGACCCTCTCCATGACTAAGCAGGTCAACGCCGTTTCCTCATCCTGCTTCAACATCCTCCGAATGCTCCGCAGGATCTTCAAGTGGATCCCCACCGAAACAAGAAAAACAGTCACCCAGGCCCTCGTCACCAGCAGGCTGGACTACGGAAACGCCCTCTACGCAGGAACGACGGCTAAGCTCCTGAGACGGCTGCAACGCATCCAGAACGCCTCTGCACGTCTTATCCTCGACATCCCCCGACGCAGCCACATCACACCCCACCTGAGAGACCTGCACTGGCTCCCTGTCAACAAGAGGATAACCTTCAAGCTCCTCACCCACGCACACAAAGCACTCCACAACTCCGGACCAGCCTACCTCAACAGACGACTCAGCTTCTACACCCCCACCCGCCAGCTCCGCTCGACCAGCCTCGCCCTCGCCACAGTCCCCCGCATCCGGAAAACGACCGCCGGCGGCAGATCCTTCTCCCACCTCGCCGCCAAGACCTGGAACACCCTCCCCACCAACCTCCGACAGACCCAAGACCTACTGGCCTTCAGAAGACTCCTCAAGACCTGGCTCTTCGATCAGTAGCAGCACCACCCCCTTCTTCCCCCAGCGCCTTGAGACCCTCGCGGGTATGTAGTGCGCTTTATAAGTGACATTATTGATTGATTGAAGGAGGCAAGGGTCTGATGAATGGGAATGTACACAATGGCAAGTGTGGCGTGGATGTGCTGGCCAGACTGCAGTAAGCAGACCACACACATATCCATATCCACACACCCCGCTGGTGTTTGGAGTGCAGTGGACAGTGGACGCAACCATGTCACCCCAGCCAGTGGGGAAGTCGCGGAAATGTAGCTTGTGACGTCCCCCCCGTAAGCGTGAGGGGAGTTGCCTGGCCCGGCATATGCCAGGCCAGCGTAGGGGTGTGAATAAAAGGCACGTAACCCTGGGCGTGGTCCTCTTCCGGAATGCCCAATGTCTCTGCCAGGGCGACGCCCCTCACCCCGCCACGAGGCCGACGCTGTGAGCGCTGCTGCCAGCGATCCTGTGCGCCTGCTGAAACCCCGAACGCTGGTCCTCGAATCAGTCCTGCCCGCCCCTGCGCACCTAGGCCTCAATGCCCACCTTCCGACACCGGCGTGTGTCGATGAGGGCCCACCACGTGCAGGTGCAATCTCCAAGCCCGAGGCCTGCGAGCCTGGCAGCCCCCTCAGACCATCACGGCCTCCGCAACATAGGCCCGCAGTATTCCTTTCACGTTGTCGTACTCCACCGGCATGCACAGCGGACAAGTAGGTCACACATTTGGAACTGAGTCTTGATTACACCATGGCAGAGCACATAAATCATGGCTAAGTGTATGTCACTATACACCCTTCGATGTGGTGCCAACAGGTCTTAGTGTTACATCACAGCCGCAAGATTCTGTGGGCCCACGCAGACTACTGCTCTCGGCCTACGCTGCGCTCGAGTAGGTCACAGGATTGGAACTGAACATCGATTATTCAAAGGCAGAGTACGAATCAATGCACGCAAGGAGAGGCATAAGAGGGAAAAAGGATCATCATTACGGAGGTGATCGAACACTACCGACAACTGCCCTGATGTCACTTACTCTGTGCATCGCGAGCCTACGACACGTGGCTGTGGCCCACTGCTAACCGCTGCCTCCGGCCTACACTGCGGTCCAGTAGGTCACAGAGTCTAGAATCGTCAATGCCGGAGTTCATATGAGTGTACGGGCATCATCGCAGACTGCATCCCCACTCAGCCCCGGTGCCACTAAGTCTGTTCCCCGACATTCATGGACACTCTCTGGTCGTACATTGGTGGCGTTTGAGTCTATGGACTAGGGGGTAGTTTTCATCCTCATGCAGCTGATACCAAATTGGTGGTGGCAACGAGGCAGTCGCTTTCCACTCCTCCATTTGCTGCTTCCGGATAGCTTCTGCCCTCTGCATCATACCCTGGAAGAACACCTTCCAC
The DNA here is from genome assembly GCA_963921515.1 of Calotriton arnoldi. Lineage (NCBI taxonomy): Eukaryota > Metazoa > Chordata > Amphibia > Caudata > Salamandridae > Calotriton > Calotriton arnoldi. Next base: position 870,458 of record CAWUFW010007928.1, read on the forward strand.
TGTCCCCCGAAACACTATGCGACATTCACCTCCGACTTCGACGAGGACCCGATCAGTCTGCGTGGCCCTACCTCATTGGACCGCAAGTCACCGTCCCGTGGCGGTGTGCCTGCCGATTTGCACCCGGGGCCACTGACTCTGTGCAGCTCAAGTCCGGGACCCTGTCTGGATGAATATTGGATGACCTCTGTGACGGTGTTCTTGGGGTCATCGACGCCATGTGCATGTGGCCCTGCGCTGTCCGCTGCCTCCGGCCTCAACTGCGGACCACTAGGGCTCACACATCGAATCGAGTCCTGACCGGCCCGGACGTCGCATCACCGCAGGAGGCACACGCCACCATCGCCAGGGCCAACTCCAACCACCATCTGCCAGAGTCGAGACAGTGGTACTGGCAGACTGACGGAGTTGCTCAGACCTGTCGTGGATGCCATCATCTGCCTGATCCCCTGCTCAGCACTCCAGGTGCCACTGACTCAGTGCACCGCAACCAATGGACCGTTACTGGTTGAGTTTTGTGATGTGGAGATGTTGCGCAGCAATGTCACCTCAGGCAGTGTGGGAGACCTGAGACGTTGATGAGGGAGTTGCTGCAGGTCTGACACACCCCACTGCATCTGCAGCAGGAACATCCCGAATGGACACAATCCAAGTTATTTTCATCACACGGGCGCGCACGGCTCTAGTGCCCCAAACTCAGTGCACTGCAACTCACGGACACTTCTGTTTGTATGTTGGGTGACCTCTGTACTTGCTCCGGCTCCCTCCATGTTGCTCAGCAGTTGACTCTGTTATGCATGTGTCTTCTGTTTCCATTGCACTGGTGTCCACTGTTCATGTTCTTGCCAGCACCATGCACTCCGTATGCTCACCCCACACACATCCAGCACAGGCGTCACTGTACATGTGGCCCTGCCAATAAAGGTGCCGGGCGCACGTGCCCATAGCCAGTTCAACATGATTTCTGCGTGTGTCTCTATGGCAGTGTGGGTCTCCTTTGTGGGGTGTAGGTGGTCCCTGAAGGGTAATTGACACCCACGTATGTGATCTAGTTTGACTTCCATGGGTTCGGACCACACCCGCACAAGTTCGGCCACCTCCTTTTGGCGTTCTGCCACCTGGCATTGGGGTGCCATGTGTGGGTCGGTGAAGTGTTGTGGGCCAGCCGTGCTTGCGTGTGCTTCATGCTGTGTGGTCTGTTGCAGGGGCTGGGTTCTCCTCTATGTGGCTTGTCTACCCTGGTCCTGGTGGTGGGTTGCGTGGGATGTCCATGGGCTGGTGTAGGGCACCGGTGTCGAAGGTGTGTTGGTCGTGTCCTGCATCACTGATGGGTTGTCTGGTCTGACCTGCTTGTCCCTCTGCAATTTGTAGGGGAGATGCATGTTGACATTGTGTTGACATTTCTGTTGGCACATTGTTCTTGTAGACATGCAGACTGTGTGACAATATACATTGTGACTGTTTGGGAGGTGCTGGCAATTTGAGGGGGGACAGTGGACATTTGGACTACATGACTGTTGTGAGGTTGTACACGTACATATGCATCTCTCAGTTCCCTGCTCTGTCAGATGTGATTGGCCTGTTTCTGCGCATGGGCCGACCCAGTTGTGTCCCCTGTTCTGCAGTGTCGGTGTTGCACTTTGTGCCACATTGTCATGGGATGTGCTGTGATTGCCATGTGTGTGTGCTGCAGTGTGCCACGGGGATGGGGGACATGACCCTGGGTTGTTGTGGGTGTGCAGTGTGCTACACGTCGTTGTGCATGTGTGCCATTGTGCACGTCTCCCCCGTCCCCCCATGGACCTGTTGGTTACTCACCCTGTTGTTGTTGTGTCAGGTCCTCTCGTGCTGTGTCCGTCCTCCCGCCTCCTTGCACCGTCTCCACCCTAATGGCTGGCCTCCTTTTCCTCCAGCTCCTCCTGTGGCGCAGGACTCCCACCTCCTGTCGCCGTAGCTGCCTTCTTGTTGGCAGCATCTTTGGGCCTGGTTTGGGTATTCACGTCATGCCGGCGCCTCTTGGCCTCCTTCATTGTCCTTCTCTGCACTCCGGCTGCATTCAAGGTGGTCTGACTGTGGGTCAGTTGCTGGTAGTGCTCTGTCACATCCGTGACGCTGGTCTTGTTTTCCTACGGACTGCACCCCGTCTTCCTCTCCCTCTTCACCTTGGCCTTCCCCGGCCCCGTTGGTCCTTGCTGGTGGTCTGTGGGGCTTGTGGGGTTCACGTTGGCCTCTGCGCTGGGTCAGGGTGCATCCATGTTGCTAGGCACTGTGGATTGTTTCTGGTGTGTTGTTTTTGTTGCTTCTATGGTGCATTTTCCCGCCAGGCGCGTGGGTTTTACAGGCCTGCCGCTGGTTTTCGCTGCTTTTTGTATCGCGCTTGGCCTCATCGCAGCTTTTTTTGCGTTCGTGTTTTGCATTTTTGAGGCGTGGCGTTGATTTTAACGCGGACAGTTGTCGGGTTATCTGGGGACTATTGCATGATACCGCCGTGTTGTGAATACTTGGTTAATACGGCATAAATGTCCCGCGATAGACTGCGATGTTGGAGGTTGCGTTAAGTAACTTTTGCGATGGTTATCGCACGTTCTTGTGAATATGCCCCATTGTTTTAAACTTTGGTAGTATTCTTCCTCATTTTTGGTAATGGTTTCTGTGCTATGAGGCATCTAAGTCTTAAAAGAAGGAGTTACAGGCAGATGATTTTGTTTTAAAAACTTCTTTAATCAAATATCAAATTTGATGCAGCATGTCAAGGATTTACAAGAACAGAATGCACTGTGTAGTATACAAACCAGAGATCTGTGTTTACATGCTAATCACTGGTGGTAAGCCAACGTGAATGTGAGCTGTGAATATTAACCGAACCGATGAATGTGGGTTTGCTGGGTGGTGCAGACACATGTTTTAACATGTGCTTTTGATGTTCCATCGAAAGGATCAGATGAAATGTTTTAATTGCTTACTTGCTGGCGATCTCCATTACACTGAGTTTTACCTCTCCTTGTCATAGTCCTAAAACTCTAGGGATCATTCATCTCCAGGAAGGATTCAGCCTGACTAGCCCTTTAAATTTCACCAAAGGTTTAGCCAGTCTTCTTGCCCTGATAACATAAAAACTGGTACTGGCCCCTATCTCCTCTTCAGGGTGAGACTGGCCCAGAGGGAAGCCAGGCAGTGCCCGAAGGGCTCGTCTAGCAGGTCAATGTATTGGGCCTTTTTTTGCTGCTTGTAGGCCTGTTTTATGGGCTGTTACTGTTTATTTCCCTAATATTACCACAAACATTGCCTGCAGCAGGAACAAAACTAAGCAGTCTCCTATACCTTGCAAAACACCTACACAGCATACCTTTAGAAGTGCAAAACTGCCCCGATTTGCAAACGTGGGCCACTTTTTTAGCTATCCAATTCACCTATTTTCTGACCCAGTCCAACCCTGCTTTGCTTCCTCATCCCTCCTCCTCTTCTGTGCCGTGGGGCTCTGCCTCAAACACCCCCATGAATGAGGCACCCCTAGGCAGGACTTTCATCCCTGCCCTGAGTTACCCAACTGAAAATATTCAAAGTAATTTTGTCTTTTAATGTTCTGTACATATGGCAATCCAGCGTGCAAACTGAGGCCTTGTATGTGCAAAGGCATTGAAGACGAAGAGTGGGGCTCTGTGGTCTGTAGGAGCGCGCCAAGTGTACCCTTCATTATACATGGGACCACTCTCCATGTGCCTTTTCATAGACCTTTAGCTGCAGTGGCTTCATACAGTTTTTGAATCTGTAGTAATAGACAGGTCTTTTTCCTACCCATGCTAACGAGCAAGAAGCCTACTAGCCTCACTTTCATAAGTCCTGATAAAGTGCCATGACTGAGTACTTTGCTGACATCCTCAATGTTTAGTGTGTGCAAAGACTATCAGGTGACTGGTGTTATGAGTCTATGATCCATGCAAGAGTGTAGTTATGAGACCAGTGGGATCCTTTTTCAATTTCCCCTGGTTAAGCATGGCCCAGGATGGAGACTGGGTAACCGCCTACCAGAAGAGCAAAGTGTATTGCTGATATTCCTGAAGCTTTTGTGAAGCACCAGACATGCGAGAGGATGAAAACAGGGCTCCCTGTAGAAAAGCAGCGGTGACGGTTCAGCACTGGCCGACCTATTGCCGCCGGGGGCGATCCCTGAGTTTGCTGCCCGGTTCAGGTAAGAGCGGGGGCGGGGGGTTGCGGTCGACAGACGACTTGTTCTCTGTGGCAGTGGGGGGGTGCTAGTCGCCAGACAACTTGCTCACCTCTGCTCTCCCTTGCTCCCCCCCATCTATGCCACTGCTGTTTTCCCTTCCTGACCACTCCCATTAGAATATTTTGAGGGTGTGCGGAGGCTGAGACAGCGTTCTCCTCTGTAAGCACAGGATGCACCATTCTGTCAGGGCCTTGCATCTGTCTGTCCTAGGGGTGGTACTCTTAAAGCTGATTATTGTCAAGTGCAAGGACAGTACTCTTCTTTAGGTCTCTCCCTGTGTTGTGAGCACTGTGACCGAGTCCCATTTAGACCTCTTCTATTTTTTATGTGTCTGCTTGCAGATTCGTTTATATCTTTTAGTAGATAGTGTGGAGTGTTAGACACTCGCAGAAATGTTATTATCATATCTGCCTCCTATAGAGGCTGACATATTTTCTTACCCAGGTAATTGACGATAAGTTAGCGGGGATTTGCACTAGGATTATCAAGCCAGAGGTCACACCGGTTTGCAGCTGCAACCAGCCTCAGTCGAGGCGGCTCTGTGAGCGGTGCGGAGAAGCGGCCTTCAGCCTGGTGCTGCTTATCATTCCCAGGCAAAAGCTATGATAGAAAATAGCTTAATAGTGATTTATTACCAAGAGAAGTTATGCTGTGTAATCCATCTTAAGAAAATGGATTTTTCTCTCTTTCACACCTGAGCAGGGTATAGCTAGCATAAAGGACTGTGACTCCCCCTGCTTTCGGGTGCCTTCTTGTGAGTGGGCAGTCTGGAGAATACCCGCCACTCCGGGTTCATAAAGTCACTGGAATTCTTCACTTTAACAGCTTCCTCTCCCTACTGTTAAGATATTAGCATCGGCTAATATTCACACTACCACAATGGAGCTACGCCCCGATCCATCAGGATCCAACGCTCTCATCATCAACTATCCACCCAACCTCTTGAAAAACACCGCCAAGAAATACAAGCATCATCTACTCAGGGCCAGACCTGAAACGTTAATCTCCGATGTCTATTTTTGTCCTAACAATGGTACTAGAGTCAATGATCTTATTTTCTACACCAGGAAAAGAGCTTGCTGGCGAAAAGTCTTCTATTCCATGCTCCGAATAACAGGTACCAGGAAAACACCCCATGGCCTCAAGCTCACAACAGCTTCCTCACCCACACTCAACTCCAATACCACCATCACCCTATATAACAATGGCATCGTCCTAATCCAAGCGTCTAATCTCAATCTAGTTAAGATTACCACTATCTTCCCATTACTCAAAACTGCGGTCTCTTCGAAATCCAATGACACATACACTATCCCTACCTTCTCTCAGGATTTGTCGAGTACGCCCTCCTCCCCCTCGGGAAGGCCCTCACTCCCTCTAAACCACTCTTCGCCACTTGATCTTCAGAGATCAGCTCCTTCCCTGGTGGATGTGCCTCTACCATTACGGCCTAACCACTCTTCGCCCTCTGATCGTCACAGATTGGTTTTGTCCCCTGTCGACCTGCCCCAACCAGGTAGTCCCCCGACTCAGACGGTGAGAGACTTTTCGGGCTCACTTGGCGCACAGCTTACACCCCCCCAACCCAACTCCCTGACTTGGCTGCGCTCCCGGAGGACATCTCACTCACTCCAGTTCTGACTACACCTAACCCTCTGCCCAGCGATCACACCCCCTTTGCTAACGCTCCAACCTCACTATTAAAAGAACATGTAACTTCGCTAGTCCCACTTGATCTACTTCCTACCAAGGAACCTTTCACCTCCACCCCGGATCCTAAGGACTTACGCCAAGACCCCCCTTCCCCTCTCGCTTTCCCTACTCCTCCTCCAGCCCAACACCCCGACTTGGCAGCGCGCCTTGATGACATATCTCTCCAATTGCACCTTCTCACCTCCGAGCTACATGAACTGAAAGCCCTCTATAATGATCTTTTCCCCGTGATCAGCTCGTTCCTCACATCTGCGAAGTTGCCCAACACTTCCACTAGGGAGAGTGATTGCATCGGTCAGCCTTCAGCCCCCCCATCCTGAAATGCATTCCCCTACCCAACAATTCCTCCCGGCCTAGAAGATGTGTGTCCCCCCCTTCGTCCATGGATCTCCTTGTCCCTTACAACTCTTACTCCACCCGGTCCAACCCCAACTTGATCCAGCCAAGACAAATTCAACCTATCCACGCTAACCCGTACAGAGAACCTCCTCGCAATCCTAGAAGCAGCAATATTGACAACCTCACTTGTGTGGCCGTCACCCAGATGCCTTCCCCCCCCATTCCATTATGTCTCAAATGTGCATTACTCAATTGCAGATCAGCCAGCAAACATGCCTCCGATATCTTTGACCTCATCCAACACAAGGACTTAGACATCATCATCCTCACTGAAACTTGGCTAAATCCCTCCTCCATTCCTATCCTAGACCTCCTAGTACCACCCACTCATGACATAATTAGGCTAGACAGAGCTCGGAAGTTGGGTGGTGGCCTAGCCTGTATTCACAGAAACACAATCTCGATCTCTCAATGCGAGTCCTCTACGCCTTCCTCCTGTGAATACCTTTGTCTCAGCATCTCAAGCAAGAACCTACCGATTTGTTTACTTCACACCTTCTACCACCCCCGGGGAGACAAGCTCCCCTTTATCGAGCAACTAATGGAAATCATCTCAGTCAATGTTGATTCAACTGTGGCCCAAATCTTCCTTGGTGACTTCAACCTCCACTGGTCGAAACCCGATGACACCGCGGTATCCTGCCTAAAATCGTTCTTAAATGAGCAAGACCTGACTCAGCACTGTGACCAACCAACCCATATAAAAGGAGAAACCTTAGACCTCATTATCTCAAATGAACAGTCCATCACCTTGGATGCCATTATCCCATGTGACTGGTCCGACCACCACTGCATCCTCTTTTTTATCAACAGGGAGATGTCGTTGAGGAAGGTGTTGTATTCCGCTTTAGGTGTCCGTATATAGGTTTTCCTGAAACATGTCCTTATATAGGCACAATTCGCATTGCCCTTATGTAGGCATAGAATCCCAGTCCTTATTTAGGCAATAGCCGTGCACTCCAAATACAGGCATGGTCACCGACATCCGTCCACCCTAACGTCACAACGAGTTCCTAGAAACCAGACCCTTAAGCTCTTGGGAGTTCCCCTAGCACAGGATTATTGATTTCTCCAAGAACTCATCTATTATGCATGAACCGCTATACCTTAAGGGATCATTCCTGACGTCTTCCTCTGTCCGACTTCACGTCAATGCTAACCTTCCAAGGCACCTACCAGGTATAAATATACCTTCCCTTGCCCAAGCAAGTAAGAGGAGACCTCGACTTCAGAGGAGCCCGTATCCCGGCCTGACGCACTGAGAAGACGCTGTCATCCCTGCTCGCAGAGAATCCAGCTTCCAGTGTTCTGACTCCCTTCGCGGGGTGTTAGAGTTCCCGATCCGGAAAGAGATTCCCACCTCTCTCATTCTCAAGGTATGGAGCTGAGTAGAACCTAGAGGGACTCTTGGCATACTAGACTTAACATACTCTTAGTATACTATACTAGAGAATACTCCACCTACTTCTTATCTTTCCCTACACCTAGGTTAGGTTAGGTACATTGGGGTAGAACTAGCTTAGAGAAGCATCGTATGAGTACTCGCATTTTTAGCTCATGTTATTTATGTACATGAATATATGCTAAAAGATAATGCTAGCGCAGTATTATTTATTTCTACTGCTTACGCTGTACATTATATATCTTGCATACTGTCTTGTGATCATAACAGCGCATATCTCTTACACGAGAAACAAGACTGTTCAATAAAACCTTTTTATTGAAACGCCCGTCTATTCTTTCTGTGTAACTCTGAGGAAACTAAGCATGCACGATTAGCTGAGTGAAACTGTTATCTATTGTTTCCACGATTCTGAGAAGTGTTCCGATTCTAAAGGGAAACAAAGTAGTCATGTTGAAGGATACAGTGTTCCAAAATATTGTGCACCTTATCTTTTGTTTCCTTGAAACTTGTTCTACATTTTTCAAAAAACAAATGTCCACACGCGGGGACAATGACACCGAGAACGGTGTAGCTGCAGCTGACCCAGTCGTAACAGCTTTAACTTTACCGGTTTAAATGAAACCGAGGAGGGTGTTATAGACATCGCTCCAAACTTAAGGAGAGCCATCACTCTAAAACTTATAAAACACGGCCTACCACCAAGAGGGGGTAGAACAGTTTTCGTGATAGAGGCACACGAATCCTTTCAGACAGAGGTATTCTATTCATGGATAGTATTCCCAGAATCAAATCCAGTAACAAGAGTGTTTCACTTCTACAAAGAAGATGAACCACCAGAGAAATATATTCCTTTCGAGGATATTGAAATTCCACTAACATACCAAGAGCATCAGCTCTGGTTTAAAGGCGCCCTAAAACATCACAAAAACATTACCAGGCTCGGTCCACTAGGTAGACCAGGAGCAACATGGCCGATTCTAGCCGGCTACACACCTCATCCTGACATCGAAGTAATGTCAGACGAGGAATTACTTACTCAACTTACAGAGTTAATAAAAATTTACAGACAATTAGTCCAATATGTCATGCGGACTTACACAGTCCAACCACCATTGACACTTCCAAATCAAAGCCCTCAACAGGGGAATACACAAAAAATTACACCACAGACTTTATACGCAGTCATGGGTAAAATGCCCACAAAACGTGAGCAAATTCCATTCTGGATAGCTCAAAAAATTACTCAAATCGAAGCAGTATTTCCTAATACTAGCCCTTATGAGAAACACAGAATTCTAACAATCTGATTACCAATGGGGATCACACCACAACTGGAAGATTGCACCACTTGGGGCGCAGTCTTTGCTGCCATCTATACTAAAACACATGGTGTTCCGTCAATTGCAGTAATACCAGATGTCCTGAAACAAATTCAAAACGAATACGGGGCAGAACCTGCTCTGAATTTAGGTATGAAATTACTGAAAAATTTCGACCAGGTCTCAACCATAATATTATCTAATATTAAAGGGGAGGCAGCATCAGTGGAGATCCGCCAACGCTTAAGGGAATTTGATGTTACAGAACATCAAACTGAACTACCCAGAATAATAGAACAATCTTATGCAGAATTAGGCAGAGATAGTTTGGGTGGAAAACCTTTGAAGCCAAAACTATCTGAAAATCCTGAGAAGGACTCTATTAAACAAACTCCTACATCTTCTAAAAAGAAGTGGGAAACTAATAAACCTAACTCAAACGAGAAATGTTCTCAATCCCGAGGAAGGTCTCCTCAAAAGGAGCCCTCTGAAAGGAGGTATAACCTCAGGAATAGGGATAATTTAAGAAAACCTGACAGGTATCAAGATACTGATACACGTTCCTCTCGTACCTTTCAGATATCATCACAGACATCGGAAAGAAGAGGACGGTCAGAACATAGAGAAGAACGCGTGAAATCCAAAGAAGACAAACACGTTCAGAAAAATAAATCAAAACCTCAATTTTCAAAAAGAAGGTAGCAGGTCTGAAGATCAGACATGCCGACATACTGAGAACACAGCTCAAGAATGGAGAATGGGCTCAGACAATGCTGGACAGAGAAGCAGAAGTCACAATAGCTCGCCAGAACCTGAAGGAACTTCTGGAGATACTGGACTTGAATGAGTACATCACAGTAGAAACTGTAGACACCAGGGTTAGTACTCCACAAAAGTTATATGAAATAACACTCCGAATGGAGGGAGACATACCAAGAAAGGTGAAAACGCTCTTTTGGAAGAAACTTTCAAGGGGTTATGATATACTTCTAGCAGAAAAAGACTGGCCACCACAATTTGTCAGGGAGTGCCCACATGGCGAGGACATCATTATGCCTGCCTTCTCCAACCATATTCTAATTCACCTAAAATATACTTATGCCAGGAAATGGGCAGTTGCCCAGGCCCCAGCATTATATAAAAATCATGTAGGATGGGATGAGGACTCACCTCACCATAAAATACATCTAAAAAATGAACCTACTGCACAAAGGCAGTATCCAATAAAGCAAGAAGCTAAAAAGCAGGTCAGGGAGATCTTAGATCAACTTGAATACCAAGGGGTGATTGAAACATGCACCTCCTCAATGAACAATCCTTTGTTTCCTGTATCCAAACCAGACAATACATATCGTCTAGTTTTGGATTACAGACACTTGAACACTTGTTCTAAAACATTTGCAGTGCAAAATGCACATAGTACAGCATTAATGAATAACATTGTGCGTAAAAATACAAAACCACATTAGACATTTCAAATGGTTTCTTTTGTCAAAACATAGCACCTGAAAGCAGGTACTTAACAGTTTTCTCAATAATGGGGACCCAGCATCAATTTTGTCGACTCCCACAAGGGTTCAACAACAGCTCGGGGTTATTCTAAGCGAGGGTAACAGAGTTACTACAAATTTATGATAATGAGGCATTGTCATATGTCGATGACATCTATCTGACAGACGATGACCTAGATAGGCACTTGAACAGGGTGAGTACCATTATATTGGGCTTCGACTCTGAGGGCTATAAATTCAACTTTAAAAAAATCCAGAATTGCCCATCTCAATGTCCTTTTCCTAGGATATGAGCTTTCAAGTGAAGGCAAGAGCTTGGCAGCTAACTTTTTAGAAAAGTGTGCGCTGCTCCAACCTTCAAAAACGCTGAAAAACTTACAATCCATCTTGGGTTTCCTAAATTTTGGAAGAACTTACATTCTAAATTACGCAGAAAGGGTTAAACCTCTCTACGAATTAATCAAACCTGATTTTTCAATCAAACATTGGACACAGGAACACACAGAAATCTTGTGTTCACTCCAAGCTAACATGTTAGCAACAAATCACTTACAAACACGCGTAAGTCAACGCAATTTAGTGATCCGAATAATTTCGGGTCAATGCGGATTCACCTACTTAACATTTAATGAGGGTGAAAAAGTACCAATAGCATACAAATCACATTTGTATACACAAGCAGAAATGCGTTTCACTTCAACAGAAAAAATACTGACAGCAGTTCAAACCACTGTAGCAAAAGAAAGAGCTCTAGTCCAAGGGAAATGCATTATTGTCGTAACTCCGGTACCAGCCTTAGAGGCGGTTACTAAAGCGAGCATTCCGAATGCAAAAGCTTTACATCCTAGATGGATACAATGGGTTAATTCTCTTGCTGCAACAGATGTTGAATATGTTTTTGATCCTGATTTAAAAACACAAGCATTCCTGCAATATGAACATGAATGTCCTCTGCCCACTGAAATTCTGCCTCTCGATCAGTACGAATTTATAATTTACACTGACGGATCAGCACAACCCGCTACAGGGAATAAAAAAGCTTACAGTGCAGCATGCGCAATTGTTAAAGGTCGCATGCAAGATGGTAACTTCAGACCAATGGTCACTAAAACTCAATCTCTAGGAGATTGTACAGCTCAGCGAGCTGAACTACATGCATTCAAACTGGCACTTGAAAGTACAGATCGCGAATTCCCCACACTAATAGTGTGCGATTCCTTTTACTGTGTTCAGTCGTATAATGAATATATACAAAATTGGCTTGAAAATGGGTTCAAAGATGCAAAAGGTGGCACAATAAAGCATAAAACGCTTTGGGAACAAGTAGTTCAGTTAAAAACGAACTACCAAAGGCTCACGTGATACACACGCTGAGTCATCAACGTGATGGCGTTCACGTTGCAGGGAATTCATTGGCTGACGAAGCCGCAAAGGGGGCTGTTCAGACGGCTTCCGTAGCTGCGATCACTCGTTCAAAAACGAGAATAGACAGTGAGATATTGTTGGCTGTCAATGCTACAAGCAAAGGCAGTCGTGCAGCGTTACCAAAAAAGTTTCCACTCAAGTACTCTTATGCAATTGATGCGACCAACGTTCCTTTTGCTCGAATCCCTGGAGTGGGGGATAGGGTAATTCCAAACATGGAACGTAGAGCAGCTTTGATTTATGAAGCACATCTGGGGGAGGGTCTGTCACATCAAGGGATCTCTAAAACAATATTAGCATTAAAAGAGATGTACTGGTGGTCTGGAATGAATACACAGATTCACATCTTCATCAATGACTGCATAGACTGTAAGGTACAGCGTGATGCAGAACGCCACCAGACACCATGCTACGAAGTAGCCTGCCAAGTACAGACACCATTGTTAGATAGCATTAGACTATCTACGCGCAGGCGTCCTTTTGGACAAATGCCATCCCACAAATACTAAGTCAAGGTTCCTATGGATATGGCCTCAGCGCTCGGCTGACGCTCGAACTGTTATAAAAGATTTGCGAGTCTTTATCGGCACATACGCAATAGGCACACTACATTCTGACCAGGGCCCTGCGTTTAGCTCTCGGGCTTACAAAGAAGCCATGGCCAGTTTGGGCGTTGCATTGCGGTACTCCTCTCCGTTTCATCCTAAGGGAAATTCTGTTGTGGAAAGGAAAAACTGGGACATAAAGCAGTCTATAACAGCTAGGGTATTAGGTTCGGGTGATGGGTGGGTCAAACATCTTTATGGGGTCCAACGCTCATTAAATAATTTGCCAAGAAGTTCTCTAAGGGGGGTCACTCCATATGAGGTCCTATTTGGGACAAGAATGTGGGTTCCTGATCTCGAATGTAAAGGCACAGTGGTGGAAAATAAACCCTTTGATATCAAAGATCGTTTGGCTGTTTTACAGGATCTAAATGAATTAAGATCGAAACAAAGCAACGTGTTCCTGAAGCCAACCACCACTGGGGAAAAACCGGCAGTCCCAGCAAGGCCTGTCTGGATCCCAAAAGTTGGGGATCTAGTCAGAGAGAAGATTGCGGACAAGAAGGAATTTGGACCTTCTTACAGACAACCAGTACCTGTCATAGCCATTCACGGAATAAGAACAGTACTTCTGCCGCCCCTTGCTGGAAAAAAGGAGAAAAGATTTGTGTCAATCGACCTCATCAAACCACAGTATGTAGCCAATACTAAATAGTAGGCCTCGTGGACTCCGACCTAGTAGCAGACGCACTCCTCTCGCTACTATCCAAGAGGTTCAGACTGAAAGACTGATAACCATCGAGAATTCAGCAGTAACAGATGAAGGACTAAGCAACAATGCTATGGAACTCATCCCTCTTGAAACTCAAGTAACAGTTCGTCCAAATACACCTGTCTACACCAACGTAACAAGTGATCAACTGGTTCCAGCGATTTCAACAAATCCTGATGCAATTCCAACAATTGACAGAACTGCTTCTGGCTATTTTATTAACTTTGATATGTTTTCTGAGGATCCGAGTGAACCTGAAGCGACGCCAGCATCAAAAACTTTCAAACAGCAAGTACAAGACTTTTTTCATTTTCTGAAAAAGACTTATCTGGTTTCACCATGGATTGAACTATGGATTATTTCTGGAATATTTTTCTTTCTGCTTTGGCTAGCTTTGGTTATGACTATCAGCGTGCTTATAAATGGCAGATACATCCGTTTGGACATTGAAAGTAAAAATGTGAACTTACTTTTAAAACCACTCAAATAATCCCATCGTGAAGCAAGAGACTTGTCAGCAGTGAACATCACAGCCGTTCCTATACAGGATGGTATAGTGTGGGACAAAACAGATTTCGATATCTTCGGCCCTACGGAACTTTTGAACATTCCACATTTATTTAAAATTTCACTAAGTGACTTTATTTCGTCCAGTACCTATTCTGATGATTGGGACTTTGAGACTGTAAATGATATGATGTCTGATCTAGAAAGGTCTGCTGCATTCTCTAACAATGAATACTTAGTGGGTTCATCAGACTATGAACAGCTATATTGTTACAACCACTATGGTCATCATTTCTTGCATAAATCTGCAACACCTAGAAATGTGTTTATGTTTAACCAATGGGAGCATTGTCCTACACCACCAAAAGGTAGTTCAAAAACATTTGCTAAAAAGTTTCCCTATTTTTCAGGGTACAATACATCTGATCCAGAAACATTTTTCTATAAGAATGTAAACAAAACAGGTCAGAAAATTATGTTAACTAATACAAAACAGATTTATTCTGCAGCCTTTATTACCCAACTGTCTAGACAAGGATTTGAATTTTGGAAAGACACAATAGACACAAAATCTGTCTGGGGTTCTAAAGAATGGCAACTGCAGGGGATAGAAGCTTTGTTTAGAGCATGTATCATCCCTCAGCAAATAATGTTTTTGAATGACACTGTGTAACAAACGTCTTGCCTTGGTTTAGCCAAGATCAAAGACATGAAAACACCTTCTGTACCAACACCTGCAAGTAATAACACTACACAGGCAGCGGTTACAGTTGACACAATACTACAAACCAACAGAACAGATCCTGATTGGAAAAACTGGTTACTCTGGCCTACAGACACAAACATCTGTCAAGAAAGATTCCTGAATAGAAGACAGGGCTTTACTATCCATAGGCCAGACCCACGATACGTTCAAAGACAACATCCGGGGGTAGTAACAACATACAGTGTAGGAAAATTGTGCCTCGACTGGCTACAAAAATCTACACTTGAGGATGTGAAACAACACTTATCTTTACTTCAAGAAGACGCAGACCTTAGGGAATTCTTGCTAGGACCGAGAAAACCGCATCAAAAATGTTTCATATATGCCGGCATCTATGCTGCTTATAATGAAGTATGGAAGGTTTCACAGGCAGAGGCCGCAGAACGAATACGTGAACTTGATCGTATTAACTTAGAGAAAACTCTCTCTGTGGTCGACAATGGGTTAACAACTTTGTCATCCAGAATTTATTCATTGGACAACATTGTATCCTCTGCTATTGACATACTGGAACAAGATTTAGCCATGTTACAACAAGGCCAGTCTCAGTTACGTTCTATTATGTTATTAAGCTGGACACTGCAATCCTTGCGAGCGGGCTATGTGCCTTGGCGTTTTATCAACACGTCGGCTCTGTTTGCAGAATACAATCTTACTGATAAACAGATCGAACTGGCACAAAGGGGAGCAAAGTATACAGTGCTGAGCATTGAAGAAACTGGAAAAATTACCATTCACAGTGGCAGAAAAACCAGCTACAGAATGGCTTATTCATGGCAAAATCACTCTGCCTGTCACTACTTTTCAGTTTCAGTATTGCCTCAAACAAATGCAAGCAGGCAAATATGAAAGGTTGGGTAAAGAATACATTAAGATATCCTGGGATGTACCTTTACGAATACAGATGTTGGAGTGGGGATCGTGAAGTGTTTCTTAGCGGTATACACTGTGAAAATACACTAAGCGGTTCACTCATATGTCAGGACATTTCTTTACACGGGGCTTGTAATGGTTCTGTGGCAAATTTGTCCTGCCACCAGCAGGGTACACCAGCTACTGTGATTAATCCAGCGTTTGGCCAACTTTCTATTGGGAGTTACCTTATGTTGAATGATCAGAGTTGCTGTGGCATGTTGCCAGGCATCCCATATCTGGTAACGGTGGACTCCAGGGTCACTTGCTGTATGCAAGTATTGTTCCCCCCAATAGACACAGTCAGGGAGTCACCTTTATGGCCTTCATTGAATGTTTCTTTTATACGATTTGATACTTTAAGCAGAATGAAAGCCATGCTTTTACAACAAACCGTGCCTTTGACCTCGGCCAAAGAAATCTATGATTTACAAATTGCAAGGACTTCGGCTGAGATACAAGCTTTTATTCATACAAACTGCCCTATACATTTCGCAGAAATGATGGGACGTATCTTTAACATGTCTGATACGAGTGGAATTGTACATGTATTTAAGACCATCTGCTCGGGACTGTTAGCACCTTTTCAAGCAGTCCTCGGAATCATCCCAAACTTCGCACATTCGGTGTTTGGTGGTGTGCCATTAATTCTAGCACTTGTTGCAGGAATCCTATTTCTATTCCTACTATTACGCTATGGCAAGCCTATCCGCCGACATCACTCCGAGCGATGTGGAGAAAGCTCTCCTAGAACGGAAGTGCCGTGAGCGCATAGTGCAACTTTTGGGCATACCTCGACTACGGGAACTTAATACAACATGGTTCCTGTCATTCAGACCAATCTGGCAAGATTGCATCTTACCTGTTCTACGCTGCCTGCTTTGCGGTAAAGAATGCGTGCTAGACACCTGTCTAACACTCCCATCAGTCATGCCAACGGATATCGATACTCTGCTGGACCCGGTAACGGCCCATGCTCTGTGTTGTCCCCAGAGGCTACCAATCCTGATGACGGCATTCATTGAGATCTCACAGACGCTTCCTGCTTCTGCTGAGGTACGAGATGGATCAACAGGCACACAGGTAACAACGGACGCGAACATTGCTGCGGCATCTTATGCTGAGGGCGATGCTTCTCATCTCTGTGCAGTTAACCTTCTGAACGAGGTGTTCCAACTGTCACCAACATCGGTAGATGATATTTTGTCTACGGAAATAGATGATTTCATGTTTTCACCAGACCCATACACTGACTTTGGTTCGGCTCACAGTGTACCAGGGATGCAATGAGTTTGACCTTCATATTTTCAAAACTTGGAACTCTTCCTAAAATTGAACTTTTTCTTTTTTTTACTTTCTTTGAAAATACATGGCAAAACAATCTGCTTACAGTAGAACTATTCTTATAAAACGGACTTCTTTGAATACTTCTAGGGACACATTGTCACCTTTTTTTAGTAAAATTTCATTTAATACCATGATATGCAATGGATTTGATTTTTGAAAACTTGTCAACCATTTCATCAAATGTATATATTTGTTTATTCATTCATGTTGCATTTATTTCCAATATATGCTTAGAATGAAAAAATGTTTTACAATGTACAGTACCTATTGCATTCAACAGTTTATTTTAAACTTCTTTTAATATGCTTTTAGAAATGTATTTAGCAACATGTGGTACTCAGTTTAATGTTTAGCATTTAATGTTTAGCATTTAGTATTATCGTTCATTCGAAAGTGGAGTGGGTGTTGTATTCTGCTTTAGGTGTCCGTATATAGGTTTTCCTGAAACATGTCCTTATATAGGCACAATTCGCATTGCCCTTATATAGGCATAGAATCCCAGTCCTTATTTAGGCATTAGACGTGCACTCCAAATACAGGCATGGTCACCGACATCCGTCCACCCTAACGTCACAACGAGTTCTTAGAAACCAGACCCTTAAGCTCTTGGGAGTTCCCCTAGCACAGGATTATTGATTTCTCCAAGAACTCATCTATTATGCATGAACCGCTATACCTTAAGGGTTCATTCCTGACGTCTTCCTCTGTCCGACTTCACGTCAATGCTAACCTTCCAAGGCACCTACCAGGTATAAATTTACCTTCCCTTGCCCAAGCAAGTAAGAGGAGACCTCGACTTCAGAGGAGCCCGTATCCCGGCCTGACGCACTGAGAAGACGCTGTCATCCCTGCTCGCAGAGAATCCAGCTTCCAGTGTTCTGACTCCCTTCGCGGGGTGTTAGAGTTCCCGATCCGGAAAGAGATTCCCACCTCTCTCATTCTCAAGGTATGGAGCTGACTAGAACCTAGAGGGACTCTTGGCATACTAGACTTAACATACTCTTAGTATACTATACTAGAGAATACTCCACCTACTTCTTATCTTTCCCTACACCTAGGTTAGGTTAGGTACATTGGGGTAGAACTAGCTTAGAGAAGCATCGTATGAGTACTAGCATTTTTAGCTCATGTTATTTATGTACGTGAATATATGCTAAAAAATAATGCTAGCGCAGTATTATTTATTTCTACTGCTTACGCTGTACATTATATATCTTGCATACTGTCTTGTGATCATAACAGCGCATATCTCTTACACGAGAAACAAGACTGTTCAATAAAACCTTTTTATTGAAACGCCCGTCTATTCTTTCTGTGTAACTCTGAGGAAACTAAGCATGCACGATTAGCTGAGTGAAACTGTTATCTATTGTTTCCACGATTCTGAGAAGTGTTCCGATTCTAAAGGGAAACAAATTAGTCATGTTTATGCGGTTGCCAGAAACTACTCCCTTCTTGTTTTCAAGGAGTTTCTAGTGGCCTCTGAGCTAGCTGGCACAAAGTAATTAAGTTTAATATACTCGATAGGGACATACTGACTTGAGTCCTATGTCAAACCTATAGGGTATATTATTCCAATGCGCAGAGCCTATTAGGGAAATAGGAACTACACTACATGGCGCCCAACGGTTTGGTAAGGCAGTAATTTAACGCTAGATACTGAGTAACTCAGTAGTGCTTTTCTCTCAGAGACCCCTACTCACATACTCCATAAGAAGTCTGGAGTGGGTAGGGTTAAATATCCGCCAAAACTAAATAGGACAAAAACCCTATATATTAGTTGCTTGGTTTGTTCAACGTTGAAGGATACAGTGTTCCAAAATATTGTGCACCTTATCTTTTGTTTCCTTGAAACTTGTTCTACATTTTTCAAAAAACAAATGTCCACACGCGGGGGCAATGACACAGAGAACGGTGTAGCTGCAGCTGACCCAGTCGTAACAGCTTTTAACTTTACCGGTTTAAATGAAACCGAGGAGGGTGTTATAGACATCGCTCCAAACTTAAGGAGAGCCATCACTCTAAAACTTATAAAACACGGCCTACCACCAAGAGGGGGAACCACCAGAGGAATATATTCCTTTCGAGGATATTGAAATTCCACTAACATACCAAGAGCATCAGCTCTGGTTTAACCCCTTCCATGCTCATGACGAGCTGGACTCGTCATGGCACACAGTGGTCGTGTGCTCATGACGAGTCCAGCTCGTCATGGGACCCAGCACAGGAAATCCCTCTGGTGCGGGCACCAGAGGGATTCCCTTTTCTCCCTTAAAGCCTCGGGAGCTGGGGAAGAGCTTCCCCAGCTCCCGAGGCCCCACCCTGGTTTCCCTGAAATGACGCTCGGCGCGCACGTCGCGCTGATGTCATTTCAGTGAAACTGAAACTGAAATGAGCCAAGAGGCTCATTTCAGTTTCAGTTTCTACGTGCTCAGGGGACTATCTCAGCCCCCTGAGCACGTAGAAACTCAGGAGAGGTATCGTTGGAAAGGGGGAAAAATGCTACAGTCTTTCTGCCCACCCCTGGGAGGCACATGGGGCAATAGCACCTTATCTGCACCCCCCGGGGGGGGGCAGAAAGCCCACTAGCCACCAGGGATTTTTTGTCAGCCCCGTGATGCCACAACTTTACCACACAAAAATGTGTGAAAAAAGGGATTTTTTCAGCAAAATGTCAGGTTTGCAGGGGATTCTGGGTAAGAAAACGTTGGGGGATCCACGCAAGCCATACCTCCCTGGAATCCCCCGGGTGTCTACTTTTCAGAAATGTGTGGGTTTGGTAGGTTTCCCTAGGTGGCCGCCGAGCCCCGGGCCAAAACGTCATGGGACCCCCCTTGCAAAACCAGGTCGTTTTGTGATAGGCCATTTTGAGGTCGCCTCAATACGTTGTGGGCCCTTGTCTGTCGCGGGTACTTGGGCCTCCCACCCGAGTGAGGCACCATTTTTATCCAGAGACCTGGGGAAACGCTGGGTGGTAGGAAATTTGTGTCAGCCCCGTGATGCCACAACTTTACCACACAAAAATATGTGAAAAAAAGGATTTTTTCAGCAAAATGTCAGGTTTGCAGGGGATTCTGGGTAAGAAAACATTGGGGGATCCATGCAAGCCATACATCCCTGGAATCCCCCGGGTGTCTACTTTTCAGAAATGTGTGGGTTTGGTAGGTTTCCCTAGGTGGCCGCCGAGCCCCGGGCCAAAACGTCATGGGACCCCCCTTGCAAAACCAGGTCGTTTTGTGATAGGCCATTTTGAGGTCGCCTCAATACGTTGTGGGCCCTTGCCTGTCGCGGGTACTTGGGCCTCCCACCCGAGTGAGGCACCATTTTTATCGGGAGACCTGGGGGAATGCTGGGTGGTAGGAAATTTGTGTCAGCCCCGTGATGCCACAACTTTACCACACAAAAATATGTGAAAAAAGGGATTTTTTCAGCAAAATGTCAGGTTTGCATGGGATTCTGGGTAAGAAAACGTTGGGGGATCCACGCAAGCCATACCTCCCTGGAATCCCCCGGGTATCTACTTTTCAGAAATGTGTGGGTTTGGTAGGTTTCCCTAGGTGGCCGCCGAGCCCCGGGCCAAAACGTCATGGGACCCCCCTTGCAAAACCAGGTCGTTTTGTGATAGGCCATTTTGAGGTCGCCTCAATACTTTGTGGGCCCTTGCCTGTCGCGGGTACTTGGGCCTCCCACGCGAGTGAGGCACCATTTTTTTCGGAAGACCTTGGGGAACGCGGGGTGGGTGGAATTTTGTGGATCCACGCAGATTCCAGAACTTTTCACCACAGAAAAGTGAGGAAAATGTGGTTTTTTTGCCAATTATTTAGGTTTGCAAGGGATTCTGGGTAACAGAACCTGGTGAGAGCCAGTCAAGTCACCCCATCCTGTATTCCCCTGGGTGTCTACTTTTCAAAAATGTATAGGTTTGCTAGGTTTCCCTAAGTGCCGGCAGAGCTAGGGTTCAAAAACTACAGCTAGGCACTTTGCAAAAAAAGAGTCATTTTTCACTGTGAAAATGTGGTGCGTCCACGTTGCGTTTTGTGCTGCTTACTGTCGCGGGCACTAGGCCTACCCACACAAGTAAGGTACCATTTTTATTGGAAGACCTTGGGGAACGCTGGGTGGGTGGAATTTTGTGGATCCACGCAGATTCCAGAACTTTCTACCACAGAAAAGTGAGGAAAATGTGTTTTTTTTGCCAATTTTTTAGGTTTGCAAGGGATTCTGGGTAACAGAACCTGGTGAGAGCCAGTAAAGTCACCCCATCCTGAATTCCCCTGGGTGTCTACTTTTCAAAAATGTATAGGTTTGCTAGGTTTCCCTAGGTGCCGGCAGAGCTAGGGTTCAAAAACTACAGCTAGGCACTTTGCAAAAAAAGGGTCATTTTTCCCTGTGAAAATGTGGTGCGTCTACGTTGGGTTTTGTGCTGCTTCCTGTCGCGGGCACTAGGCCTACCCACACAAGTGAGGTACCAATTTTTTCGGAAGATCTTGGGGAACGCGGGGTGGGTGGAATTTTGTGGATCCACGCAGATTCCAGAACTTTCCACCACAGAAAAGTGAGGAAAATGTGTTTTTTTTGCCAATTTGTTAGGTTTGCAAGGGCTTCTGGGTAACAGAACCTGGTGAGAGCCAGTCAAGTCACCCCATCCTGGATTCCCCTGGGTGTCTACTTTTCAAAAATGTATAGGTTTGCTAGGTTTCCCTAGGTGCCGGCAGAGCTAGGGTTCAAAAACTACAGCTAGGCACTTTGCAAAAAAAGGGTCATTTTTCACTGTGAAAATGTGGTGCGTCTACGTTGCGTTTTGTGCTGCTTCCTGTCGCGGGCACTAGGCTTACCCACACAAGTGAGGTACCATTTTTTTCGGAAGACCTTGGGGAACGCGGGGTGGGTGGAATTTTGTGGATCCACCCAGATTCCAGAACTTTCACCACAGAAAAGTGTGGAAAATGTGGTTTTTTTGCCAATCTTTTAGGTTTGCAAGGGATTCTGGGTAACAGAACCTGGTGAGAGCCAGTCAAGTCACCCCATCCTGAATTCCCCTGGGTGTCTAGTTTTCAAAAATGTATAGGTTTGCTAGGTTTCCCTAAGTGCCGGCAGAGCTAGGGTTAAAAAACTACAGCTAGGCACTTTGCAAAAAAAGGGTAATTTTTCATTGTGAAAATGTGGTACGTCCACGTTGCATTTTGAGCCATTTCCTGTTGTGGGCACAAGGCCTACCCACACAAGTGAGGTACCATTTTTATCGGGAGTTTTAGGGTAACAGAATTGTAGAGCAACTGTTATTACCTATTGACTTTCGATGCATTTCTGCCTTCCAAATGAAAGACAATGTGTAAAAAAAAAGTCATTTTGGAAAATGACCTATAATTCTCATGCTAGTATGGGTACTCCCAATTTCGAAAATGTGCAAATATCTACTGTTTCTAAAATCTACATTTTGTTCCCATTTCAGAAATATATAGGTGTCTTTCATAACAATTTTTCCATGTATACATTTTCCCAAAATAATTGCTATATACCCGGTACATAATAAAAAACCATTGCAAGATGCTGCTCAGTTATTGGCTCTGGGTTCATCGGGTTCTTGGTGAACCTACAAGTCCTATATATCCCCACAACCAGAAAGGTCCAGCGGATAAAATGGTATATTGCTTTCAAATAGCTGTCATAATTAGAAGAAGTTACAGGTGAAAACGTTGACACAAATGGCTGTTTTTTTCAACTAATTTTCAATTTTTTCTTTATTTAACTGTTAGTTTCTATACGGAAAACTTTAAGGATCTACACAAATGACCCCTTGCTGAATTCAGAATTTTGTCTACTTTTCAGAAATGTATGGCTTTCCAGGATCCATTATTGGTTTCATACCAATTTCTACCATTAACTGGAAGGAGGTTGAAAGCACAAAAAATAGCAAAAATAGGCTATGTCCCGGAAAAATGCCAAAACTGTGTAAAAAAAGTTGGTTTTACGACAAAAGTCTGCTTGTCCCTGAAAGCTGGGAAGTTGGTGATTTCAGCACCACAACCCCTTTTTGATGCCATTTGCAGGGAAAAACAAGACGCTTTCATCTGTAGCCCTTTTTCGCATTTTTCCCCCAAAAACTAAATTTAGCTGTATTTTTGCTAATTTCTGGGTCCCCTCCAGGGGAATCCACAAACCCTGGGTACCTTTACAATCCCCATGATGTTAGAAAAAAAGGACGCAAATTTGGCGTGGATACCTTATGTGGTCAAAAAGTTACAGGGGCCTAAGCGCGCACTACACCAAATAGCCAAAAAAAGGCTTAGCACAGGGGGGGAAAAGGCCTAGCAGCGAAGGGGTTAAAGGCGCCCTAAAACATCACAAAAACATTACCAGGCTCGGTCCACTAGGTAGACCAGGAGCAACATGGCCGATTCTAGCCGGCTACACACCTCATCCTGACATCAAAGTAATGTCAGACGAGGAATTACTTACTCAACTTACAGAGTTAATAAAAATTTACAGACAATTAGTCCAATATGTCATGCGGACTTTCACAGTCCAACCACCATTGACACTTCCAAATCAAAGCCCTCAACAGGGGAATACACTAAAAATTACACCACAGACTTTATACGCAGTCATGGGTAAAATGCCCACAAAACGTGAGCAAATTCCATTCTGGATAGCTCAAAAAATTACTCAAATCGAAGCAGTATTTCCTAATACTAGCCCTTATGAGAAACACAGAATTCTAACAATCTGTTTACCAATGGGGATCACACCACAACTGGAAGATTGCACCACTTGGGGCGCAGTCTTTGCTGCCATCTATACTAAAACACATGGTGTTCCGTCAATTGCAGTAATACCAGATGTCCTGAAACAAATTCAAAACGAATACGGGGCAGAACCTGCTCTGAATTTAGGTATGAAATTACTGAAAAATTTCGACCAGGTCTCAACCATAATATTATCTAATATTAAAGGGGAGGCAGCATCAGTGGCGATCCGCCAACGCTTAAGGGAATTTGATGTTACAGAACATCAAACTGAACTACCCAGAATAATAGAACAATCTTATGCAGAATTAGGCAGAGATAGTTTGGGTGGAAAACCTTTGAAGCCAAAACTATCTGAAAGTCCTGAGAAGGACTCTATTAAACAAACTCCTACATCTTCTAAAAAGAAGTGGGAAACTAATAAACCTAACTCAAACGAGAAACGTTCTCAATCCCGAGGAAGGTCTCCTCAAAAGGAGCCCTCTGAAAGGAGGTATAACCTCAGGAATAGGGATAATTTAAGAAAACCTGACAGGTATCAAGATACTGATACACGTTCCTCTCGTACCTTTCAGATATCATCACAGACATCGGAAAGAAGAGGACGGTCAGAACATAGAGAAGAATGTGTGAAATCCAAAGAAGACAAACACGTTCAGAAAAATAAATCAAAATCTCAATTCTCAAAAAAGAAGGTAGCAGGTCTGAAGATCAGAGATGCCGAGCATACTGAGAACACAGCTCAAGAACGGAGAATGGGCTCAGACAATGCTGGACAGTGCAGCAGAAGTCACAATAGCTCACCAGAACCTGAAGGAACTTCTGGAGATACTGGACTTGAATGAGTACATCACAGTAGAAACTGTAGACACCAGGGTTAGTACTCCACAAAAGTTATATGAAATAACACTCCGAATGGAGGGAGACATACCAAGAAAGGTGAAAACGCTCTTATGGGAGAAACTTTCAAGGGGTTATGATATACTTCTAGCAGAAAAAGACTGGCCACCACAATTTGTCAGGGAGTGCCCACATGGCGAGGACATCATTATGCCTGCCTTCTCCAACCATATTCCAATTCACCTAAAATATACTTATGCCAGGAAATGGGCAGTTGCCCAGGCCCCAGCATTATATAAAAATCATGTAGGATGGGATGAGGACTCACCTCACCATAAAATACATCTAAAAATGAACCTACTGCACAAAGGCAGTACCCAATAAAGCAAGAAGCTAAAAAGCAGGTCAGGGAGATCTTAGATCAACTTGAATACCAAGGGGTGATTGAAACATGCACCTCCTCAATGAACAATCCTTTGTTTCCTGTATCCGAACCAGACAATACATATCGTCTAGTTTTGGATTACAGACACTTGAACACTTGTTCTAAAAAATTTGCAGTGCAAAATGCACATAGTACAGCATTAATGAATAACATTGTGCGTAAAAATTACAAAACCACATTAGACATTTCAAATGGTTTCTTTTGTCAAAACATAGCACCTGAAAGCAGGTACTTAACAGCTTTCTCAATAATGGGGACCCAGCGTCAATTTTGTCGACTCCCACAAGGGTTCAACAACAGCTCGGGGTTATTCTCAGCGAGGGTAACAGAGTTACTACAAATTTATGATAATGAGGCATTGTCATATGTCGATGACATCTATCTGACAGACGATGACCTAGATAGGCACTTGAACAGGGTGAGTACCATTATATTGGGCTTCGCCTCTGAGGGCTATAAATTCAACTTTAAAAAATCCAGAATTGCCCATCTCAATGTCCTTTTCCTAGGATATGAGCTTTCAAGTGAAGGCAAGAGCTTGGCAGCTAACTTTTTAGAAAAGCGTGCGCTGCTCCAACCTCCAAAAACGCTGAAAAACTTACAATCCATCTTGGGTTTCCTAAATTTTGGAAGAACTTACATTCTAAATTACGCAGAAAGGGTTAAACCTCTCTACGAATTAATCAAACCTGATTTTTCAATCAAACATTGGACACAGGAACACACAGAAATCTTGCGTTCACTCCAAGCTAACATGTTAGCAACAAATCACTTACAAACATGCGTAAGTCAACGCAATTTAGTGATCCGAATAATTTCGGGTCAATGCGGATTCACCTACTTAACATTTAATGAGGGTGAAAAAGTACCAATAGCATACAAATCACATTTGTATACACAAGCAGAAATGCGTTTCACTTCAACAGAAAAAATACTGACAGCAGTTCAAACCGCTGTAGCAAAAGAAAGAGCTCTAGTCCAAGGGAAATGCATTATTGTCGTAACTCCGGTACCAGCCTTAGAGGCGGTTACTATAGCGAGCATTCCGAATGCAAAAGCTTTACATCCTAGATGGATACAATGGGTTAATTCTCTTGCTGCAACAGATGTTGAATATGTTTTTGATCCTGATTTAAAAACACAAGCATTCCTGCAATATGAACATGAATGTCCTCTGCCCACTGAAATTCTGCCTCTCGATCAGTACGAATTTATAATTTACACTGACGGATCAGCACAACCCGCTACAGGGAATAAGCAAGCTTACAGTGCAGCATGCGCAATCGTTAAAGGTTGCATGCAAGATGGTAACTTCAGACCAATGGTCACTAAAACTCAATCTCTAGGAGATTGTACAGCTCAGCGAGCTGAACTACAAGCATTCAAACTGGCACTTGAAAGTACAGATCGCGAATTCCCTACACTAATAGTGTGCGATTCTTTTTACTGTGTTCAGTCGTATAATGAATATATACAAAATTGGCTTGAAAATGGGTTCAAAGATGCAAAAGGTGGCACAATAAAGCATAAAACGCTTTGGGAACAAGTAGTTCAGTTAAAAAACGAACTACCAAAGGCTCACGTGATACACACGCTGAATCATCAACGTGATGGCGTTCACGTTGCAGGGAATTCATTGGCTGACGAAGCCGCAAAGGGGGCTGTTCAGACGGCTTCCGTAGCTGCGATCACTCGTTCAAAAACGAGAATAGACAGTGAGATATTGTTGGCTGTCAATGCTACAAGCAAAGGCAGTGGTGCAGCGTTACCAAAAAAGTTTCCACTCAAATACTCTTATGCAATTGATGCGAACAACGTTCCTTTTGCTCGAATCCCTGGAGTGGGGGATAGGGTAATTCCAAACATGGAACGTAGAGCAGCTTTGATTTATGAAGCACATCTGGGGGAAGGTCTGTCACATCAAGGGATCTCTAAAACAATATTAGCATTAAAAGAGATGTACTGGTGGTCTGGAATGAATACACAGATTCACATCTTCATCAATGACTGCATAGACTGTAAGGTACAGCGTGATGCAGAACGCCACCAGACACCATGCTACGAAGTAGCCTGCCCAGTACAGACACCATTGTTAGATAGCATTAGACTATCTACGCGCAGGCGTCCTTTTGGACAAATGCAATCCCACAAATACTAAGTCAAGGTTCCTATGGATATGGCCTCAGCGCTCGGCTGACGCTCGAACTGTTATAAAAGATTTGCGAGTCTTTATCGGCACATACGCAATAGGCACACTACATTCTGACCAGAGCCCTGCGTTTAGCTCTCGGGCTTACAAAGAAGCCATGGCCAGTTTGGGCGTTGCATTGCGGTACTCCTCTCCGTTTCATCCTGAGGGAAATTCTGTTGTGGAAAGGAAAAACCGGGACATAAAGCAGTCTATAACAGCTAGGGTATTAGGTTCAGGTGATGGGTGGGTCAAACATCTTTATGGGGTCCAACGCTCATTAAATAATTTGCCAAGAAGTTCTCTAGGGGGGGTCACTCCATATGAGGTCCTATTTGGGACAAGAATGTGGGTTCCTGATCTCGAATGTAAAGGCACAGTGGTGGAAAATAAACCCTTTGATATCAAAGATCGTTTGGCTGTTTTACAGGATCTAAATGAACTAAGATCGAAACAAAGCAACGTGTTCCTGAAGCCAACCACCACTGGGGAAAAACCGGCAGTTCCAGCAAGGCCTGTCTGGATCCCAAAAGTTGGGGATCTAGTCAGAGAGAAGATTGCGGACAAGAAGGAATTTGGACCTTCTTACAGACAACCAGTACCTGTCATAGCCATTCACGGAACAAGAACAGTACTTCTGCCGCCCCTTGCTGGAAAAAAGGAGAAAAGATTTGTGTCAATCGACCTCATCAAACCACAGTATGTGGCCAACACTAAATAGTAGGCCTCGTGGACTCTGACCTAGTAGCAGACGCACTCCTCTCGCTACTATCCAAGAGGTTCAGACTGAAAGACTGATAACCATCGAGAATTCAGCAGTAACAGATGAAGGACTAAGCAACAATGCTATGGAACTCATCCCTCTTGAAACTCAAGTAACAGTTCGTCCAATTACACCTGTCTACACCAACGTAACAAGTGATCAACTGGTTCCAGCGATTTCAACAAATCCTGATGCAATTCCAACAATTGACAGAACTGCTTCTGGCTATTTCATTAACTTTGATACGTTTTCTGAGGATCCGAGTGAACCTGAAGCGACGCCAGCATCAAAAACTTTCAAACAGCAAGTACAAGACTTTTTTCATTTTCTGAAAAAGACTTATCTGGTTTCACCATGGATTGAACTATGGATTATTTCTGGAATATTTTTCTTTCTGCTTTGGCTAGCTTTGGTTATGACAGATACATCCGTTTGGACATTGAAAGTAAAAATGTGAACTTACTTTTAAAACCACACAAATCATCCCATCGTGAAGCAAGAGACTTGTCAGCAGTGAACATCACAGCCGTTCCTATACAGGATGGTATAGTGTGGGACAAAACAGATTTCGATATCTTCGGCCCTACGGAACGTTTGAACATTCCACATTCCTCATTTATTTAAAATTTCACTAAGTGACTTTATTTCGTCCAGTACCTATTCTGATGATTGGGACTTTGAGACTGTAAATGATATAATGTCTGATCTAGAAAGGTCTGCTGCATTCTCTAACAATGAATACTTAGTCGGTTCATCAGACTATGAACAGCTATATTGTTACAACCACTATGGTCATCATTTCTTGCATAAATCTGCAACACCTAGAAATGTGTTTATGTTTAACCAATGGGAGCATTGTCCTACACCACCAAAAGGTAGTTCAAAAACATTTGCTAAAAAGTTTCCCTATTTTTCAGGGTACAATACATCTGATCCAGAAACATTTTTCTATAAGAATGTAAACAAAACAGGTCAGAAGATTATGTTAACTAATACAAAACAGATTTATTCTGCAGCCTTTATTACCCAACTGTCTAGACAAGGATTTGAATTTTGGAAAGACACAATAGACACAAAATCTGTCTGGGGTTCTAAAGAATGGCAAGTGCAGGGGATAGAAGCTTTGTTTAGAGCATGTATCATCCCTCAGCAAATAATGTTTTTGAATGACACTGTGCAACAAACGTCTTGCCTTGGTTTAGCCAAGATCAAAGACATGAAAACACCTTCTGTACCAACACCTGCAAGTAATAACACTACACAGGCAGCGGTTACAGTTGACACAATACTACAAACCAACAGAACAGATCCTGATTGGAAAAACTGGTTACTCTGGCCTACAGACACAAACATCTGTCAAGAAAGATTCCTGAATAGAAGACAGGGCTTTACTATCCATAGGCCAGACCCACGATACGTTCAAAGACAACATCCGGGGGTAGTAACAACATACAGTGTAGGAAAATTGTGCCTCGACTGGCTACAAAAATCTACCCTTATCTTTACTTCAAGAAGACGCAGACCTTAGGGAATTCTTGCTAGGACCGAGAAAACCGCATCAAAAACGTTTCATATATGCCGGCATCTATGCTGCTTATAATGAAGTATGGAAGGTTTCACAGGCAGAGGCCGCAGAACGAATACGTGAACTTGATTGTATTAACTTAGAGAAAACTCTCTCTGTGGTCGACAATGGGTTAACAACTTTGTCATCCAGAATTTATTCATTGGACAACATTGTATCCTCTGCTATTGACATACTGGAACAAGATTTAGCCATGTTACAACAAGGCCAGTCTCAGTTACGTTCTATTATGTTATTAAGCTGGACACTGCAATCCTTGCGTGCGGGCTATGTGCCTTGGCGTTTTATCAACATGTCGGCTCGGTTTGCAGAATACAATCTGACTGATAAACAGATCGATCTGGCACAAAGGGGAGCAAAGTATACAGTGCTGAGCATTGAAAAAACTGGAAAAATTACCATTCACAGTGGCAGAAAAACCAGCTACAGAATGGCTTATTCATGGCAAAATCACTCTGCCTGTCACTACTTTTCAGTTTCAGTATTGCCTCAAACAAATACAAGCAGGCAAATATGAAAGGTTGGGTAAAGAATACATTAAGATATCCTGGGATTTACCTTATGAATACAGATGTTGGAGTGGGGATCGTGAAGTGTTTCTTAGCGGTATACACTGTGAAAATACACTAAGCGGTTCACTCATATGTCAGGACATTTCTTTACACGGGGCTTGTAATGGTTCTGTGGCAAATTTGTCCTGCCACCAGCAGGGTACACCAGCTACTGTGATTAATCCAGCGTTTGGCCAACTTTCTAACGGGAGTTACTTTATGTTGAATGATCAGAGTTGCTGTGGCATGTTGCCAGGCATCCCATATCTGGTAACGGTGGACTCCAGGGTCACTTGCTGCATGCAAGTATTGTTCCCCCCAATAGGCACAGTCAGGGAGTCACCTTTATGGCCTTCATTGAATGTTTCTTTTATACGATTTGATACTTTAAGCAGAATGAAAGCCATGCTTTTGCAACAAACCGTGCCTTTGACCTCGGCCAAAGAAATCTATGATTTACAAATTGCAAGGACTTCGGCTGAGATACAAGCTTTAATTCGTACAAACTGCCCTATACATTTCGCAGAAATGATGGGACGTATCTTTAACATGTCTGATACGAGTGGAATTGTACATGTATTTAAGACCATCTGCTCGGGACTGTTAGCACCTTTTCAAGCAGTCCTCGGAATCATCCCAAACTTTGCACATTGGGTGTTTGGTGGTGTGCCATTAATTCTAGCACTTGTTGCAGGAATCCTATTTCTATTCCTACTATTACACTATGGCAAGCCTATCCGCCGACATAACTCCGAGCGATGTGGAGAAAGCTCTCCTAGAACGGAAGTGCCGTGAGTGCATAGTGCAACTTTTGGGCATACCTTGTCTACGGGAACTTAATACAACATGGTTCCTGTCATTCAGACCAATCTGGCAAGATTGCATCTTACCTGTTCTACGCTGCCTGCTTTGCGGTGAAGAATGCGTGCTAGACACCTGTCTAACACTCCCATCAGTCATGCCAACGGATATCGATACTCTGCTGGACCCGGTAACGGCCCATGCTCTGTGTTGTCCCCAGAGGCTACCAATCCTGATGACGGCATTCATTGAGATCTCACAGACGCTTCCTGCTTCTGCTGAGGTACGAGATGGATCAACAGGCACACAGGTAACAACGGACGCGAACATTGCTGCAGCATCTTATGCTGAGGGCGATGCTTCTCATCTCTGTGCAGTTAACCTTCTGAACGAGGTGTTCCAACTGTCACCAACATCGGTAGATGATATTTTGTCTACGGAAATAGATGATTTCATGTTTTCACCAGACCCATACACTGACTTTGGTTCGGCTCACAGTGTACCAGGGACGCAATGAGTTTAACCTTCATATTTTCAAAACTTGGAACTCTTCCTAAAATTGAACTTTTTCTTTTTTTTCTTTTTTTGAAAATACATGGCAAAACAATCTGCTTACAGTAGAACTATTCTTATAAAACGGACTTCTTTGAATACTTCCAGGGACACATTGTCACCTTATTTTACTAAAATTTCATTTAATACCATGATATGCAATGGCTTTGTTTTTGAAAACTTGTCAACCATTTCATCATATGTATATATTTGTTTATTCATTCATGTTGCATTTATTTCCAATATATGCTTAGAATGAAAAAATGCTTTACAATGTATAGTACCTATTGCATTCAACCCGTTTATTTTAAACTTCTTTTAATATGCTTTTAGAAGTGTATTTAGCAACATGTGGTACTCAGTTTAATGTTTAGCATTTAATGTTTAGCATTTAGTATTATCGTTCATTCGAAAGTGGAGTGGGTGTTGTATTCTGCTTTAGGTGTCCGCATATAGGTTTTCCTGAAACATGTCCTTATATAGGCACAATTTGCATTGCCCTTAAATAGGCATAGAATCCCAGTCCTTATTTAGGCATTAACCGTGCACTCCAAATACAGGCATGGTCACCGACATCCGTCCACCCTAACGTCACAACGAGTTCTTAGAAACCAGACCCTTAAGCTCTTGGGAGTTCCCCTAGCACAGGATTATTGATTTCTCCAAGAACTCATCTATTATGCATGAACCGCTATACCTTAAGGGTTCATTCCTGACGTCTTCCTCTGTCCGACTTCACGTCAATGCTAACCTTCCAAGGCACCTACCAGGTATAAATATACCTTCCCTTGCCCAAGCAAGTAAGAGGAGACCTCGACTTCAGAGGAGCCCGTATCCCGGCTTGACGCACTGAGAAGACGCTGTCATCCCTGCTCGCAGAGAATCCAGCTTCCAGTGTTCTGACTCCCTTCGCGGGGTGTTAGAGTTCCCGATACGGAAAGAGATTCTCACCTCTCTCATTCTCAAGGTATGGAGCTGACTAGAACCTAGAGGGACTCTTGGCATACTAGACTTAACATACTCTTTGTATATTATACTAGAGAATACTCCACCTACTTCTTATCTTTCCCTACACCTAGGTTAGGTTAGGAACATTGGGGTAGAACTAGCTTAGAGAAGCATCGTATGAGTACTCGCATTTTTAGCTCATGTTATTTATGTACGTGAATATATGCTAAAAGATAATGCTAGCGCAGTATTATTTATTTCTACTGCTTACGCTGTACATTATATATCTTGCATACTGTCTTGTGATCATAACAGGGCATATCTCTTACAAGAGAAACAAGACTGTTCAATAAAACCTTTTTATTGAAACGCCCGTCTATTCTTTCTGTGTAACTCTTAGGAAACTAAGCATGCACGATTAGCTGAATGAAACTGTTATCTATTGTTTCCACGATTCTGAGAAGTGTTCCGATAAAGGGAAACAAAGTAGTCATGTTTATGCGGTTGCCAGAAACTACTCCCTTCTTGTTTTCAAGGAGTTTCTAGTGGCCTCTGAGCTAGCTGGCACAAAGTAATTAAGTTTAATATACTCGATAGGGACATACTGACCTCAGTCCTATGTCAAACCTATAGGGTATATTATTCCAATGCGCAGAGCCTATTAGGGAAATAGGAACTACACTACAAAGGCTCAACCTACAAAAGTAAAGATCTGGAAAAGGGACCTCAGATCAATAAACTCCGATGAAATACCTTCCCACTGTAAATCGGCCCTCTCCTCCCTAGCTGACGTGGCCGAAGTGCAGTCACTCACTGACTCCTACAATTCGACCATCTCCAACATCATGGATGACTTCGCTCCAATCCAACAAAAAAATGCCTCAACAAAATTATCCAAACCCTGGTATAATGACAATTTAAACATGGAACGCCGCAACCTGAGATCACTCGAACGTTCCTGGCGATCCAATCCCTCTGTGGACCAACTAAAACTCCTTAGAGAGGCTAGGAGCCTTTCCATCAAACAAATTCAGAGCACGAAGGCTGACTATTTCAGTCACCAACTGGATCAAGCGGCAAACCGCCCAAGAAACTCTTTGAATTGGTCAAACAGCAATCAGTTGTAGGTCCAAACCACTCTGATCCTGGTGGCAGCTCTCCCTCCTGCGATGAACTTGCTGCTTTCTTCACTGAGAAAGCAAGACTTATCACCATTGACCTCGCCTCTAAGAAGGCTCTATTGCCTTCCTCCAGTGACAGATCACCTCTTGCCCTCTGTGAAAAACGCAGTTCTACTAACCTGAACATCAAGAACAATGCGTCCTGGAGCACCTTTATCCCATTTAGTGAAAAAGACATCACCAAGATCCTGCATAACATAAACCCATCCAACCACTTCAATGATCCGTTGCCCCCGGCCATCTTCAAAGAAATCAAGAATGTTCTCATCCCCACCTGGACAAGGATTGTAAACGCTTCACTCTCTCAAGGCACGATCCCCGATTGCCTAAAGGCAGCTCAGGTTTCACCTATACTGAAAAAACCCAACGCAGACATAGCTGATCTCAATAACTTCCGTCCTATCTCCAACATTCCCACCCTAGCGAAACTCATTGAAAAATGCGTTCAATCCCAACTTTGTGCTCACATAGAGGAGTACCAACTCCTTGACCAGCATCAATCTGGCTTTCGGAAGGGGCACAGCACCGAATCGGCACTCATTCACGTTATGGATGACATTTTAAAAATGCTTGACCAAAACGAATCCTGCCTCCTGTTCCTCCTAGACCTTTCCTCAGCATTCAACACTGTTAATAATGACAACCTCCTTTCCATTCTGGAAAACAGGATGGGTTTTTCTGGTCAGGTGCTACAATGGTTCTCGTCCTTCCTCCACCACAGATCTCAAAGGGTCAAGGCAAACCACTCTCTCTCCCAGCCCTCTCCAGTTCACATGGGGGTTCCCCAAGGGTCCGCCCTATCTCTTATCCTCTTCAACCTGTTCTTGGAACCATTAGCTAACTCTTTAAACTCCACGGACGCTCTCTTTCATATGTATGCGGACGATACGCAAATCTATATGAAAATCTCTTAACCCGGAAAATTTCATTTCTCTCAACACGACCCTATCCTCTACTCAAAACTGGTTAACTGAGAACCATCTCCTGCTCAACACCTCCAAAACGGAATTCATGGTCATCTCCCCTCCGAACCACACCCCCAAGCTTGACCTTTGGTTGAATCACCTCACTGCCTTCAAATGCACTCCTCTTATCATAGACTCAGCCAAATCGCTCGGAGTCACCCTGGACAAGCACATGAACATGAAAAATCACATCAGTAAGGTCTGCAAGGGAGCAAATCACTTGATGAGGACACTCAGGAAGATCAAACCTTTTCTTCCACAAAACGATTTCAAGCAGGTAGTCCAAGCGCTTGTCCTGCCGAGGCTTGACTACGGCAGCGCGACCCTCTGCGGCCTACCCAAATACATTCTGGCTCCTCTAAGAGTATCGCTGAACTCCGCGGCTAGACTGGTTACAGGCTCAAAGCGAAATGAGCACATATCCCCAGTCCTAAAATCTCTCAAATGGCTGCCCTTTGAAGCTCGTATTCAGTTAAAGATTGCTGTTCTGACGCACAAAGCTCTTCACTTCAATTCTCCCAGGTACCTAGCACAAAAACTTGAGCTTTCTTGTGGGGCAAGAGCCTCAAGGAGCGCCAATACTTTCCTCTTGAAACCACTCATCCTTAAAAAAAAGAGAACCTGTCACAGAGCCTTCTCCGGCGCCGCCCCAAAGATTTGGAACTCTCTTCCTCCAGAAGTACGCAGAATCTCGGCAACGACGGCGTTCAAATTGGAAGCCAAAAGATTCTTAATGAATAAATTCTTACCCTGATTGGGCAGGGCTCACCTACTCGAAGGCATTATTCCTACTTCCATTGTACCATCACCTGTTACTGCTCCTCTTTTCCATGCACAACGCTCCCCTCTGGGCCCGCGCAAACTTGTTTATTGTATGATCCTCCATTGTGCAACTGTACCTGAATTTGTAACAATTCCTGCTTGTTTTTTGTTTTTTTTACTACTACTTGTTGTTGACTTTGCATTCATGTCCTTCCTTCCATCCTAATGTAAAGCGCTCTGATATCCCCCTGGATCTTGTTCGCGCTATATAAAACTTTATAAATAAATAAATAAAGATTATAGGCTTGCTATTTACTGCTTCTGCTCAAATTTAGCACAGCGCTTAGAAGTAGCACTAGGGTGTTAGGATGCTAGGAACTGTCTCACAATGTTAGGAATGTTAATATTGTTTTCTCTGGCTAATTCTTGCATTTATACATTTATTTTCTCATACTGTGTGGTTACCCTTCATATTTTATGCTCTAAAATTGGGTTTTAGAAATAAACATTCTAAAATATATCCTCTGTTTCTTACTGCTATTTTGAGTGTGTTATCATTTGCATAGGAGGGTTTGAAGTTCCACTGTTTCCCCTGTATTCATCAAGTGGGGCTGATCATGATCAGAAAACTATTTTCAGTCAGTTGTGAATAGGTTGCAGTCCAACTGGATGAAAAATTCGTAGGTTTCTTTGAACTAAGTCCTTGGGCCAAGGGAGTAGAAATCCAAGCCGTATGGCTGTATGAGGGGTCCCCAAGATTGTGACACTCGAGGCACCCCTCATCTCTCTCTGCTGGGGAACCATCAGCTGAAGACAAAGACTGCGTCTGCTCTGGAGGGATGGGATAGGCAAACTGAGCAAATTAACTCAAACTGGTTTAGGAACAGTGGCAATGGAATCAATATTCCTTCTAAGGAAAAGGACTATAAGAGAGAACTTAAGGCTCCCTTCAAAGGTTCCAGGATTTCTCACTGCCCAAAGAGATGACCCTAGGCAGGGTGATGGAAACTCTTGAGATCCAGGTGTGGTGTCGCTGACAGTCTGTTCCCCAGAGGTGAGGAGACATTACCTGAAAGAATACAGCTAGCTGCTGGAGGGACGTTTGTGGGTGTGCCTTGGAAAGAAGTCCTTCTGGCTCTTTGAAAAAGAAGAGCAGAGGTCACTCCTGCAGGAGGAAGTCTGCTCAGAGGAGAAGCCCAGCGGTGGCGACCTAGAACAGGAAACTGTTCAGACGAGAAGAGTGGCTGGAAGGATATCACAGGAGTCCACCAGAGTGCTGGAGTGGGTCTCCATGTATCGCCCCCTTTGAGCCTGGAATGTTGTGCCGAATATTCTAAGCATGACTACTGTCTGCGGTGACACTTAACCAGGAGGGTGATCACAGGAGCCAACCCGAGTGATGGAGTGGGTCCCCCCAACTACCCTGTGAATCTGGTGCACTGCACCAATGAAGAGAAGCAGGACTGCCTCCTGTGGTCTGGCTCATGCTGTTGCCCTGAGAAATGTGACGTATGCTGGATGGAAACTGCGCAACAGCTTTACTCCACAGGGCGGCTTACCCAGAGGACCATCTACAAGTGACCAGCTGCTTTGGGAATTCCTCAAATTGCTGGCGATTGCTGGTGTGCTAACCTACACATCTGAACAACTGCCTTCGTCCAAGCTCTTATATCGTCTAAGAATGCTTGTAGGCTGAGGAGTCCTGGTTAAGAGTCTTAGTCTGTTGCTTCCTTTCAGTGGACATTTGTGATACAAGACAATTTGTGAATTATTGCTGCTGCTGCAAACTAGTTTTACCCCTCATGTTTCATATGGAGATTATTTTAATTTTATTTGTCATATTAAAATCCATGCGGTGATCTCAAATTCTTAATTTGACTGCGATTGTTGCTGGGTTGGCTGTTCCATATACGGCAGCTGTGTACACTTCTCTGAGGATTGTCTTGTAGCTCAGGCCAAGCGACTCAACGTGAGCCACATGTTTGCTTCTGTAGAGCGCTCTTAAGGGCAGCGCTGGGATAAAAGTGCAGCTCATATCACGACGGTGACCTCTGCAGGCTGCCCGGGGTCCACGAAGGAGACCCGCTAAGAGGGCGGCCGCCTTAGTGCCACAGGAGGGCACAGGAGGCAGCCTCCCAGCGTTTAGGACCCTCAGGGGTCCAGTGTGCCGGGTCACTTCCGGGGAGGGGGCGAGGTACATATACCTCTCCCCGCCCCCCTGGGCGCCCTCTTGGCCCATTCCCCTGACGCCGTTTAGACGTGGCCTCGGAGCTGCTGGCATCTTTTAGCGCGGTGAGTGCATACCCCCATTTCCCACCGGTTCCCCCCGCCCGGTCTCCCAATTATCTGGGCAGCATCCAGGGCTGGGTGGCCCGGCCACGGCCGTGGTCCGCCTGGGGGGGGGGTTTGGGGCAGCTCCCGGCGCACTCGGGTGGTGGCATAAGAGCTTTTCTCCCGTCCGTGGTATGGGGGGCGCGGGTGGGCCCCTAGCCGTCACAGCTATGGAGGCCTCCAGGGCTGCGGTATAGGTGCCTGCCTCCCGGGGGCCGTCTCCGGCCTCCGACGCCGACCTGGCAGGAGGGAGACTAATCGAGGCCCGCCGGTTTTGTGCACTGGAGGGGGGGGGCTGGGTCTCTGTATGGTCACTGACCCCGCCTCCACTGCAAGTGGGGGATATCTGGAGTAATGGGGAGTCCCAGTGCAGGCCCGGGGGTCTGCGGGGCGAAGGGTCGCCGGTGACCTTGTATTCAGCCGCGCATTGAGATCATGCGGCGGAACACTGCCAGAGGTGCCTCCAACCACCTTTAACACCCTGCACAGTCTCAGCGCCCTGGGTAAGTAGGTGGTAGCCTGCCTCCCGCCCTGCCCACACTGCTCTGAAGCCCGCCCTGCGCCCCGGGCCCCGGCCGGGACCCGCATGGGCCTAATAGTATAGGTGCGGCGAGTCGAAGTGCGGGCCTCTGATGGGGTGAGTTGGAGGGAGGGGGGCGGCAATGGAGCAGCACGCGGGCTGGACACGCTGTGCCCATGTCTCCCGATTTGGTGTCGTGTTGCGCCGAGCCCGGGTGGCTCAGATGCGTCGGGAATCCCAGAGAGTCTGCCCCCCCCGCCCTTGCTAGATGGGTTGTAGTTCCCAGGGGGATAGGTGCCGCCTACGTCACGTGCAAGGCACTGCATGGCATAGTTTCCCTGAGGGAGGGGTACTATGGTTAGCCTTCCCACATCCGGTGAGGCTGGGCAAACCGTTCATATTCCCAGTGCCGGAATGGGTAATGTAAATACGGTGCTCGTGTAAATCGCACCAATACCTCGGGCCGGAGAGGATGTGGTCCGGCGGCTAGACTGCCGACTTTGGTGCCAGAGACCAGGGTTCGAGCCTCGGGGTCGCGTCCACATCCGGTGAGTCGGGGCGAATCACTTGATCTCCCCGTCTGTGAAGGTGTATGTAAATACGGTGCTCAGGGAAAGCGCGCCAATAGCTGCGGGTCGTGTTCGCACTATATAAATATGAAACAGCAGCAACACCAGCATGTTAAATATGCGGGGTACTAGGTTAGCCTTCCCGGTCCCGCTCCCTAAAGTCTGACATGCCCGTCGTGGGCGGGTGCCTGTAGCTTCAGAACGTTCACCACGAAGCACGCAGGAAACTCAGGTATAGTGGTGCGGGCAGTGCGTGGAATCGCTAGGCAGAGGGCCATAATGAGGAAGCGGGCTTGGGGTAGGGTGTCGTTAGGGAGAAGCTGCTTTCAGCACTAAAATTACCTGCTTCACCATGTGGCTAGAAGCAGCCGATCTCTGTTGCAATTCCCCTGCTCCCCACCCCCACCTCAGGGTCAGGCTGTGGTGTAAGGCCAACGCGGCAGAGCTGCGAGTGCAGGTCGAGCCTGACGTAGGCGCAACAGCCGGTGATACAACAAATAATATGGGCTTGGGAAATGTAACTAAACTCGTGCCGATGTAAAGTGCAGGAAATATCTCCGGCCGAGAATGCGCTATACAAAGCTAATAAAAAAAATATATAAATAAATCAGTACATTAAACAATTAATATAGTTTAGCCACCTGCGGTTCTTCGCCGCCCACGCCGCATCAGTTATGCAGCACCATGCGAGGAGCATGCGCTATGTGGGAGCTGGGCCTCAAGAAATTTCCATCGGAGCAGCGAGGTCTGGTACTGATGTGGCATGGGGTGTTGTCTGCAATGAATGGGTCTGCTGTGTGCCCTGTGGCGTCTTTCACCAGCGAGGTCACGGCGAAAGAGGGTTGCCCCAAAGGGAGGGGCTTGGCGGACTGGCCCTGACAGTCCAGCTCCTGTGTTGTGAGTTGTGGGGTCCCTGGACACGGCGCGGGCAGTCGGTTGTTCACGTGGGACAGTGCAGCCCTGGACAGACAGTGCGTTTCTGCTGCCTTGGCGAAGCCACCATTCTTCCGGGGCGAGTTAAAATATCACAATGCGACAGAAGGTATGGCATGGTTCGACCTCAGAATGTAACGCAGGAGGATCCTCGGACCATTTTGCCAAGAAGTATTCTCCTGTTTGTGCGAGGCGGGTGTGAGTTGGTGAAACGGCGCAGGTTGTTATACTCCTGCAGTAGTGGGGAATGGAGAGGGAGCATGACAGCGCAATAGTGCTGCCCTGTATCTGGTGCACGCATAGAGGTGGCATCGCCATGGCCTGAGGGGCATCCCCTTATCACAAGAGTCACTTTGCAGTGTGCAGGATATAGCTGCCTTTTTGGCTAGACTCGCTTCACACGAAGGCCACATACAGGCATGTATAAACTCATTAAATTGGACTGGGCAGCTTTGGTACATGGTATGAACGTTTTGAGCGGTTCTTTTATAAGAATGTAGCCAGGCTAGCGAATGAGTTGGAAGCACGGCACACATGAATGTTAAATAATGAAATATCATTTAATTTTAGTCAACCCCCTCTGCGTCTCAATGTAAATGGATGTGATATTGATTCCCTGACCACGTTAATTTGGTTTGGGAACAGTTTTCTCATATCACCGATATTTCTGTTCGACTGGGGCATATTGT
Source organism: Calotriton arnoldi (assembly GCA_963921515.1). NCBI lineage: Eukaryota > Metazoa > Chordata > Amphibia > Caudata > Salamandridae > Calotriton > Calotriton arnoldi. The sequence continues at coordinate 910,676 of CAWUFW010007928.1, forward strand.
ACAGAAGCCATAAAATACACATTTATATCAATGATATTCATATTAATGGGGCCTAACTCTCACAGACAGTAATGTGCACCGTGCATACATCACTTTTGGACAGGTGTAGGACCATGGTGGAAAAAAGGAACTGTTTTGACTGTGCTGTCTTGTCCTTTCAAACACTAATTTTAGTATACAAGGAACCATGTGTTTTACGCTTCACCACAAATTGGATCACTTTTGCATTCCCCACATTGTAGGAACGAATTAGGCCCCATAGTTGGTTGGTCCTTATTAATTATAATGTGATTATTAGATTCGGATCCTGCGTTTTGTGGTAGCTTGCATTAATCCATCCACAACCGCTGGGGCTTCTCGCATTGCAGCTTGTTCCTTTCTGCCCGTTCCACAGGGAGGCAGTCGGGCAGCAGCGGTGACTTAAGAGCTACGCATTCTGCGGCCTTGTCCGGCCCGGGCATCCCAATGGATGGCAAGATGTAAAGCAGCTCTGGCGCAGGCTCCTAAAATCGGGGCGGGCTTCCTGCATATTCCACGAGCGGCCTGTTCATTTCTACCATCACATTTCCATTTTGTTTATGGACAAACTGTGGGCATTGCAATGACACGTCGCGTCGTCGTTCATTCAAGTTGGTGCAGTCTGGTGTGAACCTATGGCCGGTTTTCCTGGTTGTGGCCATAGATGGTGTTGGCACTTCCAGTGGTGTGTGTTCTCTGTTCCGAGGAGCCTTTGTAGTGCTCTTTGTGCCCCCTGACCTCTTCACAGGAGTCCTCCATGAAGAAGACCACGAACGTGAAGGCTTGTTACCCCAAAGAGGGGGAGAGCGAGGGAGATAAAGAGGGGCAGGAATGGGCGGGGAGCCAGGCACCAACCCGGCCCGCTCGGACGGAACATTTACATAGGCATCTGGGACTGGGTAGATGATCACACCTATGCCCCAGTTAGATGACAGTGCGCCATCATGCGTGGGTGAATTTTTATTAGAGGGTCTCGGGATTTTAGTCACTAATGAAAGGCCGTAGTCAGTAAGTTTTTCCCTGCACATCAGCCGGTGCCGCGCTTCGGGGAAGCATTCAGACCCGACGACCATGGGGTCAGATTTGCACCATGTTTCAAATGAAGATGCACATGCTGGCATATTTGTGCCCTAGATACCCAAGAAGTTTGTACCCCAGGAGTATAGCAGTAACCTAGGTTGAGTCCGCTATCCGCGCTTGAAAAGTTTATATTCAATTCTCCCATGGGCACAGGCTGTGGTTCTGGTGGCGAAAGTCTGATTAACGTGCCTGGATACAAAGTTCGTTATGGTCATACTGCTTTACCATATCTGCTGTGAGGAAGGTTTACATCAACACAGTACGCATCAGTTTCATGTAGAAGGAATGCGGTGCCACAGGGTGGCTCAGAACAGGCAACGTCACATGATGTATGCTGGTGGGGCGTGTGCGGTTAGGAACACGCTTAGGCGGTCGGATCATTGGTAGCAGCAGCCTTATTTGGATGTACTGGGAGCGTTCTGTTTACAGGACATGTGCTCACTTGCCAACGGCTATTCACGTGTCTGTTGTATGTGTTCCCCCAGGCGGATGGAATTTAACTGCCCTTGACTGGCCAGTGCGTCTCCTTGCGCTCAGGTCAGGTGAGCATTAACTTTGGGTGTTATGGCGTCTGTGGTAAGTTCTGGTCAGACGGTGGGCAGGCCTTCTAGAGGGGGTTCTGCTCAGGCGTGTCCTAGTAAGGGTTCAGGTGCCAGAAGCCGGCCCTGGGATACAATTTGAGCACAGCAGTTCTACACCACAGGCAGAAGGGAGAACCTATTTACTGTCCCTGGCTGACAGCTCGCCCATTACCAAGGTACAGGTTGAGCAGGTAAGGTAGGCATGCCTTCTATGCCAGGCAATGGGGGTCATGGCAAGCGCTTTGGCAGTCGCTCTTTCAAGAGCCAGCAACAGCAGCTTACAGGGTGGGCATACAAGCGGAAGCGCATCATGCAGGTGGGGATGATGCCCTGTTTTCAGCTACCTCCAGCCTGGCTTCCTTCGGGGCCCTGAGAACCAGTGGCGGAGGGCAAGGTCCAAAACAGACTCTTCGGGGGTGGCAGTAAAGGGACAGGATGAGCGCATCAAGCAGGCTGGACAATGGGTATCCCAATGTTTGAAAGGTACCCGGAGCCACCCAGGGGAGTGGCCGGAAGGCAGGTTAAGGGTAGTATGTACAGGCAAACTTGGAATATACCACTGGCAACCCCGGTGATGCACCAGAGGTAATGGGGAGGGTGCAGGTACATTCCCACTGCTGGTGCAGTACATGGTTACCAGCTTGAACCCCCTGAATCTGGGGGAATAGTCAAGAAAGGGTGTTGAAGCACATGCTTAGTCAACCTTTAAGGTGACGCACAGGTTGCACGCGGGCACAATGGTATGTGGTCTGTCATAATTATTCATCAAGGTAAGGCAGACTAACTAGTCAAGCTAACAGAGACGTTAGATGCCAAGCGCCGGCATTCTCGCCATCGCGGCACGTGGGGATTAAGTTATACAACTCAAGTGTGTTGGGGCTACACAGCTTAGCGATATACTGGGTTGCAGCACAGAGGCTCTTTTCTGGGACACCCGGCATCCCAACAAGTCTAGAAAGGGCAGGTGATCGGCATCTATCGTTTTCACCATTCCTGTAGCGTTACCACCCTCTGGTCCACTACCTGGTACCCTCCAGAGTAGGTCTGGCAAAGGGCAGGGTCAAGGGTATGGATGATGGGCCATCCAGGCGTGCCGATAGTGGCGCGATGGGCGGAAAGCAGGAGGTGGAGGCATGGTTTTCCTGACAGGTAATTTGGACGGGGTTCCCAGGCATGCACTGGAACAGTTTGCTAGGATGCTGCAGCACAGACTAAGGGGGTGTCTCCCTCCTCAATTTCTGGTCTTCAACAGGAAGGCTATCAATGGGCAGTGGGGGGCAGTGTATCGGGTACATTAGGTGAAAGCTTGATTAGTTGTATAGGATGGGTGCAGTGCGCATTAAAGGTTAGCAACTTGGCATTTCGTTATGTTGCCAGGATCAAGGATCTGGGTGAATGGCCTTCCGTGCGTCTCGAGGGGCGCGAGGGGCGGAATTCAAGAAAGGGAGGCATGGGGTTCCTCCAGTAAGTTTTCTTGGTTGGGGGTCCCAGACATGTGCCGGGACAGCTGGCGGAAGCAGCTGCGGCACAGACTAAGGGGGTTGCCTCCACGTCCACAAGGTGTTTGGTTGAGATTAGGGACCTCCGGGTGGGGTGCGCAAAGAATGGTCTACCAGTCTAGAGTCGGCATGGACTTGTCTTGTGTTGCCTGGCCCGGGCAACGAGCGGACTCTGGGGGAAGAGGCACCTGTTGCAAGAGAAGGAGTCCTCCAATTGTAGGACGCAACCTTTGGGGGCTTGGGAGTTATGGTGGTCAGATAGCCCCCCCATTTAGTGTGTCAAGGCGCCCGGTCAGGGGAGGCCGGGGAAACCTCGCGCAGGAGAATTGACCGTGCCAGGCGTAAATTCACCAACTGGGTTTGGCCTTATAGGTATGGTTTGCATGCCAAATCCACAGGGAGTTTGGTACAAGATGGGGTTTCACCTGCCTAGAGTGGGCAGGGACTTGCTTTGCTGGACTGGGGAGAAGCCCGGGAATCAGCAGGGTGTAGGGAAAGATGTTGTTATTGTGCAAAGAGGTGCAACCAGCCACAACCAAAGCGTTCTGGGCGGGTTTGGCAGCAGAGCGCATCAAGCAGGTGGGACAATAGGAATTCCAAGGTTTCAAAAGTACAACCGTCCGCAGCCACCCAGGGAGTGGCCGGAAGACAGGTTAAGTGTATCATGTACAGGCGAACTTTAAGTTGTCCAAAGGCACCCTCTGCGGCAGCCGAGGTTTGATGGGGTGCAGTGTTATTGTACAACTAAGGGCAAGATGGATTAGTTGTATAATATGGGGTGCAGTGCTCATTAAAGGATGTTAGTATCGAGCATGTCGTTATTTGTCAGGATCAAAGGTCTGGGTCAAGGGCCGTCCGTGCGTCCTGGGAGTGGCACGACGGGAGGAATCCAATATATGGAGGCATGGGTTTTCCATCACTGACTTACCTTGGTTGGGGGGCCGGCCCAGGCATGCGCTAGCACAGTTGGAGGTAGAAGACCGACACACTACTGAGATAATTTGGTTGGGGGCCCCAGGTATGCGCTGGAACAGCTTGTGTAGAAGCCCCTCCGGGGTAGGAGGGCATTGCGGCAAGATATGAAATACTCCTGGTATAAGTTAAACAACCAGTTGTAGGCTGGGGTTTTATGATGGGCAGAGATAACCCCACTGTGAGTGTGGCGAGGGGCTCGGTCAGAGGATGCCGGGGATTCCTCATGCAGGAGAGTTTACAGTGCCAGGCGCAGATCCACTGAACAAGGGGTTTGGTTCATCAGGCATGGCCTGCTGCATGCTAAGTCCACTGGGATTTTGAAAGAGGATGGCCTGCCAGAGTGGGCAGGGGCTTGTCTTGCTGGGCCTGGGAGAGGCCCTGGAATTAGAAAGATGGAGGTGAAGAGGCCTACCTTGGTGGGGGGCCCTGGCTGTGACGGTGGCCACACCCAGAGCTGTGGCGGAGTTACAGGGCGATCCAGAGGCTGTAGGTACATACGGGTACCATGTACAGAAGCACAACAAGGGTGCAAAGGCCAAATATCCACAGGGAGGTCCTCGCGTTGGACCCTGGAGGAGCGACGGCGCCCCGTTAGTCCTACGGGCGGTTGTGGACCTGAGTGACCGGGGGTTGCCTGGCAGGCTCCGCCTCCGTATGGGGCGTGAGCAGGGGCGTGGGCTGTTGGTCCACTGGTGGGAGGGGTCTTCCCTCCCCAAAATATGGCAAACACCGCTGGGGAAGGCCACGGTGTAATTTGGCTCATCAGGTGGCAGGCAGCGAGGGGCTGCCTGCCTTGGGATCGCCCGTAAGATAACCCACCATGTTGGCATATTTGTAATGCTAATAAACCTGCAGCAGTTTTCTCCACAAAGAAGGTGTCTTGTCTGGTTATTTCTCTAGGAGATTGCTGTATGGTTGGGTGGCGAGTGTTGCCGATATTGGCACTATCTCTAATAGCCGAGCAGTACAATTTCTTAAACTCTCACTTCAAAACGGCTAAGGGTCTACACGAGGAAAAAGGGCCAAGAGACCAACTGGAGTTAACAGGAAAGTCAGGATCAGAGTGCAATCTTTAGCACTATATTGAGACCTTGTTACCGTTGCGCCCTAGGTCAGTTTACAGGTGGCACAGACTGATAGAGGCGGCAGTTGGTGCTTATCTGCGGGATTCTGCTGGTGCCAGAAATCCGTCCCCTCTCTATTGGGTCTTTGAATTCACTTCTTGGACGCCGTTCACAAAGGTAAATTTGAACATATAAATGTATGCATCTGTAAATCTAATCCTGCAACTAGGTGCAAATCTACCCTTTGTGCTATTCACCATTTCTGAGTGTAAACTTGCACCTACTTGTAGACTTGCATCTCTCCATCCACTCAGTTCAGGGGTTGGAGACATCTAAGACTGAATGTACGAGTGTGAAGTTACCACTAATAAACTTTCACACATAGGTGGAGATCTCCGCCACTGTGCTGGAGATCTCTCTGTAAGAAAGAATAGGGAACATTACTAGTGGTTATTATTCTTTCAAAATTAAAAAAAATATTTTAATATAAAATATAAATGTAAAAGAATTAAAAATGTTTATTATCCACATAGAACTAATATAATAATATGCTCACCACATTTACACATTACATTTGGTGTATTAAGTAATTCAAAATGTAATTTATAAATAATATTTCTTAAAGTATAATTAACAAATGTTCCTACCCGCAGTAAAAAATTGTAATTTACTATGTAGATTTTGTTAAAAGGTATGTGTTAAATTAATTTCAATTAGCATTGATGTTTAACAAAACTTTAAGTTTATATCAATGATATTTATAAACTGTTTATTATTAATTTTAAAATACTAACATAATTATGTAATAATTGTATATCATTTTTAAATATTAGACAAAATACATACATTAATATTTTAAAAGTCAATTTCATTTTATTTCATTATATAATATATTATAATAATTGGATACTATTTAATATTATTTCTTATGGGGAATTAAATCCCTGACTCGATTATTTTCTATGGGAGTGTTTTGCAGCACCTGTGAGTGGCCATGTGTGGTGCTTGATCTTTTCTAAGGGTGGATTGGAGTTCATTTTCTACTATTTTGTTACCGTTTGGCTGTAGTAACTTCGTAACTGTAGTTTGTGAATAGCAACGGGCTTACTCATTTGTGGGTGGGTATGTGTAGTAGCCTCTCCATCCTCAAACTCCTCCTTTCTTTTTCCCTAAACCTCTCCCATTTTGTAGAAGATATTCCCCATTTTCCCACCACAACCTGGTCCCTCCCACATTTACCACTAAACAGTAAACCTACATGTGTGAAGATCTCCCCCTAGAAAAGATAGGAGAGGTGGAAGTGGAGAGTTCCACTGGTAGGTTTGTGAATTGCATTTTGTAGTAAGTATGTAGTACTACTTTAGGTGCTACAAAAACTCTGCCTGTGACTCGGACCCATTGTTTACAAACACACTCATTTTAACTTTTTGTGCTCTATACCAACTCTAGACCACATAATGGTACTTTTTTGCCATTGCAAGGTGGATAGGTGTAAACAACATGTTGTTTCGACAAAGCTTTGCATCTGCTTCCAACCCATTGGTGCATACTACTGAATAAATTATAGTGAAATGTTTGGAAGTGATGCACAAAAATACATTTCAGTTACAACATGTAATTATTACTTATGTGTGTTTGTAATTTACCAGCGTTTTGCCAGCTCCAGTGCAAGGGTATTCCAAGCCCCAGTCAAATAATATTTTACCATTTTTAATGCTCCCTCGCTCCTAGCAACAAGGCCATCTTGAGGCTACTTGTTGCAATGTTGCACACTCTTGTGGCCATTTGTTGTGGTGTCCTAAGGAGACTGCCTAGAATGGCTTCAATGTAGCACCAATATTGGTTTTAGCAGTCTCGTTCACAAACCTACCCCTCATGCACATACATAAATGACACAAGCTGTACTGATCATTTACAATGCATTGATAATCCTGTAAATTGTCCAAGTATACTCATTTTCTCAACTCCACAGGTATCTGCTCTATGTAATGCATACACTATATGGTTAGGACAATTAAAAATTCTGTTAAATGTTCAACTCTGCTGTGTTTCAATCACTAGCATTATTGTTGCAGGGAACATCCCCCATTTCTGCATCTTCTCTGTGAATGACACATTTCAGTGCAAATTTACACCTTTCTGCGGCACTTTCACTTGGAATATTCAGGTGCAAGTTAGATGTGCTGATGAGCATGTGCAACACACTGCAAAATATTTATGAATACTTACAAACATAAGACTGTGTAGGTGCTCATCTCATTTCAAAAGGATTTCTCCTTCATCTCTTTTGTCACTCCGCAGACACCTACTGGTCCTAACTAACTTCAAACATATGTGTATGAAGTGTTAAAATGAGTTTGGTACACTTTACACATATACCCCTTGCTCTGCAGCTTCAAAGTAAGTTTGTGAATCACACATATCTTCTATCCTGGAACATTGCAGGCCTGATAAACAAGCTCGACTGTCCAGATTGGGAAAATTTCGTTGACCAATTTGAAATTTGTGCTTTCCAGGAGACTTGAGCAACTGGTTCTTTGTTTCGAACTGGGTTCGTTTGCTTCGACCAACCAGCCCTCTTGTGTGGGAGAGGCCGACCATCATGGGGCTTGGTCACATGGATTAACACCACCTTTACAAATTCTTCTAGAGTGATTGATTTAGGTTCTCCTGATGTTTTATGTGTTAATCTGAAATTTGACTAGTTAACCTGAGTAGTGTCTGACACCACAGGAATTGTTTAAAAGAACCCTCACACACCAACCTGGTTGGTGTCATGCTTCATCATTGGGTTCCCAGTCGGGTAGCCGAGTGCTACCCAACTGTGCTACGACACCTGATTACAGTGGAGTTGGTTTTTGGTTTTTGTGTGATGATGTTGTGAGTGTAGTGACGTTAAAAATACCTCTGGGAAACTCACTATTCAATGTTTTATTCCCAGTGGCCCAGGGTATGTTTAAAACAAGGTGAAATGGATAATATGTCAGAACTGCCAATAAGTGTCTGGATTATCCTTAGGTCGACATGTTTCAGCTCTTCAAAAAAATTAGTGGAGCTTTCTTCAGGACCTCTCTATATGGTGGTTAATGTGCAAAAGTGAGTGGTAAAAATTAAACCACATGTGTAACGCATTTTTACACACTCGCTAAGGCGTGCTTAACATGCGGGGATGGACTAACCATGAGTAACGGTCCATCAGTAGTAAAATTCCTGTGGGGAGAGAAATAACAAGACAAGACGACATATAACATATAAAAACACTCGTTTGTTGATTGTTGTCACTTCCATACTAATCTCCCCCAAGTGGCGAAATAAACATTCAGTGTCACTCATACGTGTGAGACCATTCATACGAACAATAGTACAGGTAATATAATTAAAAAACAGTGCATGCTCGCGATGTTTGTGAGCATGCTTGCGGTGTGGGCAGGTCATAGGTTCATGCTGCACCGATTGTCCATTGCCGCAGTGAAAAAGCGATGTATATTCGCTAAATAAACTAGCATGCTTGTGGTCAGAATCGGTGAGCATGCCAAAGTGAGACGCTCAAAATGAGTGTCGCGCTAAGCTCGATAGCGTGCTGTAAAATCATCCTTAATGAACGTGAGACAAAAGGGCCGTAATGCTGGAAAATTAAGCAAACGACCTGCGCGTTACGCGTGAACCCTCGCTGCATAGTATTTACGTAATTCATGGTATTTCCATGGCCATACGAGTCCAGGGCGGGAGGAGCTCCTACTAGGTACTCTAAAGGAAAGGTTTAAAAAAAGCATCGATGAGCAAATTGTCTGGAGCAGGAGTGAAAAGGTAGCTGAATGGGCCACTTTTGGGATCTGTAAGGAAAGTTCTTACTTGGTCTCAGTGCTCCCCCACGTCTCAACCTACTGCGGCGTCCACTGGAACGAGATGATCTCGAGGTACTGGAAGCCGCAGGTATAAGAGCAAAGGCTGGGCGGGAGCGCTGGTAGTTAATTGGTGACACCTGCGCGCAATAAACTACAACGCTAACCTGTACTGGGCGCGTCGCACGTTGCGAGCAGGAGCCGTCGGGAATGTCAATACACGCAGAAAACGTGCACCACGTCGAGGCGTCAGTGCACGAATCACTACGTGAAGACTGGAAAGCTGACCTCTGTCACGTAGCAGGCGGCTGGGCACTAGTGGCGTCTGCTGCCTATAAATAGGCAGCAGACGCCACTGCTCTTATACCTGCGGCTTCCAGTCCCTCGAGATCATCTCGTTCCAGTGGACGCCGCAGTAGGTTGAGACGTGGGGGAGCACCGAGACCAAGTAAGAACTTTCCTTACAGATCCCAAAAGTGGCCCATTCAGCTACCTTTTCACTCCTGCTCCAGACAATTTGCTCATCGATGCTTTTTTAAACCTTTCCTTTAGAGTACCTAGTAGGAGCTCCTCCCGCCCTGGACTCGTATGGCCATGCAAATACCATGAATACGTAAATACTATGCAGCGAGGGTTCACGCGTAACGCGCAGGTCGTTTGCTTAATTTTCCAGCATTACGGCCCTTTTGTCTCACGTTCATTAAGGATGATTTTACAGCACGCTATCGAGCTTAGCGCGACACTCATTTTGAGCGTCTCACTTTGGCATGCTCACCGATTCTGACCACAAGCATGCTAGTTTATTTAGCGAATATACATCGCTTTTTCACTGCGGCAATGGACAATCGGTGCAGCATGAACCTATGACCTGCCCACACCGCAAGCATGCTCACAAACATCGCGAGCATGCACTGTTTTTTAATTATATTACCTGTACTATTGTTCGTATGAATGGTCTCACACGTATGAGTGACACTGAATGTTTATTTCGCCACTTGGGGGAGAATAGTATGGAAGTGACAACAATCAACAAACGAGTGTTTTTATATGTTATATGTCGTCTTGTCTTGTTATTTCTCTCCCCACAGGAATTTTACTACTGATGGACCGTTACTCATGGTTAGTCCATCCCCGCATGTTAAGCACGCCTTAGCGAGTGTGTAAAAATGCGTTACACATGTGGTTTAATTTTACCACTCACTTTTGCACATTAACCACCATATAGAGAGGTCCTGAAGAAAGCTCCACTAATTTTTTTGAAGAGCTGAAACATGTCGACCTAAGGATAATCCAGACACTTATTGGCAGTTCTGACATATTATCCATTTCACCTTGTTTTAAACATACCCTGGGCCACTGGGAATAAAACATTGAAAAGTGAGTTTCCCAGAGGTATTTTTAACGTCACTACACTCACAACATCATCACACAAAAACCAAAAACCTGCTCCACTGTAATCAGGTGTCGTAGCACAGTTGGGTAGCACTCGGCTACCCGACTGGGAACCCAATGATGAAGCATGACACCAACCAGGTTGGTGTGTGAGGGTTCTTTTAAACAATCCCTGTGGTGTCAGACACTACTCAGGTTAACTAGTCACTCTCTAGTGGCCCGTCTCTGTTGGTTTTTTGAGTATTACATTGGGACAAGGACGGCCCACTTATTGTCCTGACTCTCTCCTTTTGTTTTTTGGAGTTAATCTGAAATTTGCCATGGGGGTCTCTTTGTGGCTATGTAATGTCTAATGTAGGAACGGAAATCACAAGGCCAACTTAGCAGTTATTGATCTAATCAGCAGCCACCTGGTGTCTCTCCCTCCTGAAGCACTCAGAATAGTGATGGAGGGCTTTAATTGTTGCTTTGAACCAATCGATGTTGGGTCTGGTCCCATTAGCGAAGAAGAGGATGACCTATGGGCAATACTTACTCTCACCCTTCCACCAATTAGGAGGTGGTCAGCTGCTGTTCTACAGATGAGTGCTTTTGTTTTGGGTAATGGCTTGAGAGCCTGTAATAGCAGAACTCCATCAGACAAGGACGGGAGGAACACATTCAACCGGCAGGGGTCCCAGAGCCGAATAGACTACATTCTGTTGGACATCAGGTTATGGCCCCTAGTTGTTGACATGGAAGTAATACAGTGGCAAGACAGTGATCATAATGCCCTGGATCTTACGCTTCATCCATTGGGGCCCACTGCCTCCTCTCGTGCCAATGAACCATTTGATAGGAGGCTTTTCCCCTCAAGCAATCGTCAAAGGCTGAGGTGGTGGTGATTTATCTCCTCAACCGAGACTATCCAAAAACAGATCTACGAGGCTCTTGCCACTGTCCTGGAGGCAATCATATTAATGGGGGGGAATGCACTGACGGCCGCTGCATGGGGCGACCTCGATGACGTCCATATTGCTAAGTTTCGCACATTCAAAGACCTTTTTATGGTGGAATCTAGATCCCTCCCAAAAGTGACTCCATGGTATATGAGCAACTGTAGGGCTGCCCGGAGATATTTGATATTTAATAATTTATATAGCGCCCGAATCACCCCGTCAGATCACTTTCATACTCCATTAGAAGCGGTAAGAGGGAATTAATCAAGGAAGCAAGGGCTTCTTATGAAACTTCGTTAGCTAAGGCTAAACGTGAATATGAGATAGAGAAATGGGAAGTTTTGTTGAATACCGTGAAACTAAAAGATCGTAGGCTGTTTTGGCATACTTTGGCTGACAGGACTCCTGATTTAGCTGCCCCATTGAATTCTAATATCTCGGCAGCAGGGTGGACTAACCACTTTTCGGGTTTGTATGATGGGGGGTTCATTGATGAGACCTGGACGCACCTTGGTAGTGCTGAGGGCCACACTGCAATGGCAGTAGAGACTGCCCATGCAGAGAACGATCCACCCAGGGAGTCCCCTTCTGATTTGACTGTAGGAAAATGTCTACTCATCACCGTAAGAGAGGTTACTAATGCCATAGATTGGATCACTCCAGGAAAAACGCCAAGGCTAGACAAGGTGCCTGGGGATCTGTTTAAGGCAGAGAAGGCAATCTGGGGCCAATATTTTGCCAAGTATTTTAATTGTATTTTGGAAGGCTAACCTATTCCGCGCACTTGAGCTGGGGCTGAGATTGTACCAATCTACAAGAAAGGCTCACGGTCCCTGCCTTCAAATTACCGGCCAATTAGCCGTATTGATAGCTCACAAAAGCTCTTTTGTCGTATATTGTTGGCTGGCCTGTGTGAGTGGGTGGAGGGCGTGGGTCTTATATCTCCCCTCCAAGCAGGGTTCAGATCTGGGACCAGTACCATCGACCAAGTATTCCGATTACAACTTATATACTGGAAGTATGTCGTTTTGGGAGGTGGTTGGCTCTATGTAGTTTTTGTTGACCTCCGTACTGCCTTTGACCTTTTGCCAAGGGAGGCCTTATGGAAAGTCCTAACGAAACAGAATGATCTTTTCACAAGTGCGATAGGTTTGTGCCCACGATAATTATATATAATATCCCAGGGTAAGGAAATCCCAGATTCTGGATTTGGCGTGGTGGGTACAGGAAGTAGAATACTTTGTTGTTATAGTCTATCTTCTTTATTTGAATGCAAGTGAAAACAAAGACAGCCGAAAGGGCCAGCAGGCCAGGGCTTTTTCAAGGCAATCTATGACAGCTTCTGATTGTAAGGTCTACAGTCGTAACAAAAATCATCCAGTTTCTGAGACATCTCCGAGCGGGATGCGTAGGATATACTCTGCGGGCCGATTCATTACCCTTGGATATTATATAGAATTATCGTGGGCACAAACCTATCACACTTGTGAAAACTTACCTTATACCAGGTGGTCCCTGGGTGAAACCACTGGATAGGCATGTGCGATAGCTATAATTGGGTCCTGACTAATTGTGTGTGTACACTGGTAGCACCCACTACCCGAAAGCGCTATCTGTCCCGAATTATCTTGTTGGTGTCATTAAGAGGCTGCATCAGAAGAACTATGCGCCGGTCAGATATGGCAAACACGGGGAGTTAACACCATTGATACCAGTCACAAGGGGGGTAAGACAGCTGTGTCCTTGCCCCAACCCTGCTTTTACTACACATTAATGATCTGGTAGCTCAGCTAGAAAAGTGTACCCATGATGCCCCGAGTCTAGCAGGTATGAAGATCCCTGCCCTTCTGTTTGCAGACGATACCCTATTGGTATCCAAATCGCCCATGGGTATTCAAAATCTCCTAGACCAGTTTGGTGTCTTCTGTGAGCAGAGAGGGCTTGAGATCAACCTTCAAAAAAACAAGTATATGGTTTTTAATCCAAGACATACAGCACGCCCTACCCTTCTACAATGGTGTTCCCCTTGAAAGAGTCTGTACCTCTGAGTACTTGGGCCTCACCCTGACATAGAATTTTGGCTGATCTGCCCAGATCCACAAGAGCAAGTTGAAGTTTGACCATTATGCAGGGGTATCCTGAGGGGCTTTAGGGGTTCTAGCTTCCGACCAGCATCTCCGGCCATCCAAATCTTCAACCTACAAGCTACTGGCGGGCCTTGTATGGAGGAAAACTATGGGGGCATGAGAGGACTACCATATTGGAGGCGGGCAAGAACCAATTTTTGCGATCTTTGGCAAACTTTCTAACTAGTACACCACTCCTACCATTGCGGTTGGATTTAGGCCACAGGTCCATTGCACATAAAGCAGCCCTTAGACCTCTCTCTATTAGAGATGGCTATGGCCTTCAGCAGACCTTGCACTGTATCGGGCGGGTTTGGAGGAACTGCTCAGGTAGCCTGGAGTTTCTAGGTTTCCCTGGTTGGTGCACATCAAGTCTTACTTGGCAAAATTGGGATGCGAACATTTGTGGACTAACCCGGGAGCCATTTCCGGTGTGCCCTAGGCAGCACTCAAGGGGATTTATTGGAGGTACATGGATGTCAAAAATTGAGCAGGAACAGGAGTTTGGGTACCTTGACACTAGCTTTCCTGGAATTCAAAGATTCTTACCTTATGGAGGAATATATGGATTCCATCGAACCCCCTTTGGCAAAACCTTGTATATTAAATTTAGATTTGGGACCCTATTGTTCCGCCCTTTTACTGCTAAATGGGGCAACATGATACTAACCCAGACCTGTCCTTCCCTTTTTGCCCTCAGAGCAAGGAATGTATTAATCACATATTGTTCTTTTCCAACCACTATTATAATCACAGAAAGAAGTGGATACTACCGCTCTCTGCCGGAGCATGGGGATTGGAGATTTTAGGGCTGTCTCCAGAATCCTCAGATCAAATACATCACCCTTAATTGTGTTTGCTCTGTCCCACTTCTTAATGAGAGTATGGAGAATCAGGCAGGGCAGAGTAGGGGCCTGAATGCTGTATTGCACTGCCCACCGCTGCTGCTATCAATGTGACCTAGACAAATGCTCCAGTTATACCTTCAAACCTAATGGCCCTCCCTAACGAGCTGCTAATTCTTCACTAGAATTCAGAAGTATAAGGCATATGGCAATAGCATGTTTTATGTAATCCTAAGACAAGCAATGTCTGCTGATTAAGCACTGTTCAAAATGGCCTTGTGACAGCTTTAATCTATTTTATTGTATAGGTTTTACCGTTTTTACAGGTTTTTTTTATGTCAATTGTATTTATGTGAACTTTTATGGCAGCATTTGTAGAATAAAGAATAAAAGATAGAAAAAAAGAATCACACATACTTTATGCAAGTGCAAATGATGGCTTTATCAAAGAGTTGTAGTGACAGTCTTGAAAAGCTTTGGGGCGTGGTCCCAATGATGTGAAATACTAAAGGGTAAATGTCCTATACAAGTGGCACCAACATGTGATTGAATCCAGGAGCCCCACATAGGGGCTTATTCACAAAGGCAGTTTTAGCATAAGTAAAGTAGTACTACTGCAGTACTCTTTTATGGACTCTTACTTTCCTTGGTGAACTGGCTGCAAAATATCTAAACGGTAATAAACTTGGGGCCATATTTACAAGTTTGGTGGCGCAGGTCAGCGCAGCAAGTCACCTTGCTGCGCTGCCCTGCGTCACAGGGAAAGAGCAGGAATGTGCAGTATTTATCCAATATTGCTCATTCCTGTCCTTTTCCCTTACACTGGCGCCGTTTGGCAGCCTAGTGCCAATGCAGGCACCCTTGCACCATGGTGCAAGGCTGCCTGTGTTGTAGGCAGGATGGTTTTTGTGCAGGAAGGGGTATCTTCCTGCACAAAAACAATCCTGAGAGGCTTTTCCTCTTTCTATGTGTGCTGCAAAATGCAGCACACATAGAAAGCCGAAACAATTAGGAGAAATAAAGATATTTCTCCTTGTTACTCCTCGGCGTATCTTTTTGGAACATTCCCAGGTTTACAAGATCTTGTAAATCTGGGAATGCATCAAAAACCAAGGGAGTTGTGTGGGAACACCCACACAACTCCCAAGGAATGCCTACCCAGGGCAGAGTAACGCAACGCAGCGATTTGCACTGCTTTGCTTTACTCCATATTTTTGGAGCCGCTCATAGCCATGCAAAGTGGCTTTGTGTGGCTTCAAAAATATGACAAAGTGTGCGCCACTCTTGCACCACGTTGTGTGGTGCAAGAGCGACACCAACTGGGTCATAAATATGGCCCTTGGTCTATTCAGGGAATGGCAACATAGCATTTGTAGAATCAGAAACTACCAGGGCCGGACTGGGAACCGAAACCGGCCCTGGCAAACAGCTCGGCCGGCCCCCCTGGGGGGGGCGGCCGAGCTTGTTCCTAGGCCCGGTTTCGGTTGATTTGGTTAACGGGGGCCGATATTGTGGGCCCCCGGTTACAAAAACGGCCCCCTGGGGCCCAAAACCGGCCCCCAACCTAGCGGCCCACCGGGGAAACACCCGGTGCCCGCTACGGCCAGTCCGGCCCTGGAAACTACTGTACCCTCTTTGCACTTTTACTAAGAGGAGGAGTGTAAGAGTAAAGTAAGAGTAAAAGAGTACTAATACTCCCCATACGCATAAATGCTTTTGTGAATCGGCCCCATAATTTGCAGGGCAGGTGTCATAAATAAACAAAATGCTATTTCAAATTCTGAAGCAATCACATAAGAATGCAAAACGTCTTGCGTTTTTGGAAGGAGTGTAGTTGAAATTGACTGCTGAAAGCACTGAACAAATACTTGATAAACTGCGTGCTGTCGCTGCCAGCAATGCCCTGCTGCAGATGGTGTGTGGGCTTCTAACGCGAAGGATGATGGATCGGCTCTTCCTTTTGTCGCTCCATGTGTAAGCCGCTACCGACTGGCACTTGTCCAGCAGAGCTGAGTGGAGACAACCAGGCCAGAGGTGTCTGGACGCTGTGCTTCCCTGAGTACGCTCCGCCCCTCTGGATTGGCTGATGATGAGACTGGAATACAGATGTGAAGGTTCTCAGCTAATTTCATAAAGGGATGTTACCGCATAGGAACACTGAGAGAACAAGCACTGTCAATGCAAATGGGTCTAGTTTTAATATGGTAATGCATACATGCAGAGATGCTGTTTGCATGCTTTTACCACATTAGAGCCAGAGCAATCAGCTTTGCCAATTTTTGTGTTATGACTGAATAAAAAGGCAATGTCTCTCACACATAGGCCCAAATCACCCTTTCTCTTACATGCACAAAACTGTCAATCACACAATTCTCTTACACAAACACATGAGAACGTTCTGGTAATGGTTTGTATTAGTTATGGTGGTAGTTATGGAGGTAATGAGGTAATAGTGGTAATGGTTGTAGGGTTGGTGCTAATGGTAGTAATCGTGGTGTTAATGGTAGTGGTTATAGTGATGGTGGTGCTGGTAAGGGTGGTGGTTGTAATGATGGTGGTGATGATGGTACTTTTGGTGGGAGTAATGGGGCATCCTAGTCCATCGTTTTTCATCCACCATGCTACCTCAGTTTGGACGAGGGTAGGCAGAGTTGCATTACGTGGAATTCCGCTGAGTTCCGCTCTGTCCTACTTTAATCCATAGCCGGAGTGATGCTTGGCTGGGAGACTCCTCTGAGGAGATTCCCACGGAGCCTGACATCATATGTCATTTGGCATCGGCGAGTGAAGCTTGGCTGGGAAATTCCTCTGAGGAGATTCCTACGGAGCCTAACAACATACGTCATATGGCAGGGTGTGGAAAGCCGGAGTGAAGCTTGACTGGGAGAATCCTCAGAGGAGATTCCCGCGGCGCGTGATATCATACGTCGTACGGCATCATGTGAGCGCGCCGATGCAGTATGGCGTATGATGTCATGCCCCGCAGAATCTCCTCAGAGGAGTCTCCCAGCCAAGCATCACTCCGGCTTTCCCCTTCTCGCGCACAGCGGCCTACATGCAGCCACCGGCACCAGCGTAAGACTACATTTCCCAGGATCCCATCCGGCACAGCAGGGGACAGAGGGAGGCTGCTAAAAAGGGTAGGGGTGGGCAACGGGGGCAAACTACGCCACGCGGCGGAATCAGATTTTTTGCCGAACTCCGTGCTTTCAGCGGGACGCGGAGTTGGGAAAACTCTGCAAACTCCGAAGTTCACTGCCCACCCCTAGTTTGAACCAGCCATAAGCAAATCAGTCTTGACTCAGCTCCAATAGGAACAGTCCAGCCCAAACTGCCAGGCCAAGTCCTCAAAGAACTGCTATACAAGCAACCCAAGACTGGTTTTGCCCTTATTAGGGCTCATCAGTCAGGTATAGCTTGGTTCTAGTGGCACAGTGAGCATGGGGCCCACGTCTGGGCATACCAATCGCACCTAAGGCATCATCTGCAACAACAAGGTGATGGATGGAATACTTGAATTAATCTTAGCCACTGGCAATCACTTGGGTTGCTTCTCAGGCTATCATTTTTCACCCACCAAGCCACCTCAGTTTGGACCCAGCCATATGCGAATCAGTCTTCACCCTGCTGCAGGTGTGCTGAGATCCAACAGAGATGGTGAGCTTGTCTGCAAGGTAAGCAGAAATGCTGTAGTGACAACTTTGTAAATTATACAGCTGGTTTTAAAGATGGTGCATGCCGGCAAGGAGAACCAAAGAAGTACCATTAGGATGGGGATACTCATATTTCTTCAGGCCCTGGATGAGGCATGCTGCAGAGTGTACGATGCCCCTAAGGGGTGCCAGGGTGCGGTCTGAGAGGCCGTACAGTAGGGCATTACCACCATTCAGATGTGAGAATACGAGGGATTAAACAGCACTTCTGAAGTTGCTTTCTGGAAGAAATGGTCTGACTTTATTTAGAAAAGAGAACTAGCAACAGGCCGTCTTCCGTTTTTTGGCAATATATTCATTGAGGATGAGGGTGGTGTCCAGAATGAATCCAAGTGACTTTGTATTTGGTGAAAGTTGGATTTCGAATTTGTTAAGGTTCATGTCATTGAGCAAAGTTAGTACTATTTCTTGTTTATTGTTCTTGGCAAATACCAGGAATTCTGTCTTGGCTGGGTTGAGCGTGTATACAAACAGAGGGTAGTTGTTCCTATAGAGAAAAGACAGAGGCACGGTTGTAAAGTCTTGTGATTAGGAAAATCTTCCATATTGGAAGATAGATCCCTCACACAACCAAATGGGTGTCATGCTTTGCTCCTCGCGGGGCCTGCGCTGTAATGCCCCATGGGCCCTGCAAGAGGGCTCTTTGGCGGGGATCTTTTTTCCTTCAGTCGTAATGATGAGTGAGGGTATGTAGAGGTAGGGTAATGTGTCAAGTGGAATGTGTCTTAAAACTACCTAAGGGGGGTATCATTATATTTTTACTCGGTGGTCCCCTTGGCAGGGCTAAAACAAGAATGTGAAGGTTGTCAGTGGGATATTGTGAACCGCGACAATCTCACAGTGTGTGATCAAAAGGTCGACATGTTTCACACCTGCGTGGTCCAGGAGGGATCCGTGGCATTTCTTCAGGACCGACTAAGTAAGATATCCCTACCCTACACCAAAGCGTATAGCCCCTAGCTAGATCTTGATTTCCAACCTGAAAAGAAATGGTATTGAAAAGAGAGTTCACATGTATATGACACATATGGTAAGTAGCTTCCAAATTACCTCCTTGAGATATGTAGATAGGCACTCATAGTCATGTTTCTTATGTTTTCAAATGCCTAAAAACGTGCTAGGAGCACAGTTATAGCTCCTTTGTGACTAGTGAAATAAAACACAACAAATCAGGCAAGTGACATAGTAGTGGTAACAGGCACTGTTATATCCTGACAAACAAACATGTAAAAATTATAAAAATTAGGCAACCACACACCCACATAGTATTGTTTCCCAGCTAAGGGTAGGGATGTCTCTTACCCTGCTGGGGTTTTGGTAAATGCACATTAGATCAGGGCAGAGGACCGCATATTCAATGTGGCTCAAACTGCAAATACAAAATGATTAAAATGGTTAGAAACAGGGGCACATACCAGGGAAAGCCTAGGGCGTGCTGTCGTGGTTATGGTACTCACGTAGTCCGACGTGGAGTTTCGCTCGTGCCCTACCCCTCTCTGCCCATCTGGAGGTAGAGTGCTGGGAGAGGGATAGCTATTTTTATGCCCTGTTTCCTAATCAGGTGTGCTTTGTCCACCTGAGTGTTTTCCGGGTGATGGATCACAGGGTTTAGAGCCAAATCTAAAAGGCCATCTTTGCCTGGTCAAAATTACTGAGATGTTTGTCGTTCACTTTTAGAAAAGGTGGCTGTAATTTTGAGAGGTTAGCCCGACCCCGCCGTATGTGTAATGGGTGGCCCATTCCTCAGTATGTTACTGAGAGTCTTGTTTGTCAATAGCGCAGCTGTTTAGGTTGTCTCCCTATCTCCCTCCACCTGGGCTCTTCCGAGTGACGTATCAGAAGAGCACCCGGAGGACCCAGTCTGTTGATCTCGGGTTGGTGAAATGAATGATCTTGGAAGAGTATTTGTTCTAGTATGATGACTTACAAATTAGCTTATAATTAATGGAATAAGGGATAATGTGTGAATATCATTGGGGTTCATCTCTGGAGGAGAGTATTAGTATTAACTAGAGTAGCCCTGTGGGGCAGACATAAATTAACTCATGTTATGGTGTTTGCCCAAATCATTATCATTAGGACCCCTTTTGGGAGGAAAGCATTGGTATTGACTAGAATATCTCACTGGAGAAGATATAAATTAAGTAATGTTGTGGTGTTTGCCCATATTGTTAGGTGGGGCTGTTGTGTTCAGGAGGTATTGTATTGATAAGTTAGTCTGAGTCGTTTGTTCACAGCATAATCTGTTGCATTCATGCCGCAGAATCTCCTCATTCAACCCCCGCATGCGGGTTCTCAAACGGAAAATCCAGCGTTGTTCTCTGTTGAACAAAGACCGTTGATCCCAACGATCATTAGCTTCCAAAATAGTCCACTTAATGTCATCTGGTGTGTGGTTGATAGCGAGAAAACGTACAGACATCTTGGTAGTGCCACGGTAGAGCTTCAGGTAGGCGCTGGACATCCAGGTCTGGATGATGTGCAAGCAGTGTTTGAGGCATTGGATGTCTGAAGCAGTAGAGACTTTGAAATAGTTACGGCATTCTCCTTTCCTATTACCTATTTCTGTTATCTTTTTACTACTTTCTTTACAGTGCTCTGAAGTGGCAGTAAGGTGTCATGTAAGCACTGTATAAAACTCCTTAAGTGAATAAATAAATGATGCATTATGAAGCAATGTTCTGTTCTAAATTGATAAAATGTTGATTAAATGTGGCATTGCAGTTTATAGATACTTGTAGTGAGCACAGTCATCATACTAATGTTTTGCATCTTATAATTATTCTCCAAAAACACAGGCCAACTGTCTCAGAGTCTTACTTGGGGAACAGCCAGGTCATTATTGCTTTTCACAACTGTCAGTGGCATGTTTTAAAGGCAGATCTTTGAATATACTCAGTCACTCATGTTTGATTCTACAGCTACTCACTCGGAGCTATGGGGCACATGCATCAAAGGTTTTTGCGATCGCAAAGGGTGCGATTCGCAAAAATCGGGCGTTTGCGATCGCAAATTGGCCTTTGGAGATGCATGAAAGTGTTTCCTATGCACAATTTAAGAATTCGCAATTATTTGCGAATTCCTAAATTGCGATTGCATTTAAGGAATCGCAATTTGCGATTCCTTAAATGCAATGCTAGAAGCACTTTCAAATAGCGATTTCGCTATTTGGGACCGCAAATTACAGACAAATCAAACTTGTCTGTAATTTGCAAAAACTTTGAAAAATGCACTAAAATGCATTTTTTAAAGTTTTAGGTTACACACACACATGCCCTTGGGGCATGTGTGTGCGCAACATGGGTGCACATCACAATTTCAGGGTGCAACAGGGTGTCATTTTGACACCCTTGCATCCTTGAAATTGCATAAGCAATTTGCGAGTACCTACTGGTACTCGCAAATTGCGCATGCAATCTCCAGTTCATTCCTTTGGGCCTGTAGGCCCATAGGAATGAATGGGACGGCATTCCTTAATTGCGACTCGCAATTTGCGACTCGCAATTAAGGAATGTTTAGGAATCGCTATTTTTATAGCGATTCCTACATGCATAGGCTTTTGCAATTCCTTAATTGCGATTCCTTAATAATCGCAATTAAGGAATCGCAAAAGCCTTCCTTGATGCATGTGCCAGTATGTTCTTAGAATTAAATCCCTCTGAGATCTGCAACTACTAATAAAAATACTATTAATACCTACAATAACTGAAAGATTTATGTGGTGCTGACATGACTCAGACGCAGTTCACCAATAGCCTGATGCTGATAACATTAAGACTCACTCAAAGCTCACTTGTTAAAGATCCGGAAACTCTCTTAAATCTCTGCCATTCATAACACCCTGCATCACATAAGAACTCTCCTCTTGATGCCATCAAAACGACCCTGCCTTCTCATCTCTGCTCTCTACATTTCTAGACATTTCTTCCTCTTTTCTCTCTCTTGCTACCATGTAACCCTTATCACTCAATGACATCTAACAAACTATTCCTTATTCATCTATTTCACACTGACCTTTAATACAACTGTTATTCCTTCATATATCATTCTTGCACCTTACTGTTAATCATCTGGCCTCATACTATACTACTGTGCGGTCATATAGGTGAATGTTATCTCAAAAAATTTACTATAATCCTGTGTTTCTATAAAGCACTTTAACTTCCTTCTCAATTGTGTCTGCTCTTTTTAAAAACAAAAAATAATAAATGAATGAAAAATCGTATAATGAAATACTGAGGTTATGGACTGATCCCCCTGCAGGCAAGAACAGACTAGTGCCAACCAAGTAGAATTGTGTGCCACCTCACACTCTAGAACACAGACAAAGCCTTATCCGCAAATGTCTTCCCCAGTCATTGAAATTGCCAGTCTACCCCCATATCAGAATTGATGCATTCATGTACCAGGGTAAGTTTATAGATAGTGGCAGGTCACCCACTCTGGGAAGGAAAGTATCACTGAATATTACCTCATAGCCAAGGAGATATTCCTCTCATTTCCACTATTCACCCAGCAAAATAAACATTAACTGAGTGGTGAAATCTGCATTTTAGCCTGTTTATGTAATCCTGTCTGAGGTATCAACTCAGACACTTGTGATGTCTATTATCTATTAATAAGACAGTTCATTACTGTGGTCATGATGGGGGACCAAGGCCCTCGTTTAGGGATTGGTGGGTGGCTCGCCATTAGCCAGTGGGGCAGAGATAATAACCACCTCTGCCCTGGTGGACTACCGCCTGCCATATTTAGAGATCTTCACCTGCCTGGCAGAGATGTCTATGGCTTCAGGGCATCAGCCACCATGGCGGCTCTTCCTAGGGCACTGACAATTTGCTGAGGGGTCGCCATGTTTCATGTGGCTGCTCAGCAAACATATTTGTTTTACAAAAAACGTCCCAAGGCAGTAGTTTCGTTATTGTTAAACATAAAAATATAATAATGACCCAGACACCATGGGAGTTGTCTCCCAGGATGTGCAGGTCATGTTTAAAATGTTCTGTTTTGGACCGCCAGGCTTTCCCTGGCAGTACTGAAAATAAGCAAAAAAAAGTACCTCATAACAGTGGTCCCTTCACCGACAGCCATATTTAATCAGTCCATGGATGTAAGGTTTCTGCCTACAAAGCCAGCAAGGGAACTGTCGGTGGAAACATGACGATTTGCCAGACTCTATGTGGAGCGGATGGACTATTAGCTTGGTGGGCATGGTACTCTGCCATATATGTGGCAGAGTACCCTGAGGGGCATATTCACAAGGAGCCATCGCCGAATTAACGGCACTTTATCGCAGCCAAAGTCGTGATAAATTTACCCCCCCCATTCACAAGCCGGTGTTAACAGCCCACAGCACCAGTATACCCGCGATAGCAGCCGCAAAAAACATCGCCACAGAGGACCCTCGCAAATATCGCTAATGAGATGCAGAGTAGGCGTTCCCGTGACAAAAGCCGAGACAACAGCACACCTCAACATTCACAATGACCAGCCACATCTGCGATAAAAACACAAAACAGGCGATAAGGCGCGTTAGCACCAGGAAATCTACACCTGCTCTGACCTGGTGTAAAGTCGGACGGCAGCTAGCACCACAAAAGGGAGCACAGCCCAGGGCCACAACCGAAGGGTAACAGATGCCATGGAGCCACACTTCATGCAGCCCGGACACCCAAGAGGGCCACAACACCCACCCCCACCACCCCAGGACCCCATCCCACACCCGGAACACCCCCTCCCCGGACCAACACAGACGCAGCGCAGACAAAGACAGCGGAACCCCAGGAAACGTACCAGCCGCACAGACCCAACATCTGACAATGTCACCTTCCACTCCAGGCTGAATGGGACAACCAACCTACGCATCCTGACCATCATCGCCTAACAGGCCTACGGCAACAACACATCAGACAACCAACATACCACCCCACACAAAGCTGATGGCGTGGCTGCACCTGTTGGCCCCTGAGACCCCCCCATCCAACACCCGCCAGAGTCGTAGGAGTCCCACAGCCAGCCACATCCAAGTCCCCCACACCTGTCCTGGGCATGACCATCACCCTGGTACCCCAGTCCCCATACGTACAACACAATGCGCAGGATCCGCTGGAGACCAAGCAAGGACCATACGCCATAGCAGGATGCACGCACGTGTTGGGGGCAACACACAGCACACATGTACTACCTGTGCCCCCTGGTGACACAGCACACAATCACCACAACAGGAAGCACACGTCTCACACCAATGTGCAGGCAACAACAGAACACCGTGGAACACCCAACAATGTCGCCTTCAAATACACAGCCAGTGTGCATGATACCTTCCTCCGACAGTCCATCATCAACCAGCGTTCCCAGGATGGCAACAAGGGAAATGTACAGCCCCTTGGCAATATACAAATGAACACCCCACACACCTCAACACCACAACCATGCAACTCACAACTCTGGCAATGCACACGTCACAAAATCACATACAACAGGCACAACAATATGCCCACCCACCAGACACGACAGAACAACTTACAATGTCCACATGGGCAAGCCCTGAAAATGAGCCAGCAACGGCATGGCACCTCAGCCACATACTAGCCGAATGTGGGGAGAGGTGGCAACCAGGCATGTGTGAAGGATGCAGTAGAACCATGATTGGGAAAGTACACAATGCCAACAGTGCCGGAGATGTGCTGGACACCTCGCAGTATGCAGAACACACCCATATCCATGGCGACATACACCGCTTGCATATGGAGTGTAGTGGACAGTGGACGCCACCATGTCACCACAGCCAGTGGGGGACCTCGTGGAAATGTTGCCTGTTACGCCCCCCCCTTAGCGTCAGCGGAGTGGGATGGCCCGGCGTACGCCACGCCAGCGTAGGGGTGTGAATATAAACCACGTAGGCCTGGGCGTGGTCCACTTCCGGAAAGACCCACGTCTCTGCCAGGGCGGCGCCTCCCACCTCGCCACGAGGCCGACGCCATCCTCGTGAGCGGAGTTGCCTGAGATGCCGTGCGCCTGCCGGACCCCGGCACGCTGGTCCACGAACCCGTCAGTCCAGCCCCTGCGCAGCCAGGCCACACTGATCACCTTCCGACACCGGCGTGTGTCAAGGAGGGCCCACCACGTGTCGGCGCAAGCCACAAGCCCGAGGCCCGAGACCTTGGCAGCCACCTCAGACCATCACGGCTGCCACGACACCGGCCCGCTTTATTCCTTTTTCATTGACGTACTCCACTGCCGCCCCCGGCCTACTCTTCGGACCAGTAGGTCCCACATGTGGAATTGTGTCTTGAGTCATGAATGGCAGTGACCCCATATCCCGGCCAGCGGCCACAGAACCAGACCCCCCCCCCCAGTTCAGTGAGGCATAGTTCCATATGGGCATCTTGCGACACGTGGTGCCACTAACCCTGTTTAACGCCGGCCTGCTACACGTGGTGCCACTAACCCTGTTCAACGCCAGGCTGCTACACATGGTGCCACTAACCCTGTTCAATGCCAGGCTGCTACACGTGGTGCCACTGAACCTGAACTACGCAGGCCGGTGGGGCCATCCAACCTATGCCTGCGACACTCAGTGAATGGGCCGTGCTGACCGCTGCCTCAGGCCTACACCACGGTCAGGTAGGTCACACATTTGGAACTGAGTCTTGATTACACTATGGCAGTGAACATCATTTAAGGCAGAGAACAATACACTATACACCCTCCGATGTGGTGGCAACAAGTCTGTGCATGGCATCACAACCACACGTGTCTGTGGGCCTACGCGGACCACTGCCCTCGGCCTACGCTGCGCACGAGTGGGATCACTGATTTGTAACTGAACATCGGTAATTCAGAAGGCAGAATACATTTCCTCGCACGCACGGAGGGGCGTAAGAGGATGACACGTTGCAGTCCGGAGGGAACAGGATCAGCGTCACGGAGGTGATTGAACACTACCGACAACTGCCACTGTGTCACCAACTTTGTGCCTCGCGAGCCAACGACCCATGGCTGTGGGCCACTGCTGACAGCTGCCTCCGGCCTACACTGCGGTCCAGTAGGTCACAGAGCTTTGAATTGGCATTCTTGGAGTTCACATCTGTGTACGGGCATCATCGCAGACTGTATCCCCTCACAGCACCTGTGCCACTAAGTTTGTTCCCCGACATTCATGGACACTCACTGGTCGGACATTGGTGGCGTTTGAGTCCATGGACTAGGGGCTAGTTTTCATCCTCATGTAGCTGATCCCGAATTGTTGGTGAGGACGAGGGTTGCGCTTTCCACTCCTCCATTTGCTGCTTCCAGATAACATCAGACCTTCCGCATCATGCCCTGGAGGACACCTTCCACTGTCCCCCGAAACCCTCCGCAACATACACCTCGGACATTGATGGGGACCCGCTCAGGTCGCATGGCCCATCTGACTGCACCGCAAGTCACCGTCCCGTGGCTGGGTGCCTGTGCCGGCCGCAGTGCATCCGGGGGCACTAACTCTGTGCTGCTCAGGCCTGGGACCCCTTCTTCTGAGTCATTGAATGGCCTCTGTAGCGATGGTCTTGGGGTCATCAACGCCATGTGTCTGTGGCCCTGTGCTGTCCCCCTCCTCCGGCCCCAACTGCGGTCCACCAGGGCCCACACATGGCATCGAGTCTTGACCGGCCCGGATGTCGCATCACCGCAGGAGGCACACGCCACCACTGCAAGGACCACCTTCAACCGCCATCTGCCAGAGTCGAAACGGTGGTCCTGACAGACCTAAGGAGTTGCTCAGACCTGTCGTGGATGCCATCATCGGACTGATACCCTGCTCATAATTCCAGGTGCCAGTGACTCAGTGCACCGCAAGCCATTGTCCGTTACTGATTGAGTTTTGTGCTGTTGTGAGGTTGCGCAGCAATGTCACCTCATGCAGTGGGGAAGACCTGGGACTATGATGAGGAAGATGTGTCAAGTGTGCGGAAGGGAGAGGGCACAGACAATGGGAGGGCAGGAGGCAACAGCCCCACGGCAGGAATGCAGACTGGTGGTGGTAGTCAAGCTACACACCCGGATCTATTGCTGGGTATTGCGCTGTGGACTGAGGACGCAACTGTCACCTCAGGCAGTGTGGGAGACCTGGGACGTTGATGAGGAAGATGATGCAGGTGTAACACACCCCACTGCATCTGCATCAGGACTGATCCGAAGGGACACAATCCTAGCAATTTCTTCACATGAGCGCGCTCTTCTCTAGTGCCCCTGCCTCAGTGCACTGCAACTCAAGGAACGTCCAGACTGAACATTGGGTGACCTCTGTCCTTACTCCGGATCCCTCCATGTTGCTCTGCAATTGACTCTGTTATCCTTTTGTTTTCTGTTTCCATTGCACTGGTGTCCACTGTTCAGGTTGGTGGCAGCACCAAGCACTCCGTGCGGGCTGGCTTATACTCACCCCACACACATCCAGCACAGGCGTCACTGTACATGTGGCCCTGCCAATAAAGGGGCCGGGCGCACGTGCCCGTGGCCAGTTCAACATGATATGTGCATATGTCTCTGTGGAGGTGTGGGTCTCTTTTGTGGGGTGTGGGGGGTCCCTGAAGGGTATTGGACACCCACGTATGTGTTCTAGTTCGCATTCCATGGGTTCGGCAACACCCTCACCTGTTGGGCCACCTCCTTTTGGCGTTCTGCCACCTGGCATTGGGATGCCATGTGTGGGTGGGTGAAGTGTTGTGAGCCAGCCGTGATTGCGGGTGCTTCATGCTGTGTGGTCTGTTGCAGGGGCTGGGTTCTCCTCTGAGTGGCTTGTCTGCCCTGGTCCTGGTGGTGGGTTGTGTGGGATGTCCATGGGCTTTTGTAGGGCGTCGGTGTCTGGGCTGTGGTGTTCGTCTCGGGCACCACTGATGGGTTGTTTGTTCTGACCTGCTGGAGGTGTTGTTTGTCCCTCTGCATTGTGAAGGGGAGGTGCATGTTGGCATTGTGTTGGCGCCTTGTTCTTGTCGACATGCAGACTGTGTGACGATGTACATTGTGAGTGTTTGGGCGGTGGTGGCTATTTGAGTTGGGACAGTGTACATTTGGCCTACATGGCTGATGTGGGGTTGTAGGGGTAGATGTGCATCTCACAGTTCCCTGCTCTGTCCGATGTGATTGTTCTGTTACTGTGCCTGGTTGGACCCAGTTGTGTCCCCTGTTCTGCAGTGTGGGTGTTGCACTTTGTGCCACATTGTCATGGTATGTGCTGTGATTGCTATGTGTGTGTGCTGCAGTGTGCCACGGGGATGGGGGACATGTCCCTGGGTAATTGTGGGTGTGCAGTGTGTTACACCTCATTGTGCATGTGTGGCATTGTGCCCATCACCCCCCGTCCCCCCAGTCCCTGTTGGATCCTCACCCTGTTGTTGTTGTGTCAGGTCCTGTCGGGCTGTGCCCGTACTCCCTACTCCTTGCACCCTCTCCACACTGATGACTGTGGCCTGGGTTTCCTCCTGCTCTTCCTGTGGCGCTGGACTGCCACCTCCTGTCGCCGTTGCTGCCTTCCTGTTGGCAGCGGGTTTGTACCTGGTTTAGGTTGTCAGGTCCTGCCGGCGCCTCTTGGCCTCCTGCATTGGCCTCCTGGGCTCTGCGACTGCATTCCAGGCGGTCTGCTTGTGGGTCATTTGCTGGTAGTGTTCTGTCGCCTCCGTGGCCTTGGTCTTCTTTTCCTGCGGTCTGCACCCCGTCTTCCTCTCCATTTTTTCCTTGGCCTTCCCCGACCCAGTTGTTCCTTGCTGGTGGTCTGTGGGGGTTGTGGTGTTCGCGTTGCCCTCTGCGCTGGGTCAGGGTGCATGGATGTTGCTATGTGCTTTGGCTTGTTTCTGGTGTGTTGTGCCTGTGGTTTTTATGGTGCAATTGCCCGCCAGACGCGTGGGAGTTGCAGGCCTGAGGCTGCTTTTCGCAGCTTTTTGTACCGCGATTGGCCTCATCGCATGATTTCTCGCGTTCGCGTTTCGCATTTTTTGGGCGTGGTGTTGATTTACACGCTGGCATTTGACGCGTTATCTGGTGACTATCGCATGCTACCGCCTTGTTGTGAATTCCACGTTGACACGGGGTTATTTTCCCGTGATAGGCTGCGTTATTGAAAGTTGCGTTACGCTACTCTTGCGGTAGTTATCACGCGTTCTTGTGAATATACCCCAGAGTACCCTGTCCGCCACACTCTACACAAGTGCACAATTTCTTGCTACATAGTTTTTTTTCTTCCAAAAGTCTCTACTTTTTACTACATATTTATTGAGAAAGTGATATTCATTTGTTATATTTAGGTGCTAAAAGTGTGCATAATTTGGTAAGCACTATTTCCATACATCATAATTACTTAAGAGAACTCAGACCATCTAAAAAGTGTGATAGGGCGCGCTGTATAGGCCCAATTCATTAGTCAACAAGGATGGGACGATCAGGAGTGGCCCCATAACTGGTAGTTTAGTGACAGAAAATGGTACGGTAGCTTGATGGGTGCATGTATGGCCTGCGCATATCATAAAACACCTCAGATAGAGAAAAAAACTAACACCATTCATACATTCGCCTTGCATCATACAAGAGAACAGCCTTCCATCTCAAATCATCCCACACCAGCGAAACATATTGAAATTAAAATATCAACATTTTAGATGAAACACATACTATATAACAGTAGACTTCGTTGTCACAACCAACCTTAATGCTATTAAATAGTCACCGGTGAGTCTACAACTATTAGTTTTATTCCAAAGAGCAGATGTGTAAAAAGGTGCAGTGATGAAGCAGAGTGGTTATAACAGTGTTTACACAGGGAGAAGGAATATTCGTTTGTTTGTTTTTTCACTCAAGTAGGAAATATTCTTCCCATCGCATTCAGTGCTCAATTTGTAAAACGATAAGTGCCAGGGCCCTTGTCAGGAGGCCACTGCAGCTTGCACAACACATTGCCCTGCCAGGGCTGCTAACCATCACAGTTCTACAAGTGAGAAAATAAAAATTGAATTGGTTGAAACTTTAAAGTCCTTTTGCCTTTTGCCTACTATCTAAACTTTCTCCTGGTTTTGGAGTGCTTCAACGGATCACTGACAGAATATCGATAACAAGAATATCGACCTACAACAATATCGAAGTAAAAATATCGAATGCCAAAATATCGACTCCCTATCTACAAACAGGTAAGTACAAAAATATCGCCTCCAAAATATAGTTGTAAAAAATATAGTCAGTCAAAATATCGAATTTTTTAAATGTATGAAAAGTAATGTAAAATTAATGAAATAATATATATAATTAACTAAAACATACTTAAAAATACTTAAATAACTTTAAAATTAATAAATAATTAAAGTAACTTAAAAAAAATAAACATACATTTTAATTTTTTAATACATAAATATATTAACGTAATATTTATAAAAAATATTCAATATTTTTAGCGTAGGATAGCGGGACGGTAAAATTTACTATTACCACTTCAGTCAGTGCAACAGTAGGGAAAGCGTTGGATAGCGGGACGGTAAAAATTACTATTCCCACTCCAGACAGTGCAACAGTAGGGAAAGCATTGGATAGCGTAGGAGTAAAAATTACTATTCCCACTCCAGAGAGTGCAACAGTAGGGAAAGCGTTGGATAGCGTAATGGTAATAATTACTATTCCCACTCCAGAGAGTGCAACAGTAGGGAAAGAGTTGGATAGCGTAGGGGTAAAAATTACTATTCCCACTCCAGTGAGTGCAACAGTAGGGAAAGCGTTGGATAGCGTAGGGGTAATAATTACTATTCCCACTCCAGAGAGTGCAACAGTAGGGAAAGAGTTGGATAGCGTAGGGGTAAAAATTACTATTCCCACTACAGTGAGTGCAACAGTAGGGAAAGCGTTGGATAGCGTAGGGGTAATAATTACTATTCCAACTCCAGAGAGTGCAACAGTAGGGAAAGCGTTGGATAGCGTAGGGGTAATAATTACTATTCCCACTCCAGAGAGTGCAACAGTAGGGAAAGAGTTGGATAGCGTAGGGGTAAAAATTACTATTCCCACTCCAGTGAGTGAAACAGTAGGGAAAGCGTTGGATAGCGTAGGGGTAATAATTACTATTCCAACTCCAGAGAGTGCAACAGTAGGGAAAGAGTTGGATAGCGTAGGGGTAAAAATTACTATTCCCACTCCAGTGAGTGCAACAGTAGGGAAAGCGTTGGATAGCGTAGGGGTAATAATTACTATTCCCACTCCAGAGAGTGCAACAGTAGAGAAAGTAATATTTTAATATTTTACTAAAAAATAATTAATTATCAATACTAATAAATATTATTAATAACACTAATTACCAATTAATGAATTTTTTTTTTTTTACCAATTATCAAAATGTAATTACCAATTAATAATTAATTAACAATGAAGTAATTATCAATACCAATTAATATTTATTAATATGTACTTAATTTCAATTAAATTACTTCCCACCCTATTCCCCTATAAACCCACATCCCGCTACAACTATTTAATTAATAGAATTAACATAATTACCATTTAATTAATTAATTTTTTTTTACCAATTAATAAAATGTAATTACCAATTAATAATTAATTAACAATAAATTAATTATCAATACCAATTAATATTTATTAATATGTACTTAATTTCAATTAAATTACTTCCCACCTTATTCCCCTATAAACCCACATCCCGCTACAACTATTTAATTAATACAATTAACATAATTACCATTTAATCAATTAAAAGAAAATTACCAATTAATAAAATTTAATTACCAATTAATAATTAATTAACAATAAATTAATTATCAATACCAATTAATATTTATTAATATGTACTTAATTTTAATTAAATTACTTCCCACCCTATTCCCCTATAAACCCACATCCCGCTACAACTATTTAATTAATTGAATTAACATAATTACCATTTGATCAATTAAAAAAAATTCCAATTAATAAATTTTAATTACCAATTGATAATTAATTAACAATAAATTAATTATCAATACCAATTAATATTTATTAATATGTACTTAATTTTAATTAAATTACTTCCCACCCTATTCCCTATAAACCCACTACCCGCTACGGAATTAAATTACACAAAAATTAAATAACATAAAATTCATTGCTTTTAAAAAATTAAACATACATTACAACAACTAATATACACTTTTAACACATATACTAACATACAATACACTTAGAAAAAATTCGATATTATTAAAAATTCGATATTTTTTAATGCCTATATTATGTATTTCGATATTTTGACTATCGATATTACTTACCTTAATTTCGATATTTTTAACGACTATATTAAGTCCATTCGATATTATGTCCATTCTATATTTTAGACTCGATATTGTGTCCATTCGATATTTTTGTTTCGATATTATGTCTGTTTACCGCTTCAACATTTGCTGCACCCTGTTACACAGCCTACATAGGCGGTTAAACACCCCCCATCCAAATCCAGTATATAGGGCTAAAAAAACAGACATAAATTGGAGTCCTTTTTGGAACAGTGGGGGGCCATGCCACCCTCACCCCCACCCCGCAGAAGGCTTGGCACCAACACAATATAGAGCCATTGGAGATCTAACTCGCTCATGGAGTTACTTGTGTGTTGTGTCTGCTCGGGATTCTCTTCCCCAGAAGATATGATGATGATGTTTCATGTAGAGGTCCGGACCATAGATAACAGTGACAGTTAAGAAGTCCCTTGACATATCAAAAAAGAAGCCTTTCAGCATCCAGATAAGAGGGAGTTCTGTCAACCTACAAATTCAAGGCGGGGACAGTTCAGACAAAGACATCTGTAACAATTATAAAATAGCTGCAATGTCATCAATTGGTTTACGCCCATGCTTCCCACTCCCTTCCTAGCAGTTATATTTAGAGCTCAAGAGAGTCCTAATATACATAATTTTCAATTGCGCCTATCTGGGTGTGGTTATTATTTGTTTCTTTCTGGCTGTGCTTAAAGCAAAATGCACTTGTGCGACTGTTACTGTTGAATGTTTCGATTGCTAAAAGTATTTGTACCAAAAAGAAACCTCTGCATATTGCATAGTATTTGGATCCCCTTTATAAGTATCAATTTATATTAAAATAACAATATTATAAAATAAACCTATCACCGAACAAGCCACAAAATATAGCATATTTTGCCATTTCTTGACACAAAATTTAGTCAATCGACATTTGGGCCTGATTACATGTTGGGCGGACTCACTTACGCCCAACATCGCCGTGGTCTTGGGACCGACCGACCACCGGTCGGAGGGCCCGACATCCCCATTACAATGCGACCGCACATGGTCCGGTCGCAAAATCCCATTTCGCCATGGGAGCTTGTGCTGCGGCTGTATACCGGCTGTAGCACAAGCTCCCATGGAGAAATGGGAGCCAGTGTAAATCCCTGCACCGCGTGGCAGGCACCTTAAAGTGCCAGCCACGCGGTGCAAGGATTTACAGAGGGGCACCATAGGTGCCACCAACCGGAGGCTGTGGAGACATGGGGGCCCTGCTAGGGGCCCCCAAAGTCGCTTTCCGACAGGCTTTTCATGTCGGAAAGTCCGACATGAAAAGCCTGTCGGAAACCGACATCATAATCCCCACAGCCTAAACACCGTACATAGGGGATTATGAGCGGCCTCCGACGGGCTCCTTGAGCCAGTCGTCTGACTTGCCGGTTTTAAATCCAACCGCCTTTAAAATAATAAGGCTGTCGGATTTGAAACCTACAATGTGAATCAGAAAGCCTCCGACCGCCGACCCCAAAGTGTTCCTCCATGCCAAATAAATAAAGTGGCCCTGGTTGTGTCTCATATTCCCACTGCACCATTTCAGAAGAAACCAAGGATAGACCAAAATGAGCCCAGTAAGTCCTACTTATCACCTTTGCTTAATTTGTAGAGAAAATAATTGCAGAGGACCAAAGTTTTTCTTAGGAGGTTGCTGCCAGCTGCGAGTGTGCAACTGTGCTGAGGATAGCGCATTCATTGTGATAAGGCCCACTGACCTGATCTGTGCCCAGCACATCCAGTAATAGGTGTGCTGAGATGCAGACTAGGACAGTGCGCCCTATCTGTAATATGGGCCAAATAAGCAGAAATATTGGTCTTGTTTAAGGTAGACCTTCCTCCAACACACAGATAGTAAAGTGGTGGAAAATCCACTGATGACATTACCTCCAGATTCAACATTTCCTCCAGAAATCTGGTGACATCCTCATTTTTAAATCAAGTTCTAACTAATTTCACCTGCCCACAGTACTTTAAATGGGCAGGCACTGTCCGGTACTGAGTACCTGCACTTCTTTAATTTGAAAGGGAGAGTACCTACACTTATCAGCACTGCTGCATTACATTTAATGGGAGAGTACTGGCCCTTCTCCAGAGCAAACAGGTACTCTCCAATAGGGAGTACCTGCACTTCTATATTCCCATTTCAAGCACTGCCTTCCCATCTTCCAATTTTACGAGGAAGTGCTAATGCTGAAGAAGAATTCCACTGGCGGAATTATCTCCTTCTTACAAATTGTAGAGTGGGGGAAATTTCAATGGTAGATTCCCATTTGGAAAACTAGGTATGTTTTGTGATCAACCAATTCTAAATAAGGCCCCAAATTAATTGCACCGGTTGTCCATCTTCAGCAGTTGACATGATCAAACATGCAGAGATTTGACAAGCGTGATGCCAATGGAGTACCATGCAGTTAGCGGGTCTCCGGGCTAGCCGGCGCCATCTGTCAACATCCTGCAGTGAATCCGCACCCTAACGCGGATATTTTGAGACTGGGACACTACAGGCAAGGGAAAGGCAGTGATTTCTGGCACTGCAACAGAAATACACTCAGCTTTGTAGAACCATGAAAATTGCAGAGAGGCGATTCCAAAGTTGCGGCCTCCATCCAGACTGAGCAGCAGGAGCCATTGACTGCCCGCAGGCAATGGCGTAACAAAGGCCCCTGCAGCTCCAGCAGTGCGGGGGGGCCTCCGAGCTCCAGTGGGCCCCCTCCAGCACTGTTCACAAGCGGCACCTGACAGTTCCTGACTGGGTCCGGAGCCGGAAGGGCCCCTTCCATGTATTTTGCAGGGGGGCCACCTCAAGTTTCGTTACACCACTGCCCGCAGGCTACACTCCAGCACTCGGAGCTGTGGTGAAAGATGCAATGCCTGTGCCCCAGGGTGGAGAGGGCTCGCAGTCGGGCCATTGTTCATGGAGAGTGCCCCATGAAGTGAATGAGGCCCCCTGCCACCAGAGTGCTTGCAGGGGTGCACAACGCTGGGAGTCGGGGTCCAACGGCCTACACAGTGAGTGACCGGTCAGTGCTTAGTTTGTAAAAAAAAAAAGGCTTGTGCCAGGCGCTTCTCCGGAGGCCACTGCAGGCTGCACCAGCCATTGCCCCTGCCAGCGCTGCCAATAACAGCACCAACACAACTACTAACCATTGCACTCCTAGAAGTGTGACAATTCAGACTATTCCAGGCCACCCAAGCTGTAAGAAAGGCATTGAATAGTTCGCGATGTCATTTTGTGGTTGTGCTCATCTCAAAATCAGATGGACAGCGCCATCATGTGGTCGACTGATATTAGTGGCATTGTTGAGAAATACTTGCCAGTGCCGAGGACCAGAGACCACCGGCTCAAATTAAGCACTGGATCAGCTACAGGAGGAGTGTGATAGAGGAGCACTGAGGGTCGGGGCATGGGGGGCCCACTCAGTGAGCAATTGGCTGCAGAAGGGACCTCCAAATGCAGTCACATTTACAATGGAGGACTGTTTGGTGGGAAGCCTCTGCGGCTTTCAGCACCAGGGGTCTGAAAGTGCACACCAGATAAATGGTGAAGAGGTGTACACAGAGAGTGCTGGAAAGCGGCATACCAGCCTATTCAGAACTACAGGAAGTGCGTCTTCTGTTGCTTCTGTGATTAGAGGATTCAGTGCATGCAGCATCTTTGAACTTGTATATTGAAGTACCTTTGAAATCCATACAATGGGGCTGAACTTGAGGCATAGCTAACGTTCGTCTGGTGAATTTTTATAGGGAACCAATAGATCAGCATGCTGAACGATAAGGGTTGCCTGCTTTATGTCAATCAATATCTTGCCGAATATTGGGCGCAATAGCCGGGGCAGAGAAAATGATGTGGATCGACGAGTGGCTTACCCGCCAGAATCTACAGGTGAGATCAGCTGCAGCTCCTCCGCTAAGGAAGAGGAGCGTCGCTGAGCAATGCAAAAAAGGGAAAATACAATGATAATAACATGATCTTATTATCATTTTACTTTTTCGTACTGAGCGAGCTTTGGGGAGGGGCGGGTCTGGACTGTCATCACAGCCAGCAGGGGAAGGAGTGGTTGGTGCACTTAAGTGTGCATGACAGTGTGGCCGGCCGTCTTGGGGCGGCTAAACATTCATGCACACTTAGGGGTCGATTCCGATTCGGGCCGAAAAAGCACCGACCGACTCGGAGCCGGAAAAATTACCGACCGACACGTACCAGTGGCGCCCGACACGCCAAGTACGATGCAAGCCGCGATAAATCCGACCGACACGTAAGGAAACCAAGCCGACCGACCGAGCCGCACGGAAAATAGCAATCCGGCCGGAAAAACACGCGAATCCAACCGACCGACACGCACCCGGAACAAATCCGACCGAAACGTACCCGCCAACTCCAAACCGCAAAGTACGATGCAAGGCGCGAAAAACACGACCGAGTCGGACGGAGGACAAGCCGTACGACCGACACGCATACAAAACCGAGCCGAAGCAACACAATACACCGCGACCGACGCGTACGCAGCATAGAAAACTGCACAAACACAGCGTGAACGAAACGGAAAACACCGTACGAGACCAATGCAGGGTCCGACTCGGTCACAAGAACGTTTCCAACATACACAAACAACACAAAGGAAAAATCACCCAAAAAAGGCCAAACAAGCAATTACCAAGCCAATAAATACTGGGGGGTGGGGACAGAGAACAAAGACACACCCACAACTCCACCTATATAAAGGACACAAATCACTACCATGAGCCTTTGCAAATGCCATTCCACTGCCAGCACCCAAGAGAAAGCAACCACACACCCACAGCTCATCCCTCACACAAGCCACACACCAGCAGCACACCAACAAATACCTACCTCACATACACCCAGCAAAACACACACTCACACACCCTCACCTGCACACCAACACACACATCACTCACCATCACCACCCATCACCATGCCCCCCAAGAAGAATCACAAGTTCCTAGATTGTGAATTGGAAGTCCTGGTAGACGAGATCCTCAGGGTAGAGCCACAGCTGTTTGGCACATTGGTCCAACAGACCCCCATGTCGCAGAATACCAAGATGTGGGAGAGGATCATCAACAGGGTGAACGCCCAATCACCATGTCGGCGCACAAAGACCGACATCCAGAACAGGTGGTATGACGTGCGCAGGAGGGTACGGAAACTGCTGAAGCAAGACTACATCAACAGCCAACACACCGGCAGTGGCCCTCCTGCCAAGCCAATATACCTCAGGCCCTGGGAGGAGAAGGTGCGGGCCATCCTACCGCCAGTGAGCATATATGGACTAGAG